>JAVJIX010000167.1:1625000-2164565 GCA_036785185.1 Paratrypauchen microcephalus
AAGTAGTTAGCTAGTTAGCTCCTCCCTGCAGCAAGATATAAGCAGTGTCTTACCAGCACTCTAACCAGAACTGACGAAGCCTCTCGGATGAGCGGCGAAACGTTTTCGACCAAACAAACTTTGTCCAGTTGACAAATTGAATTTCTTCTTTTATCTTGTCCTAGTCACTACCAAGTCATTGAAATCTTAATTTCAAATGATCAGATATGCTTTAATGTGGACTGCACCACTCCTTGTCCTTGTCTCGGCCAGCAGTGGTCGAATGTAGAAAAGGTTTCAGATGTAGTTATCTAGATTATTAAACTATTAATACTCCACCTTTAGGGAGTAGAAATGATTGAACTCAGTGTTAGGATAAACCCCTAGATTGGACCATCAAATTGAAAATGGTTCTGGATGGAAAATATCTTGATTTCAAAAACGGCATCTAGATGACTACTTCTAAAACCTTTTCTACATTAAAGGTAAACTAGATACATTTTCTATGGCGGGGCCAACACCTGTTTGTTACCTTGGAGCTGCAACACCTTATGCAAGTTAGATCATTTTAATGCCATACATCTTTTAATTTGGTTAGGTTTAGATGGCAGGTTGGCCCTGGAGCATATTTAAATGTTGCTAGACAGTAGAAACAAGCAATGCATTTTTCTAAACAGAAAGTGCATTTGTTTAAGCGTATGACCATTAATTATCATTTCGTGGTTCAAGGTAAAGAACGTTTTTGGGACCTGTTCCTATTAATCCTATAAATTAATAATAATACCAGTAGTGAGTCAGTACTGCCCCAAAAGTGCTTAACAAAACAAATAAAAACAAGTACACATAGTAAAACAAGGTTAAGAACACAAATAAAGCTGACTTTGAAAATCAACCTGAGTTAAAAGCCAGTGTAAAAAAGTGCATTTTCAGCAGTGATTTAAAACTCTAGGTAAATAGCAGCTCTGTGTATGATGCATGCTGTGTTGCTTTAGTTTTAGAATTTCTAGCCCTCATGTTGGCCTATAAGTTTTTAATAAGTATCTGATCTCTTGTTGATTTTGTAGGTTTGTCCACTGACAGAAATGAACAGTCTATAATTTTAATGGTAGGTTTATGTTAACAGTGAGAGATATAATATCAAAAACAAAATCCAGAAAATAACTTTAAAGGCAATATATAAACTGATTTGCATTTCATTGAGTGAAAAAGTATTTGAACCCTCTAGCCAAAAAAGACTTAGTACTTGGTGGAAGGTGGTGGTACTTCAGGTGTTTTTTGTAGTTGATGACCAGGTTTGCGCAAATATCAGAAGGAATTTTGGTCCACTCTATTTTGTAGATCATCTCTAAATAATTAAGGTTTCATAGCTGTCGCTTGGCAACTCGGAGCTTTAGCTCCCTCCATAGGTGTTCTATAGGGTTAAGGTCTGGAGACTGGCTGGGCCACTCCATGACCTTAATGAGCTTCTTCTTGAGCCACTCCTTCATTGCATTGGCTGTTTGTTTTGGGTCATTGTCGTGTTGGAAGACCCATCCACAACCCTTTTTCAGTTTCAGAGGGAAGGAGGTTCTTTCAGGATGTTAACGGTACATGGCTATGTCCATCCTCCCGTTGATGTGGTGAGGTTGTCCTGTGCCTTTGGCAGAAAAACACCCCAAAGCAAATGTTTACACCTCCATGCTTGACGATGGGGATGGTGTTCTTGGGGTCATAGGTAGCATTTCTCTTCCTCCAAACACAGCAAGTTGAGTTAATGCCAAAGAGCTCAATTTTGGTCTCATCTGACCACAGCACCTTCTCCCAATCTCTAAATCATTCAGGTATTCATTGGCAAACTTCAGACAGACCTTCTTAAACAGGGGGACCTTACGGGTACTGCAGAATTTTAATCCATTGCGGTGGTTTTCTGTGGTCCCAGCTGCCTTGAGATCATTGACCAGCTCCTCCCATGTAGTTCTAAGCTGATTTCTCACTGTTCTCATGATCATTGAAACCCCATGAGGTGAGATCTTGTGTGGAGCCCCAGATTGAGGTTGATTGATGGTCAGATTTTAAGATTTTTAAGATTTTAGACTTTACTGATCTCACCCACAGGAGAAATCCACTACCGTACCGTGAAGGGTCTTGCCCAAAGACCCACACTGGCTTGCTCATTGCCTGGGGGGGATTTGAACCCAGGTCCCCCAGATGAAAGTCAAGTGATTTACCAGGTGAACTAACCAGTCGGCTGCCATTTTTTGTCTCTTAAATTTTCCAACAATTGCATTAGCAGTTATCTCCTTAACACCCAGCTTCTTGCTTATGGTTTTGTATCCCATTCCAAACTTGTGCAGGTCTTGTCCCTGACATCATTTGACAGCTCTTTGGTCTTTCCCATGTTGGAGAGTTTGGAGTGTAATTGACTGACTGATTCTGTGGACAGGTGTCTTTTATACAGGTAAATATACACAGGTAGTTAAAACAGGGATGAGTTGATTAGGAGTGTCTTTACTGGTCTGTGTGAGCCAGAACTCTTAATGGTTGGTTGGGGATTAAATACTTATTTCACACAATGAAATGCAAATCAATTAATATATTTTCTATAATGTGTGATTTTCTGGATTTTCTTTTTAATATTCTATCTCTCAATGTTAAAATAAACCTACCATTAAAATTATAGACTGTTCATTTCTTTGTCAGTGGGCAAACCTACAAAATCAGCAAAGGATCAAATACACATTTCGTCCACTGTAAAAGCATTGGTACCCTGGTATGGCAGACTTCCATATAAGCGTATAGAAGGAGCTGTCAGTTGGATAATGAATGAGTGTTGGTGTTGATTTGTCTGTTGCTGTGGTCAACGGTATGATGTAGTCTCCTACCTGCTGTTCTCATATGTTATTTTAGTCACGCATGGTTTATATAGTCTGCTGCCAGAGGATGTTGTAATGAAGCTAACTGAAATAAGCAGGTTGAAGTTCCCATGAGAGTCTAACTTAAAATGTATGCTCTGTGGTCTCATATTTGGATAAGTTTAGTCTCGTCAAAGCTTACACTGTTTTTGTAGTGACGTCTTGATTGAAATAATATGGTATTTTCAATATACATTCATTAGAGATGCATGTTGTCTGGTTGGTCACTAATTTCTATTATGCACATTCAAATGTATTAACTTCCTTCAAAAACATACCTGAAGTTTTTTTTATTTTTTTTTCACACTTGTTTAACACAGAAACCATGCCTATTTTGGCTGGGCTCTTCGCTCAAACAGGAAACACTTCTGATGTTGTGTGGTAATACAAGAAATACTCCACTGTGTTTTTAACTCCTTACATTTTTACTAGAATCATTTGGATAATTTAAACCCTGGAATTGTCAATCTCTACAAAACAAAAGGTAAAAGGAGCTGTTAACTTGGAAACTACCGCTTCATGACATCACAAGGTGGAACAGAGCATTTGAGCTTTGGAGATATAGGTTCCAAAACTAAAAATAAAGGATTACTCAAACGTGTGAATGAAACATCTCAAGTTCAGGTATGTTTTTGATGAGGTAACAACATTAGCATTTGATGAGGTAACAACATTATAACATGCCTTAAAGCTCACAATATCTGCATAATATAGTACCTTTAATATCTCTGTAATTACAGAAGCTATCCACATGAAGCAAAAAACTGAACAAAAGCCCAATGTCTTCTCTGTCAGGAAGATGGAAATATTTAATGTCATACTCTAGAACATCACAAGCAAAGCAATAACAACCCCATGCACACAGTTATACAGTGCACCTTTTAAAACAATAGACTCTCTGTCTAATTCTCCCCACCCATTCCTCGTATTGATCTGTTTCTGTGATGCTCTGAGTGAGTGACAGGTGGATTTAACCAATCACAGTTTTGAAATTTCAAAAGTATGCAGATCTAGGCAGGTATAAACTAGCTCAGTCCAATAATGTTTGATTCTTTTATCTGCTGAAACCTCTCTCATGTTTACCCTTTCCTTCTGTGGTTTTCTGTGGGACTACACTTAATATGACACATTTGATTGACAGCTGAAAAATGGAGGATCGAGAAGAGCATTCAAGGAGAAGGAAGCGAAAGAGAAATGTAAAGTTTTGTCAAAGCATGCTGTTCCAGCTGACCAGCATAATCTTTCTTTCTCTATTCTTTGATATCACACTGACACACCTACACCTACCCACACCTCTCACATCCAGTATTCACAGCACTGTCATCCCTCCCTGACTTTTTTACAGTAACCTGCTTTTTTAGTGAACCTCGGGCACAGTGGCTTGTATGTGTGAGCGCCCCAGTTCCCGTAGGAGAGACCTGGAACCATTTCTGTTTACGGGCTTGCTGTGATAACATTTTCCCCTCTGAATCACAGGCTGCGTTCTGTAGTGGTGCCACCTTCCTCCCCACTAGCTAACAGGAACCCTCTGTCAGCATGGCTCCCACACTAAAGTCCCTTTGAAATGCCAGTTTGTTTATGCTACGCTGCTAAATATGCGGCGTGCAGTTTACCAAGCCACGGGTCTGACTGGAGATGTGTGAGCTCCCCCAGCCCCTCTGTCATTTCCAGTTTAGTCCAACTTTTGCTGTTTGCGTTGGAGGAGCTGTTATCAATGTGGGATGCTCCTCTCCTCGCCCTAAAGTTAACCCCGGATTTACTTATGCTATGTCCACACACATGCTCAAGTGGGAAGACTATTTTTAAGTTTCTATAAATGTCTCGAGTCTGGGAACACTGGTGGATTTGTGCTAAAAGTGTTTTAATAGGTCTGTTTATGTTTGATACCAAGTTTAGGGCGCGTAGTTTAAAGGTGAATTGTGTACCGTTTCTGGTGGAGGGTCCGTCAGATGCTTTTCTCTGCTGAGATGTTATTACTTTGTCTGGAATGTTTCACAATATGGTATTAAACCTTTCTATCATCCTGGAGACTAAACCAGAGCAAGTTACAGGTCAGATCTGTGGAGAGGCAACCTCGCTCACAGTCAGAATGCCTTGTTTTTCTTAGTATTTTTGAGCTATAAAACCACTGGAATTGAATAAATGTAAGGTAGAGCTGTTTAATGCCATACTGTGGAACATTCCAGATAGTGGTTCAAATATAGTGTTTCCTCATGGGTCTTGATGTGCAGCGTATATCATAATATTTTGATATTTACATTTTAGGGTTGTAAAAAAAAATCAAATCTGATTCAACTCAATAGTAAAACTAGTATCAAAACTAAATACTCATTTGAGCAGGTATCAATAATATAAAAGTTACATTCACATGAGAGAAATGAACCTTTCCTGAATAGCTTGGAACCTATCTGGACAAGTGACAGATAAAGGACCTCATGGAAATAGTATTGGAATCAGTATTGAGTATCGAGTCTATTCCTTATTCTGAAATTTTAATATTGTGACAGCAGTATTTTATTCTGGTTTTAAGGTATTTTATTTCAAACTGTTTTTTAGATTTTTAGATAATGTGACAATTATATTATTTATATTATTAGTAATTATATTATGTTGTAATTTTACAGTATCAGTCCTAGATTTTATTTCTCCTGTCCTGCTATGACAGTGCCTTTGACTTCCAAGAGCACTCTGAACTGTGAAAGTAACTAGTCAAAAATAGAATCCAGTGATATTACCTATACATTTTAAAAGGCATTTTGTTGGATGAGGACCATAAACAAAGACATAAACAGACATTTTTATCCAATCAGAGGATCCACGTGAAAACAACTGTCCAGATCTCAGTTTTATCTGTCATGGTTCAAAATCAAAAAGCCCCACAAATGTAGTCCTTTTTGCAAACTCAAATCTGAAAATTCTGAAACACTGACTCCACTCATGGGTGAATATTGCGTACAGGCCCTTTAATGGTATTGTATTATAACTATCAAATTGCAAACAAAGCAAAATGCATTGTTTTGTTGGAGCAGCAAGGTATAAAGGCAGAGGGAACTACAAAGACCATGACCAACATACATAGAAATACTGAATATTTCTACAGAATTGGAATTTCTACAAGATGGTTAGCTGTTACCATTATTTTTATAAAACACCTTGTGATGTCGTGTGGAAGTGCTCCACTGTGTTTTTAAACTCATACACCTTCACACTTGGATGATTCCAGCCCTGGAATTGCCGATCTCTACTGAAATAAAGATAAAAGGAGCTGTTAACTTGAGAACTACAGCTGCATGACATCACAAGGTGGAACAGAGCATTTTGAGCTTTGAAGATGTAGACAGACAAATAAGTTACTCAAAGATGTGACTCAAACATGTGTGAATGAAACAAAAGACAAGGAGGTAACAGCATTATAACATGACTTAATGTTTACAAGAGTAAACTTCATGAAATATAGGGCATTTAAACAATCTCAGTAGTCATGCCTTTATTAGTCCCACAGTGGGGAAATTCCAGTTCTGCATTTAACCCATCCTGTTATTAGGAGCAGTGGGCAGCACATTACTGCGCCCGGGGACCATCTCCATGATCTTCTTGCTTCGGCTTGGTCAGGACCTAAGCTGGAGGATTTACCTATGGTGCATGTTTTGGGTTGGTGGGGGAAACCGGAGTGCCCGGAGGAAACCCACCCAGACACGGGGAGAACATGCAAACTCCACACATCCACACAATTATCTTAACATTGTGATTCAGTTCATTATTACCAATGTCTGCTGTAAGAGTTGATCCTTGTTTGTGAGCAGGGGTGTGTCTGTAGCAGTATTCCAACCATCTGAGCACACCTGCTCAGGCCTCACACAAAGGCCAGGTCCTTCTCGTCAGCCTGTGGCTGTTTATTGCTGCGTGTGCCCCTGCTGTCATCGCTCCCATTAGGCCCACAGGAGGAATGTGCTGCTTCCCTGGGACTCTGGGCACCTGCCAGCTCCAATCATTACAGGACTGCTGCGTTTAGTGTGTGTGCCAATGAGCAAGACACCTGCCTTCAGCATACGCACAAAACTACTGCCCCACTAGTCAATATTTACTGTGAGTCTTGAGAGCAGCCGCAGGCTGTTTAAGGAGATCTAACCATTTGGGCGATGAGTGGCATAGTGGTTAGTGCTTCAGCCTCACAACAACAAGGTCCTGAGTTTGATTCCCAAACAGAGCAGGCACTCTGTGTGTGGTCTTTGCATGTTATCCCATGCCACTTGTCTGTAGGTTGTCTCCAAAGGGTTTCACAAATCTCTTGAAAATAGGATTCCATTGGGACTATCCTGATTTAAATACAGGATAAATAAACTACAGTATACAATTTTTGCATTTCTACACAAAGTTTGTAGATTAATGAATATGATAAATAAAAGAAGAAGAAGTGACTTTATTGATCTCACACTGGAGAAATTCTTCTCTGCATTTTAACCCATCCTATATATATACGTATACATATATTAGGAGCAGTGGACAGCACACATTAGGGCGCCCGGGGACCATCTCCATGATCTTCCCGCTTCGGCTTGGTCAGGACCCAAGCTGGAGGTACCTATGGTGCAAACAACTATTTATTTAAAACAAATTCTGATTAGATAGATAGATAGATAGAAATGACTGCTCCTTTAATAATAAATAACAGAAAGCATTATGGTAAAGGTATTATGTAAAAACTAACTACAAACCTTACAAAAATACATCTAATAAAAATCAATACATTTACAGACAAACAAGTGTTAATTACAGCCCCAATACCATTCTGATAAAACACATTTTAATTGCACATTTTTAGTTTGTAGTTTTGGACTTAGAAACTGGAGCAGGACTGAACCCACTTTGTAACTGATCCTTGTTTTACTGAAGAGCAAGCCTGACGCAGATGCCTGTTGCCAGTCGGGGGCATCCAAACGCACCACGGAGCATGACATAATCCCCTCACACTCCTCTATGAAATCCAATCTGCCGCGGGCTGTACAGTACAGAGCAGTTTGTTATGAGGGGTAAGCTTAGCGTGGCTGTGGGATGAGAGATCTGCAGAGTACCGGAGCTCCATAGGGACACCAGTATGAGGAATGCTGTTCAGACGTAACCAGGAGAGAGGCTGTCGTGACCCGCACCTGGGTCTCACTCAGCAGAAAGATCACTGAGTTACCTAATGCCATGTGTACGAGGGTCAGCTGTAGCAAAAAATACTCTAGTGTTTTATTTCCCAGAGATTTCTGATAAGATCTTGTACCAGGCTCCCTACTATCATGGAAAAATCATTTTAAAATTAATCTATTTTATACCAGAATTTACTAGCATTGCAGTTGTGCTAAGACTTGTGATTTATGTTTAGAAATTAAGATTCAGTTCACAGTGAACATTTTTTTTTTGAGAAATAATAAACATTTCTGCAGAATTAACAAGCAAAACCCTAAACTATTTATCTCAAGTAAAAGAAGTTAAATTTGTTCTGAGTGACAGAATTTTGGAGAGGCACATTAGTGGTTGGACTGAACCAAGTTAAGATGGAGGTTTTTCACACTGGATCCATGTCCAGACCCTGAATAACAGAATGTACAGTAGAAGGGACTGGCTGCTCCGGCAACAGTGTTAACAGGTTTTTTTCATAGGTTTCAGTTATATGTAACATTTTGATGACTTTTTCCCATTCAAAACATATAATATTTGGCTTTCAATTGTTCATCACTAGGGCAACTAGGGATGTGCATTGCCTTGTGTGATGATATAATACATATCATGATATGCAAATCATGATTCGATATATCACGATATAACCTGCTATATCCCAATACTAAAACAATGGATGACATATTGCAATTTATCAATAATTACTTCTATTAATATAGTAAACTACTGTACACCTTCATGAGAACACAACTGTATCACATCCTAATTTATGAAAAAATGTAAGTCAAGAGAACAAATTTTTATGATAAATTTTATTTAAAAATGGATTCTGATGCATTTTGAATCGTTTTGAGAAGTATCACGATATATATCACTGAATAAATTTTTTTCTTACGGCCCTAATGACAACAGTCTGAATTTTTCATTATTCGAAAACCCATGGATACATAATAATAGAATATTTTATGTTAACTTGTTTGCCGATTTGCTAATTGGGACTATCCATATTTTAATTCATTAATTTATTTTATTTAAACAAGGACAGTGCACAGAAAACAGCTACAAGCTCCTTTCCATCTGCAGTCCTTGGGCAGGTACAAAATACATCAAGGAAACTATTTACATCAAAGTCAAGTCAAAGTCGGCTTTATTGTCAATTCTGCCATATGTGTTCAACATACAGTGAATCGAAATTTCGTTTCTCTCTGGCCAGGTAGTGCAAAAAAGACAGTCTACAAAGTACAATATAAAGACAAAACACAACAAAAACCATCTAAGACAAAAATCTAAAACTAAAATCTGAGATCTAAGATTTAAAATCTGAAAGCAGTGCAACATAATAAATAAATACCTATTTACAGATGTCCAAAAATGTGCAGTGTGCATCAAAAATGTGCAATGGAAGATACGGCAGTGAGATGGTAATGTGCAATAGAATATGCATTGAAGTTAGGATAAAAATAAATGTGCAACAGTAGTAATTCCAGTGCAATAACAGTAGTAAACAACAGTACAACAGTAGTAAAATTCCAGCAGTAAATGTGCAATAACAGTGGTAAACAACAGTACAACAGTAGTAAAATTCCAATAGTAAATGTGCAACAGTGCAACAGTAGTCCTTAGCAGCCTGGTGGATGAAACTGTTTGACAGTCTGGTGGAGTGGGCCCGGAGACTCCGGTACCTTCTCCCCGAGGACAGGAGGCTGAAGAGGCTGTGTAAGGGGTGGCTTGGGTCACCCACAATGCTGGACGCTCTGCGGGTGAGGTGGGTGTTAAAAATGTCCAGGAGGGAGGGGAGAGAGACACCAGCGATCCTCCCAGCTGCATTCACTATGCGCTAAAGGGCCTTCCTGTTCTGTTCAGTGCACACAGTGATGCAGCTGGTCAAGACGCTCTCAATGGTGCCTCGGTAGGTGGTCATGATGGGTGGGGGGGCTCCAGCTCTACTCAGTTTGCGGAGGAAATAGAGGTGCTTCTCAGCCTTCTTTGCCAGTGATGCAGTGTTCGCTGTCCAGGAGAGGTCCTCACTGATCTGCACCCCCAGGAATTTGGTGCTGCTCACCCTCTCTACAGCAGCACCGTTGATGGACAGTGGAGGGTACTGGGTGGGGCCTCTCCAGAAGTCAATAACAATCTCCTTGGTCTTTTCAACATTAAGAAGGAGATTGTTATCGCTGCACCACTTGGTTGTGTTGGATGGATTTAATGTGTGCCATGACTAGCTGTTCAAAGCACTTCATTATATTCTTATATTATACTTATATACTTATATTATACTTCATACATTTGACCAACTCTGGCTACAACATTTCATCAGTAACAGTGTCTCCTTAAAATGACCACTATCCAATTTATCATTAACATTTACATCAAAATTAATTCATTCAAATTTCATTCATCATTATCTTCTAAAAAATGAATTGTCATCAATATCCTCTAAAATGTACATTTACCAAAATACACAATATCTACAGTACAGTCAGTCAGAATGTGTAAATGTTTGAAGAAGGCTCATGTTGACACCCCTGCTTTCTTAGAAACCATTGTTTTAGTCCATGAGAGAAAGTGTGCTAGTGCAAATTTTAAGATCAGCTGGAAGCATATTGCACTTTTTTGCTGTTGTGTATGAGAATGCAGACTGTCCTATCACATGTCAGATCAGAATTTACAGATGAACGAGATGTTCTCGTCAACTGCTCTGATCTTAACTGGAAGAAGCCTCTTAAAGGAGGGGGAGCAGCACTGTGGAGAATTCTATGGAGCAGATCCAACTCAGAATAAAAAAAAAATCATATTTTCAGTTTGTACAACAGGTTCAGTATGTTACAATAAAGATTTTTTATCAAAAACTTTGAGGACTTGCTTAAAAAGTCTCAACTGACTTTTTAAAGGTTTTTGAGACCAACAGATTAGGCAATAATGTAAGTGAGAAAAAATCATGACCTGAAGAAAAACCTTTGATGCCTGAGTATTTAGGGAGTTTCAAATATGTCTGAAGTTTACAATATTAGATTTCATAACTTTGCTTAGATGTTTAGTTTGTTTATCAAAGGATAGGTATAGAATTCCATTGCCCTGTTTGCCACCACATCAGATTTGGACCAAACCGGGACTGAAGCTCGAATAGATCATGACTATTCCGGACTAGAACAGGACCAAAACAAGTCTACATCAGGATCCTAAACTAGGATCAAACCAGGAACACAGTTTGATGTAGTACAGGCCTCTTTTATTTGGATTATCTTGTTTTACACAGTTAAAGGAACCAAAACTTTTTATTTAAGCATAAGCTATTTAAGCATCTCCTTTTTTAATGGCATAGTTACATATTTTGTGTGATAGAATGAGCAAAAAGTATAATTTGTTATAGGCAAATGTATGTGAGTATTATTACCCACCTCTGGACTTTACCTGGCCTGTCAAACCTTCAGCTCATGATGGATTCTTGTGAGAAACCCACATCTTGTCCCTCTCAAAACTGTGTGATTTCCACTGAACTCGTGTAGCTCTATTTCACCAAAAATATTTCAACTTTGCATGATTTATTTGCCTCCTTTATTATCACAAAACCATAATTACATTGGATTATTAAGCCTTATAATTTCTGTATATAAGATGTTTCCTTGATAATATTTGAAAGAGGCAAAGGTAACCTGTCATGTTTTTAAAATTTTACGAAAATATCTACATCTCTTTTTATACTTATTTTTAATCAAGACAAACTTTATTGATCCACATGGGAAATTATTTGGACACAGTAGCTCACACATCGCAATATATTATAATAACAAAGAGCAACAATATAAATGTAATAATAAATTCAAAATAAGTAGCAAATAGCAAGGGACTGGTGTCAAATACGACATCATTATATAAATGTACAAGTTAAAATGAATTATAGAAATAAAGTAATACAAATATTTCAGCTATATACAAGAGTATAACATAAACATATTAAAATATATCAGATAAAAATGCTAGATGTGAGCCTCTGACAGAAAGATACCTGTAATTAAAGTAGCTCTGAGATGACCCTTTTAGACTCAGATTTACGGTAAATCCACATGAAATTGTATCTGGGCTGTGATTATCGGAAAAACTAAAGGTCAGGACAAAACAGGAATGTTTCTGAAGTGATGGTCTAGGGGAAATTAAAATGCTCAAGTAAAATAGTTGGGCTTTATCCTCGGAATATCGGGAATATGACTGGGAATATGTGGAGAAATAGAACCAAAATATGAGATTTATGTGCTCCTCCTATTTTTGTTTCACTGTACTTTCAGGAAGTAGCATGTCACGAGTATGATTCCATGGAAAGTAGAATGACGTTTATAATTATTCACTTTGTACTTTTTATCACCTCCATAAATCTCCCCCTTTTGAAGCTTCCCAATAAATTCTAAATTGCAGGGATGACACGTACAAAGATGAACAGGAAATCTTTTTTAATACGTATGTGAAATTTCAGCAGCAACTATACTGGTATGCAAGCAATACTTTACACTGAAATTTCATTGTAATTTAAAGGTCTTCTATTACACTATTTTTTGAGCTATGTTATAATGTTTCCTGATCACAAACATACTGTATCTTGAGTTGTGTTTTGTTTTATTCACATGTTTAACACACACAAACCCTGCATATTTAGGCTTTATTTAGGTTCTTCTCTCAAACAGAAAATGCTCTGTTCCACATTGTGATGTCATGTGGTAATACAGGAAGTGCTCGGCCATGTTTTTGAACTCCATACCCCTTCACTGGAATCATTTGGAATATTTCAGCCTTGGAATTGCCGATCTCTACTGAATGAAAAGCAAAAGATAGTTGTTGACTTGAAAACTACCACTTCATTACATCACAAGGTAGAACAGAGCATTTTTAGCTTTTGTGGTGTAGACAGACTAATAATTACTTACTCAAACATGTGCGAATGAAACAAAACACAACTCCAGGTATGTTTTTGATTGATTATAACACGCCTTAAAGCTCACAAGTCAATTTTGTGTAATATTGGACGTTTTAAAAAAGTAACTTTACATTGTTGCCATACTGTAAATACAACATTCCAGATGTAACAATAACATCTCCATAGGAACAAAATTTACATAGTGCATCTTTAAGGAGGGGAGAGCGTTGTGTAATGCATTGGAATGTGTATTCAGATCGTCGTAGAAACACACATCAGCGCTCATTGAGATCCCAAATATTTAACTCAATGCAGAAAGCGCTATTCAAAAAAATGGAAAACTAATTATTATGAGTTCAGGTTTCTCGATGGTCATTTGAGCAATCAACTCTGGCGGACACGTCGCTCCGAAAACAAACAGCGCCAGCGTGATGGATCATCGGGAGACTACTGACCCCTGCGTGTTTTGGAAGTGTTTGCCTGGCGCGCAAACAATGACTGGCAGCCGTCCAATCTGGCAACCCCCTCAGATACCCCCTCCCCGCCACCAGCCCCAACACCACCGCCCCCCGTCCCCTACTCCTCTGCTCCCCCATCAGTGTCCGACGCAGCGTGGCCAGTGCACACATCCTGCCTTTGTGGGCCAGGAATCTCCGGAATCCAGACTGCCCCTCACCCCCCCCCCACTCTCTGCCCCGACTAGGTGCACTTCTTACCCCCCCCTTCCCCATGAACCCATATACGTATACATGTAGCACCTGCTTCTGGGAAAAGAGTGTTATGGTTCAACTTTGACCTTGTGCTTTCAACATGTCACATATAGCTGAATGCGGCAGTACAGGGAGGAATCAAAGAAGAAGAAAGCCTGTGTTATTAAATAGCTCCTCGACGTTTAATATATAACAAATGACCTTGGCCTATACGAAAGATTACAGACGGCGAAGTGGTCATGAATTTAATCTTACCCTTAATGCATATTGAAAAGTAATGAAAACTTTTCATTTGTCCTTTTCACATTGGCTAGGAGCTGTTGAGGCTGTTAGATGATCAGTGGTGGAGGAAGTACTCAATTTTGTTACTTAAGCAATAATACAGATACAGGGGCAAAAAGTGACTCAACTTTCACATGAAAAAATCTAAAAGTATTAAAGCACCTGTTTAAAAATGTACTTAAAGAGTAAAAAGTAAAAGTTTTTAGGGCAATTAAAGGATGAACTAGTGATTTTGATAGCTGATTCAATTGATTTATTCAGTTTTTCTTGCTGTTTCTGTGTATTCGGTTTGCTCAAAGTTGGGACAGAAACTCAGATTAAATGTGCTAAAAAAAAGTCTCAGCCATTTTAAAGTACTTTTTACTTACAGGTCTAAAATGTAGTGTAGTAGAAAGTACACATGTTCTCAAACGTAGTGAAGTAAAAGTAAAAAGTATCCACTGTAAAATGCACTTCAGTAAAGTAGAAATACAATTTTTACTTAAGTATTGTACTTTTACTTTAATAGTTTACTTTCCACCACTGTAGATGATAGATAGTAAATAATCATGTTTCATGTTTTTTTCTACCATCAGTGATAACACATATAAAGCTGTTTTTAATCCCATGTTGCGTTTTTACCCTATAATTTACATTGTGTAACTTTTCTGGTAGTGGGTACATTAAATGCTTTCTTTGCTTTGTTTGGAATGTTTAAACCTTTCTATCTTCATGGAGAATAAACCAGACCAACTTACAGGTCAGATCTATGAAGGGGCAACCCCACTCACACTTACATTGCCTGCTTTTCTAGGTATTTTTGAGCCATAAAAGCACCTGTAATTGAATACATGTAAGGTAGAGCTGCTTAATGTCATAGCAATGACATATTCATGGAAACAAGCAGAAGAAGGTGACGGACCCCCAACAAATGGACCCCCCCTCTAAATGCAACTTACTGTAAAAGTATTCTAATTATTGAATTAATTACAGTACTCTGATTGGACCATGTATTGGAATATGTTACAAAATACAATTTAATGCAGGCATTTAGTATTCTGTAAATAAATACATTGTCAAAGTATTCTTTCCATCACTGTATATAATGGCCAATAATTATAAAAAATATGTAGTGCCTGACCTTTTAATTTTTATTACATTTATTTCATGAATGAATGCATGATTAAATACGAGTGAGAATGAGAGATACCTACATAAACCCATCCCTTTTTCTACTATCAGTTTATTTTGACTCCTCATTTCCTAATAATTCAAACACAATATTTCCCAGTACAATACACAATACACAATACAGTAGAGGATAGAAGCTATGCAGTATACACATAATTCATCACATTTGTTTTCATTTGGTTCTTGCATAACAGGCCGCTCAGCTAATGGCTTCTGCATGGTACTTTTTAATGCACACATTTTTATGCGTGTGGATATTCGTTCGATATTTCGTTTTAGTTCTTCATTCATATTATTCCATATTTTGACACTGCAAAGAGAAACACAACCTTTTCGTCATTGCACAAGGTTTTGATGTTATAATGTTTCTTCATATCAAACATACCTGGAGTTTTGTTTCATTCACATGTTTAACACTGTCCCACCTTGTGATGTCATGTGGTAATACAGGAAGTACTCCTCTGTGTTTTTAAGCTCCGTAAACCTGCACTAGAATCATTTGGATCGTTTCAGCCCTGGAATTGCCGATCTCTATTGAACTCCAGCTAAAGATAGCTGGTAAGTTGAAAACTACTATGTGACATCACAAGGTGCATTTTGGGCTTTGGAGATATAGACAGACTAATAATAAAGTGTTACTCAAACATGTGTGAATGAAACAACACACCTCCAGTGTATGTTTTTGATGAGATAACAACATTGAAACATGGCTTACATTTTGCGTAATATAGGAACTTTAAAGTTGTAAATGCCTCTTAAAAACATTAGAAGTATCTGGCATATGTGTCAAACATATTGGCAAAATGTGGGTTAACACAACAGGTACACTACAGGCACTTTAAAGGAGAATTCGTGTTTTTTTTTATAATCTTAGCCTTATTTCAGTAATAAAACAAGTTGTTTTACTCACCCATAGCACTTTGGTGTCATATGGAGCACTTCCAGAGATGTTTTAGATTAGCGATTAGCGATTAGCGTTCTCGGGGCATAGAGCATGTAATATATGCCCTGTGCGGTCTCCAAATAAAACAACCTTTAGCACTTTTCAAATCATAGAAGCTCAATGTCTTAGTCTACTCCTTCGTTTGAGTCAAAAGTGGCCTGTAATCCGAGATTTATCCATAGTTTCGAGTAGATGAGGACGCCAGTGCGCATGTGCGGAGTCAGTTTATTTTGCTCTCAGCTCTCGGGACCTAAACATGAAACGCAAAGCTGTAAATTATGGATAAATCTTGGATTACAGGCCACTTTTGACTCAAATGAAGGCGTAGACTAAGACATTGAGCATCTATGATTTGAAAAGTGCTAAAGTTTGTGTTATTTGGAGACCGCTCGGGGCATATATTACATGCTCTATGCCCTGAGAACGCTTATCGCTAATCTAAAATAATATAATTATTATTACTGATCATTGATATTGGTATTGATATTATCATTATTATTATCGTTATTTTTAATCATTATCATTATTATTATCGATATTGGTATTGATGTTATCATTATTATTATCGTTATTTTTTTGACAACCTAAATTCTGTTCACAGGAACATAGATAAATTGGATTACAGATGGAGGTCCCTGTGCTGATGGTAATAAATGAATGACTAAACGAGAAAAGTAATACTATACATATGACTATGTTTGTTTCACAATTATCACCAGATCAGGGCAGATGGAGGTTTTGGTGTGGGGAGATGTTCCTCTTCTCGCAGCAGACCTTGTCTCTTTTAATGCACAGCTGAAGACACAAGGCAAAGGGTGGTCCTGTTGTCCGGGGGCAGCCCCTCTCTGGCAGCAGGTTCACAAAAACACCTTGCCACTTTTATTGCATCACATACACTAACAACACAACTTCACATTAAGTTTTAATACCATCAGCACCAATACTTCCAATAAACATAATTTTCATGCAGATATAATAAGTAACACTTTAAGAAATTACAGAAATAGTGATAACCTGAGGTAAAACATACGAGCAAAATGATGCCGATGATGATGATACTAATAAGATATCAATAAGATAAGATATATTTTTTTCTTTCTGATTTTTTTCCTGTCTTATTGTAATTGCTTTACACTGTACAAGTATTCAAGTATTGGCAGCCAACCACTGTCACCGGTTAACTGTAAAAACACAAAAATAAGGATTACTACTAACTTTGGGAGAAGGGGTGGGATTTAATAAGTTTTACTTCTACCCACTCCTTTTCGGGCATGTACATATACGCCAAAAAAAAAAAAAGTATTTGTGTCTATATATTCTTTCTTTTTTATGTTCTTTTTTTGTTGTTTATTTAAATTGTATGACACTGTACATTTTCTGTGCACTACAAGTAGCATATGCTCGAAATAAATTACTACTACTACTACTACTACTACTAAAACATCTCTGGAAGTGCTCCATATGACACCAAAGTGCTATGGGTGAGTAAAACAACTTGTTTTATTACCGAAATAAGGCTTAGATTGGAAAAAACGTTAATTCTCCTTTAAAGGTCCACTGTGTAACTTTTATGGAGGGGGTCCGCAACCTGTTTGTCTCCATGGAGATGTTAATGCTTCAGTTTAAATTGTCCACAGTATGTTATTAAACTAATCTGTGTTGCATTTGTTTAACTACAGGTGTTTAAAAATATCTTTAAAAATTACTCTAATCACTTACTGTGAGTTGGGTCACTTTTCCGCAAATCTAACCTGCAATTTGGCCTGCATGTTTCCATGGAGATTCATGTTTATGGCCATACTATAGAACATTCTAGGCACATCTCCATGGAGACAAGTAGGTGACAGACCCTCTACCAGACAAGTTACACAATGCACCTTTAATAAAAGACAAACAAAAACGTAATTCTTACTAAAAAATAATTTATTAGGAATAATTCAGGTTTAGTAATTACTTAATTAAGTGATTAGAAGTTAGGGTATTAATCATGTAGTTACTAAACCTGAATCATTCTTAATAAACAATTTGGATTCAGTCTTTATTTCAACTTTATTAAGGTCAATTCAGATGTTATTAGTTATAAAATGTTAGAAAATGTGGTAGCCAAAACACTGAAAAATAAACAAAAGAGTCATAGAACAACCCCTATGACTGCTGAGTGACTGTTGGTAAATGAATTTATCACACTAGAGTCAGAATACTTTAGTGTGAATGTTAAATCCAATAGTTGGCATCTAAAAATCAACATTTCGTTTCCTATTTGGCGAACTGGAAATGTGGTGTCATGACACAGTCTCAAACACTAATGTTGATTCTAAAATTAATTGTATGGCCAAAAAAATATTGACAATTATTTGGCTCATACTTTAAACCACAGTAATTTCACATGATTAATTCTATAGGCCTACTTTCAAAATGAACCTGTTGAGAAAGTATATATCTATATATTTTTATCACTAATGTTTTGTGACATTTGATCAGAAAAGTGACAAGTTTTTTGCAACTTACAAGACCAGTGCACAGTTTTGCTGTGACAGTAAAACTCCTAGTAGTACAGCTAAAAACAACTAGCATTCTAATTGCACAATTCCTGAGCAATGAACTATAAAATGCAAACAGTACACAGTGGATGCATTTTGACCTGCATTTTGTTTACATATTTTTTGTAATTGAATATTGTTAATAGAAATCACTATTTTAAAATAGTTTAATTGCACAACCCTAGTTAATTGCACAAAATGGATTCTTGTGAGTTTTAAGCCACATTATAATATTACCTTAGCAAAAACATACCTGGAGTTGTGTGTGTTTGAGTAATCATTTATTATTAGTCTGTCTGCATCTCCAAAGCTCAAAATGCTCTCTTCTCCCTTGTGCTGTCACCTGTTGGTAGTTTTCAAGTCAACAGCTATCTTTTATCTTTTGTTTAGACAAGACTGCCAATTCCAGGGCTAAAGTCAAGCCAAATGATTCTGCCTGTATTACCACTGACAACATGTGTGGGGGGAAAAAAAAATCCAATTGTTTTCGATGAGTAAACATTATAACATAGATAATAAAATAATGTAATATGGACCATCTAAAAAATTGTGTAATATGGACAATCTAAACTACATTTCCCATCATTCCCCACAGCCCCGGGCAGCCCCTGTAGCAGAGATCTCCCCGTTCTCCATACTAATATGCTCCTGGCTGGACAAAGGCAGTGTACTTTTTCCTTGTTCCGAAGAATGACAACTAATGTCTGTGTTTCCTGGAGCGAGGCCGAGGAGGAAAGAGAAACAGGAAGTCCAGACCACAACAGCAGGAGAGGCCCTCATCACCACTTCCTCTGTTTAAATACCAAAGTACAGGATGGGATTCCCTCCGCACCTTTCCTCCCACACCTGCAGAGCTTGAAGTTTCAGTAAGTTGAAGTTACAGTAAGTTTGACCTGAAATAAACTTTTAAAGGGCCCATATTGCACTGTTTTCTGGTCTATGTTGTTTCCTTCTCACAAACATACCTGGAGTTGTGTTTTGTTTCATTCACACATGTTTAAACCTTTCTCTGAGCCTGAAAACACTTGTGATGTTATGTGGTAATACAGGAAGTGCTATACTGTGTTTCTAAACTCCACACACCTTCACTAGAATCATTTGGATGATTTCAGCCCTGGAATTGCCAATGTCTACTGAACAAAATGTAAACGGTAGCTGTTAACTTGAAAAGTACAGCATCACAACATCAAAAGGTGGAACAGAGAATGAGATGTAGACAGACTAATAACAAAAGATTCCTCAAACGTGTGAATGAAACAAAACACAACTCCAGGTATGTTTTTGAGGAGGTAACATTCTGACATGGCCAAAAGCTATTTTGTGTAATATAGGACATTTAATGGGACTGTTATGGTTGTGTGTAAGAAGATGCCAATCTGTTTTAATCAATGTCTATTTGATAATCTATTATTTGTGAGTTTTCCATGATTAAAGCATTTCAATATGGCACACATCAAAAACTAGACAGTTAACCGAGATCAGCTTGAGTCTTTTTAATCAAGAGTTCTGCAGACTAACTCCTGTCAGTAAAAGCGTGTGCACTGATCAAAAGTCTGTCCAGATCAGTGAGTTTGAGGGAGAACAATTGTGATTAAAGCTTTTATATGACCAAGCCCTACTTTCAGTGTTTGTCTCAAAAGGTTCCATCACCTGCTTGTTTCTATGGATGTCATTGCTCTACCTGGAATGTTCCACAGTATGACATTAAACAGCTCTACCTTACATTTACTCAATTACAGATAGATGCATAGCTCAAAAATACCAACAAAAGCAAGACGTGACTGTGAGCGAGGATGCCTCTCCACAGATCTGACCTGTAACTTGGTCTCTGTGGAGAAAAGTTACACAATGCACTTTTAACTTAACAAAACAAAAGGCCTATCTTATGTTATGTGCTTAATTCTTATACTTGTCAAATGTTGCCACAGGTAAAAGTCTATATGTGTAGTTAGTCTTCTATAAAAGTTTTATTATAAACTAAAGATGCACATTTTGTTCACTTTCTTTAATTGTAAATTATTTCACTAATTAACTTTTAACCATTTGATGTCATTTTATCTTACCATTTTCACAACTTTCATTAAAAATGCCATTACAAAGTGCCATAACCAACTAAAAACAAGCTATACTTAGCAGATTTTGAATTTTTATTTGCGCCTTATTCCCTGATTGTGGGAAAGATGCACTGGCGTGGGCAGAGTTGTGTTTTAGTTGTAGTTTTTCCTCGAGTGATGCAGAAAAGAGGGAGCCACTTTCTGTTAATGTTCATGTGTGTTAGCTCACTCTTCTATATCATGGCAGTTAATTATTGGTAAGCCCATACGATCCCTATTACCACTGCACCTTTGAAACATCAAGTTTCTAAAGACTACACACTTGTTCACAAACTATGAATAATGCCATTTATACACAATTACACAACTCTCCACTTCGCAGGCTTTGGGCCTGATGATGTCACGGGGTGGGCGGGGTTTTTGTGTCCATAAGAACAAGAAAGAGTGAAGGGAAACCTCTGTATGAAGTGAGAGCTGAGAGAGACTGTTGACTACTATAGCAAAGACCGACTAGACTGGTGTACTCCTCTGTGCACGGACACCCAACTCTGGATAAGCTTTTACTTTGAAGGATCTTATTTAAGCACAGATCTTCCAAAATGTTGCTTTGTCTAACATTGCAGTGGATTATTTCATCTCTGGTTGTCCTTTGCACTGCAGCTGTTTTGGTAAGTTTTAGCTGTATTCCCCTGTACAATTTTGGAGCTTTTTCTCTACTCTTTTCAAGCAATGCAATTCTGAAGTAACAAGACTAATTTATGTAATATTTTTGGTTTCTCAGTTCATTTCTATTTGGAAATTTGAACATTGGTTGGCTACTATAGACCACTCCTGAATGAATGAGGCATTATAACCACATAATTCATTGCATTGCATAACCTATACTATAAAATGTCAGATTATGATAGCAAGTTTAATTATTATTATTATTTGTATTTATTTGTTTATTTCATTCATTAAGTATAAAATGGCATTAACAGTGTCCTAATATGTAAGAAATTAATGAAAAGGGGCAGAAAGAACAGTAATCTGCCCCCCTTTCCCTTTTCCACACAATACATACTGATAGTTACTTTAAAACTTTTCAAATCAATACATTTCATTTCATTCACAAATATCAGGTGCTTCACTTCAGAACAGCAATATAAAAGCACAGTAAGATAAAAGAGGTAACGTGGTCATTTATTTAATTTGTAATAGTGGTGATTATATGTTAATTGAAACAACATTTATTAAGGAATAGACACAGTACCGATTCCGATACCACAATGATAATTAAAAACACTACAATAAAATGTGATGTTTCAACATTAAATCATTTTATTTTATAATTATCTCATTACTACAGTGCTGTAAACTATAGTGCAAACTCAGTACTCCCTCAATATACAATAACAAAGTACAAAATTAAGTAAAGTACAGTTTTTAGATATCTATACCTTACTTAAATACATTTTACAGTGGATACTTTTTACTTCACTACATTTGAGAACGTGTGTTCTGGACTGAAAAGTAAAAAGTACTTTTCTTTATGGTTTGAGACCTGTTGAAAGAGCTGAGACTTATTTTTAGCACGTTTAATTTAATAGTTAATATCCTAACTTTGAGGTAACAAAGATAAACACAAAACACAGCTTGACAAATTAAGAAATCAGTTCAGAAATCAGTCAAAATTACTACATTTCATCCTTAAATTGTTCTAAAAAATCTCTGCAAAATACTTTTACTTTTTGTTCTTTAAGTACATGTTTAAACAGGTACTTTAATACCTTCACTCCAGTAGAATTTTCTCATCTGATACTTTTACTTAAGTAACTTTTTGCCCCTGTATTTGTACTTTTACTTAAGTAACTTCAGCCACCACTGCTCACTTCTAATTGTTAATACTTGTGTTTGTATCAATATTCCTTATGTTGCTATTATATGTCTGTCCACTCAGTACTCCTTCATACATTTTTAATACATTTTTGGATGTTAAACTCACTTCTGATTGTCAGTTGTCAATACTTGTACTTCATTTACTTTTACTGTGCTTCAATACTTGTACTATCACTTTTCCTAATGGTGGTGTTGTCTATCTATCTACAGGTAGAGAGTGAGTGCCCAGCGGAGTGCACCTGCCCGACCTCTCCCCCGGCCTGTGCACGTGGGGTCAGCTGGGTGTTGGATCACTGTGGCTGCTGTAAAGTCTGTGCCAAACAGTTCAACGAGGACTGCAGCCCCCTGGAGCCCTGCGACCACATCAAGGGGCTGCGCTGCCACCTGGGGGCTGGAGGAGACCCACGGAGAGGCCTGTGCAGAGGTCAGTGGTCTTTTTGTTGGATGCTTGTTTAAAGGTGCATTGTGTAACTTTTCTGGTGGAGGGTCAGGTTATTCCTCTGCCTGCAATGTTCCACAATATGACATTAAACAGATCTATCTTATTTCCTCTTATTTCTTTCCATGAACATAGGAAGATTTAATACCATACTGTGAAACATTTTAGACAAAGTAATAACATATCCATGAAGAAAGGCATTTGATGAGAAAAGTTACACAATGTGCCTTTAAGTAGTGGTGTGATGGAAAGTTTTTGGTTGTTTCATGGCCAACTTGGTCCAGTCAGTGTATATTGACACTTTGTGGATACATAATATTTCCTACCCTCTAATGGTTTAACTTTCATAGCAAAGCTGGTCAAGAAAAACAAACATGCTTTAGGTTTGACTGCATGTGTTTGCCATTTTCATTGCCACTTAAAGGTGCATTGTGTAACTTTTCTGGTGGAAGGTCGATCACCTTCTTGTTTCTGTGTCATTGCTTTGCTTAGAATGTTCCACAGTATGACATTAAACAGCCCTATTTTACATTTATTCAACTACAGGTGGTTTTATAGCTCAAAAATACCCAGGAAAACAGGCATTCGTGCTTACAGGAGTACTTCCGGAGTTGCCTCTCCACAGATCTGACCTGTAACTTGGTCTCATTTGGTCTCCATGAAGATAGAAAAGCTTAATGCCATACTGTGAAACATTCTAGACAAAGCAATAACATCTCCATGGAGAAAAAGCATTTGATGGACCCTCCACTAGAAAAGTTACACAATGCATCTTAAAGTCCAGATTTAAAGAGGACATATTATGATAAAAGAAGAAATCAATTTGTCAACTGGACAAAGTTTGTTTGGTCGAAAACGTTTCACCGCTCATACGAGAGGCTTCGTCAGTTCTGGTTAGAGTGCTGGTAAGACACTGCTTATATCTCGCTGCAGGGAGGAGCTAACTATACTGCAGTTTTTCCGAAACTATCTCGCCTATTTGTTTTTGTCAGAGAAACAAAAGACAGAAACAAATAGGCGAGATAGTTTCGGAAAAAAACTGCAGTATAGTTAGCTCCTCCCTGCAGCGAGATATAAGCAGTGTCTAACCAGCACTCTAACCAGAACTGACGAAGCCTCTCGGATGAGCGGTGAAACGTTTTCGACCAAACAAACTTTGTCCAGTTGACAAATTGAATTTCTTCTTTTATCATGGATTCTACCTGGACTACTGAGGGACTCTTCACGCAGGACATATTATGCTTTTTCAGGTACTTAGAATTCAACTATACCATAAGTAGATCATCTTTTTACCATTTGTTCATTGTTAACTGCAATACCTGAAACAGCTTGATAACAGAAATGGAATCATTGACTTCCTGTTCAAAATGGCCCTGCCTCTTCACAATCACATTTCACTTTAGCCAGCAATGGATTTTTATGTACTTTTTTTTTTTATTCCAGAAAATGGCTATGTGACATGAAAACTATGTAATACTCTGATTCTTAATTTTTAAAACAACTATGTGCAGGGATGTGGGCAGAGACAGGAACTTGAATACAGGGCAATATGGGATTAATAAATCATGTGCAAATCAGTCGAAATACAACTCGAAGTAGACTAATGATGAGACAATAATATGGTTAAGAGATCATACAAGTTTGTTTTACATAATATGTCTTCTTTAAGCTTATGTCTTCTTTAATTGTACCCTTTTTGAGAACCACTGGTACACAATGTACAATAAAACTATAATTATAGCAGTCATGGCCAATTGCTTCCAATTATGAGATTGAACATTATCCATTTGACTAAATGAAAGATGTTTTTCTTTTTCCAAACCAAGTTCACTCATAATTAAGAATATGAACAACAAAAAGTAGTACTGTTAAAAGCACATGTTTCACTCTTGTGTTATCTGTTTATAATCTCCTCTGACCCTCTTAACTCTGTGCTGTGTTGTGTTGTGTTGTGTTGTGTTTGTCTGACAGCTGAGGCCCTGGGTCTGCCCTGTGAGTTCAATGGGCGCATGTACCAGCATGGGGAGCACTTCCAGCCCAGCTGCCAGCACCAGTGCACCTGTATGAACCGCGTGGTGGGCTGCATGCCCTTGTGCCCACACCAAGTACCCCTACCTGACTGGCGCTGCTCTCGGCCACAGCTGCGCCAGCCCGAGGGCAGCTGCTGTGAGCAGTGGGTCTGCGAAGACAACAACCACATCAGTGAGGAGCCAGACGGACCAGGGCTAACCACTCTGCCAGACACGCAGCCCCTGCCCAACCACATCAGTCCACTGGGGCCAGACCAGCCCCCTCTGAGGCTGCCCGGAGGGAACACTTACAAAGGTACATCAAATAAATAGTCTTCCACAGTGTATGCACACTAAACCTTAATGGGTGACCACAAGTGTTTCATGTTTATGTACAAAGACAGGAAAAGACATCAAAACTGTATTGGCCAAAGTCATTTACTCGAAGTTGGTTTGGATCAAGTCCCGTTTAAACCAGTTCTGAACAAAATGTATTAGTTCAGAGATCAATCTGTTGGTTCTGTCGCCTGAATACTAAACATATGTCTCGAGTTTCACTGAAAATGTCACAGGACACATCACAACTTTAATACAGAGAATATATATGTACAGTGTTTGGCTCAAATAATGTAGAACAATCACAGTTTATAATGACAAATGTTTTGCACTTTGTTCTGATAAATATGGATAGAGTTGTAGACTATTTAATTCATGCATGTTTGAGTAATCCTGTAATTTCACCTACCCCTGTCCCCGCCCATAGCTTTGTGCTTACTAGCATAGAGTTTGCTTTCACATGCCTATAGTTTAAAATTGAGCCTGAGGGCAGGTCAGAAGTTTATGGTATAATTTATCTTTGATCTGTCAAAATGCAGAGGTCATGTCTGGGTTTATGGTGGTTAATATCTCTGTAATTAGTCACAATATCTGCATGACAGTTCTTCTCTGGCAACTGTATCAAAAGTGAAATCATTTTTTCCCATAATTGCTTCAGAAATATGTGATTGTTGTCAGTTAAAATCACATTAAAGGTACATTGTGTAACTTTTCTGCTAGAGGGCCCTTCAAATACTTCTCTCCATGGAAATGTTATTGCTTTGTCTGGAATGTTTTCACAACATGGCAATAAACCTTTCTATCTTTCTATCCAACTTTCAAGTCCTCAAAAGTTGGAATCTGATACCCACTGGTGTGTGATTTTGACCAAAAAATAAATAAAATCTGTCTAAGTTTTTACTAAATACAACAGAAAAGAAATATGTGCTCTCTTTCAATTCTGCATATTCTACACCATTGATTTCCAGCCAGTATGACGGAAAAGATTACTATTTATCAATTTATTTAAAGGTGCACTGTGTAACTTTTTGGTTGGCGGTCAATCACCTGCTTGTTTCTGTGGAGATGTCACGGCTCTTTCTGGAATGTTCCACAGTATATTAAAAGGCATAGTACATTAAACAGCTCTACCTTACATTTATTCAGTTACAGGTTTTTGTATAGCTCAAAATACCTTGAAAGCGGGGTATGAGCGGGGGTTGCCTCACTGCAGATCTGACCTGTAACTTGGTCTGTTTTTGTCTCCATGAAGATAAAGGTTTAATGCCATACTGTGAAACATTCCAGACAAAGTAATCACATCTCCATGGAGAAAAGCATTTGAAGGACCCTCCACCAGAAAAGTTATACAATGCACCTTTAATGTAACATTTATTAAATACAAACTTTTTAAATGTAATAATTGGCCATTTTGGAATATCCTGAGCAAACGTCTAAACCAGGGGTGTCAAACTCATTTTGGTCCGGGGGCCAAATTCAAACTACTTTTATCCCAAAGGGGCCGAATCAGAACATCATCAACTGATGGCAAATATACCCCAAAAATAGGAATAAGTCCAAATATTTGTGCAGAGAAACACAAATCTATTACAGAAGTCTTTTTTTATTTGATGAACTCTTTCTTTTACAAAATATTATAATATTTCACTAACATTTTGGCTCCGGGTGAAAATAGACTGCTGTTTCTTCAGTCCAGCAATAATTCGTTTATCTTCTGTCTTTAATTCTCTGTTCAAGTTATTGTACTGTTCGAAACGCCGTCTCGTAGTGGCATTTAAAATTATATTCCTTGAGCACCACCACTTGTTGCAAACACACCAAGCATACAGGTTTCCCATTCACCTTCTGAACAATTAGGAATCAGTCAATTTTTCTTGGAAAATCCTGCACTCTGCGTCCACTTTTCTCAGTTTTGACATTTTACTGATGAGGGCATCAGGGTCAACAGTCAAAATGATGGTCCTTTAAGAGCGTTTGGAAAGAGGCGAGTCTTCATTTATGCTGCTCTGGTGGGAAAAGCTGAAAAAATGTGCAGAAAATTACCAATATTTCAATAGAAAATTAAAATATAATTACAATATTTTAATGGAAAATCAGCCGAGGGCCAGATTAAAGGTCTTGGAGGGCCGGATCTGGCCCCCGGGCCGCATGTTTGACACCCCTGGTCTAAACAGATGACACAAAAATGACAACTATTGCAAATAGTGCCAGAAACAGTGATGTGGACATTAAAGGTGTAAAGGTTGTATAACATTTCTGGTGGAGGGTCTGTCAAATGCTTTTCTTTATAGAGACGTTATTGCTTTGTCTGGAATGTTTCAGAGTATGGCATTAAACCAGACCAAACTACAGGTCAGATCTGTGGAGAGGCAACCCTGCTCACAGTCAGAATGCCTGTTTTTCAAGGTATTTTTGAGCAATAAAACCACCTGTAACTGAATAAATGTAAGGTAGATCTGTTTAATGTCATACTGTGAAAAATTCCAGGCAGAACAATGACATATCCATAGAAAACAAGCAGGTGTCAATCCAACCAAAAAGTTATAGTGCACATGTAAGAGCAACAGTGTGCCGGTACTCAAAATGGTTGAAAAACTATTCTAAACTACAATTTGAATGATCCAAATGCTCAGCTCTCCTAACATAACGTGCCCAGATGTGACGTGCCTGTGCTCTCTCCTCTGCAGAGATGTCATCCCCTCCGAGGTCAGAGGTGCTGCTTGAGTCCAGCTGTTTCCTACACTTGTCCCCCTGGAGTGAGTGCTCTGTGACCTGTGGGATGGGCCTCTCCTCCAGGGTCACCAACCATAACCCCCAGTGCCAGCCAATCAGGGAGACCCGGCTCTGCCAAATCAGGCCCTGTGAACAGCTCCCCGCAACGCTCAAGGTAGGAGTTCAGTCATAAGGAGACTGTGCTAGTGTAGTGTGTTTGTAGGTTAGTCTGCTTAGTATTGGCAATATGTGCTGATAAGTTTTGTCTTTTTTATTTTCATTTGAATTTCTATCTCTGAAAATATATCTCAGATGTATATGGGATCATACATATTGCAAGAAAATTAGAAATCAGATCTGCCACTAATATAGATAACATTATTAGAACCTCTCTTCTCTTTGTATAAAGAAAAGTCTAGCAAGACATTTCCTGTTAGTGATAAATTGGATTGTGGTAGATTTGAAGGCATCATTACATTTTAAACTGGAGCTTGCCCCAGGCTTTGAGTTTTAGTGTGAAAAAGCAATTATCACTGCCTTTTTAAATGCCCTTTTTCTTTTATGGAACCTTTTCACTGTTACTGGACATTAAACATGTGGCAATCCAATAAGCACTGCATATAAATTATTTGTTCATCTGGAAAGCAAATGACTGTGATATTGTTGTGTGAAACGAACATTGTTTCTTGAGACAATGTTTAAATTGTGATAGCTGCCATATACTGAGGACACATGATACCTTTGTTTTTGTTTTATTGCAAATTGGTTTTAGGTTTCGAATCTGGCAACCCAAACTGAGGAGCTCATTCAACTTCATCAGAATAGAGAATTAAGTTGAGAACCAAAACACACTTTTTTCATCATGTGAATTGATTTTTGTATTTGTGACGTTTTATCAGTAAATTCAACGTTTTAAATGAATATGTTTATTTAGAGAGGACACAAATAAGTCATATTAATAGAATATTGAAGAAAATTCCTGTATACTTGTAATTGTTAACCAACTGTTTGTGTGGATATTCCAGAAAGGAAAGAAGTGTCAGCGAACGAGCCGACCCCAGGACCCCGTCAGCCTGACGTTTGCAGGCTGCTCCACAGCCTCACGCTACAGGCCCCGCTTCTGTGGGGCGTGTGCAGATGGACGCTGCTGTACTCCCTCCATGACCCGCACCGTGCGCATGCACTTCCACTGCCCCGATGGAGAGGACCTCCTCCAGGACGTCATGTGGATCCAACGCTGCAAATGCTCCTACAGCTGCCATGTCAACCTCATACTGAGCATATACAATGACATCCACAACTTCACACACTGAGGAGAGGAACAGATCAAAATAGATTGTGTTCACGACATTCTAGAAAGTTCTCTCATCATTTTGGATGGAGGGCAGGAGGCTATTACTCTACCTATGGGCAAATCCAGAACACGTTTGGAAAAGAGATTTTAAATCTCGGTGAGATTCTCCTGGTTAAATAAAGGTTAAATTAAGGTCGTTTTCACACCAGGAAAGTCTGATAGTTCACTTGCTTTGGTCCAGACCAAATTTTTTAATTTTTCTTTATTTTGGTGCGGTTCGCTTTCACACTGCATTTTTTTCCCAAGTGAACCAACATCTATAAACAAAACCACGTGTGCTGAGGTCGCTCAGCCATTGGACAGAAATGAGCCGTGTCAAAACGCCGTGTCCAAACACGGAAAGAGGAGAATCATGTTGTTACGTGCTGTTTTCAATCTAGCCTTAGCGATATGGTTTGCTCAGTTTTTACAGTTGGCACAAATGTTTGAGCAGCATCATGAGGTTTACACTATTTTACAATCAATTTCCAAACGACGAAGACACAGAGCAAGATGGCTACGGAGGACAGCACTCATGTGCGCATCAAGTTCTGACTCTTGCTCTTCACGCAAAACGTAAATAAGCCTCATAAGTTTCGTTTCGTCAGCCTTGGTTTCCCATAATGCTCGACATACGACGGGAGCTCGTTAAGTACAAAAAGTCAACTTGTGTCGGATCGAGTCCGGTCTGCATTCTCACCTCAAACGAACCGCACCAGGATTTGAATGGAATGGTGGTCTCGGTCCGCTTGTTTGCTCCGGATCGAGATTTTTGGTTTTTATTCACACCAGCCCAAAAGGTCCGAATCAAAGGAGCAAACGAACTCTGGTTCGTTTTAAGGCAGGTGTGAAAACGACCTAAATTCACTGTTTGAGTGAAGAACAAAACTACAGAAAAATGTTATTGTTTATTACAGATTTGGTTCATAAACTTGCTGCAGTTATATTAGTCTTGTGGCTTTAATTTGTTTCAACTGACATTTGTGCCTGCGTGTTTGAATATTGCCTAATTTTATCAATTTTCTTCTGAAAATCCTCATTGGATTAACATTAAGATAGCTGAAAATTCCATGATGTTTGATGGCCCAATCCTGAGCTCCAAAGCTAATTCTACCAGAGAGTTCTGCCCTGCCCTCCAGGACACTTCAGAATGTTGTCACGTGACACCAGTGTGAACCTATTGTCTGAAAAACTTGCCAGTTTAAACCAATTACATTACATTTTGGGAGAGAGGTGGGGGTTTCTGTTCCTCCTTCCAAAAACAACCAAGAAAATATGTTCGCTTGCACTTTAAGTTTCCTGCCACGAAATCAGTGTGCCTCAACTAGACGTACCCAACTTCTAGAACAGGCTTTACTGAGGACTTTAATGGCACAAAATGACTGAAACTACTATTATTTATTTAAAACTTCCCTCCGAGTTGATAGGGGGCAACGTAGAATGACATAAGGACAAAGGTATGGAAGTAAAGGACTTATCAAACATACATATGCATCAGTGGTTTTCACAAATCACTGTTAGAATACACCTTTCTGACAAATGTACCAATTGTACATCATGCAACTGCCAATGCCAACAATAGTGAAATCTTTAGTTTTCTAGACTTCACTCTTGAATGTGGAGTGAATATATTTAGGATCACCTCATTTTTCGGGGTGTGATTTTGTGTTTTTAGTGTAAATAGTGCCTTATTTGAACGATGAATGTATTCTTTCTATGTATTTATGTTATTTTTAAGTTGTTGTGCATGTAATAAAACCGTTCAAGTTACATCAATGTTATATTTTTTATTTTTATTATTTTTATGATTTAGAATATAACATAAAACAATATAACAATAAACATGAAAACAACAAAAACAAATACCTAAAATAAACACAAAACAGCAAAGCACCCCTAACCCACACTTGGTTGTCTCTATGGAAATGTAACAGCTCTAAGTTACATTTATTCAATTACAGGTGGTTTTATAACTCAACAATACATAGAAAAACAGACATTCTGACTGTGAGCGGGGTCGCCTCTCCACAGATCTAACCTGTAACTTGGTCTGGTTTGGACTCCATGATGACAGAAAGGTTTAATGCCATACTGTGAATCATTTAAGGCAAGGCAATGACATCTCTGTGAAGAAAAGCATTTGACAGACCCTCCACCAAAACAGTTACACAATGCACCTTAAACTAATATTATTTTCACCGTCATTATTTCATCACATTTTCACTACAACCTTAAAGCATAATATTAAATGTATTTTCCCCCTTTCTTTCCTTTATCATAATCAATCATCTTTTTTATATAGATTATGAATTCTCTTTATTTTAAGGATTACTTTTGTTTTATGTCATTGATATTTTGTGAGTTTTGTCCATGAGCTCACGATAAGCTTACTCAATACTTCTGCTGTGAGTCTGTAGCACAAACATTACAACTTGGCACTAAATTCCTCACTTTGTCCTCTGTCTCCTTCTGAGCAATGAGGTTTCTGATTGGCTGAACCATTGTTATGAGTTATGAATCCTAATGTTGTACAAATGGTCTTCTCTGTACATTGATTTAATGGAATAGTATGTAAGATTTTCATTATAAATTTCCATTAGTGGAATGAATACTCTTACTTCACTAGGCCTATATTTGAGAGCAGGTAGCTGTACTTTTTACTCCACTACATTTTTTAACAGAACTGAAAAGTAAAAAGAAGTAAAAGTAAAAAAAAAAAAAAACATCTCTAAATTTGAAGTTTTATCAGACCTCAACATCTGCGCAAAACACATCTACTCTTTAAGTACATTTTACATTATACTTTTACCTGAGTATTTTTTGCTGTGGTATCTGTAGTTTTACTTAAGTATCAACATTTTTTACTTCTTCCACCACTGTAAATTTCATAAGAATGAGTTAGAATTGGTCAAATGAAATATCGATTTTACAGAATACTGTATACCTTATTGGTGAGCTGTTTTATTCTTAATTACAAAAACCTTGGACATGATGGCCAACTTGTTAGTCATTTTGGTATTTTGGTTCTCATGATAATTGTCCAATTAGAAAACAGAATGAGCCTCACATGAGTCTCATTTGGGCTTCCCGTTTCTATTCTGAAATCTTTAAACCTAAAAGGATCATTCAATCATGAGTCAGTGCTAGTGCAGCCTCTACAGCTCAATGAGTGAATTCTGGAGGTTCTGAGCTTTCACAAGAGGCGTGGTCTGTCTGTCTACAGTAGGCCTGCAGAAAAAGGGTTAAGGCACTTGCATGATCCCAGGTTCATAAGATGTCATTGCTTTGCCTGGAACGTTCCTAAGTATAGTAGGATATGTATCTATGCATTTAAATACAGGTATTTTTACTGCTTAAAAATACTTTGAAGGCGTGCATTCAGATTAAATTAGTTCAATGCCATACTGTGGACTGTTCAACACTAAGCAATAAGCACATGCATGTTTTTTCCATTCAAATTCTAATATATTCATCTTTTGGCATTTTAAACTTAAAGGTGCACTATGTAACTTTTTGATGGGGGCCCGTCACCTGCTTGTTTCTATGGATATATCACTGCTCCACTTGGAATGTTCCACAGTATGACATTAAACAGCTTTATCTTACATTTACTCAATTACAGTTGGATAGGCCCCGGTGGAGACCCAGGACACGCTGGAGAAAATATGTCTCTCGGCTGGCCTGGAAACGCCTTGGGTTCCCCCTGGAGGAGCTGGAAGAAGTGTCTGGGGTGAAGGAAGTCTGGGAGTCCCTGCTTAAACTGTTGCCCCCGCAGCGCAGCCCCAGAGAGCAGAAGAAAATGGATGGATGGATGGATATATAATCCAAAAATACATAGAAAGACAGGCATTCTGACTGTGAGCGGGGTTGCCTCTCCCCAGATCTGACCTGTAACTTGGTCTGGTTTGGGCTCTATGAAAATAGAAAGGACTAATGCCATTCTGTGAAACATTCCAAACAAAGCAATAACAAACGTACGGACCCTCCACCAGAAAAGTTACACAATGCACCTTTATGTGTATGTAAATATGTATAAATGTGTGAGAAAATACTGTTTTGTATTTCTTTTCATGTGAGTCTGATAAACATAACTGTAAATGGTTGTTAACGGATGTTAATTAATCTTCACTAAGTCTGTTTCACTTTGGTTCAGTTAGGGAACTTCCAATCTCACACAGCAGTTCAGCAGAACTCAGCAGAATGGTGTTAACTTTAGAACATTATAAACTGACCCTGCTCCTGCCCTACTTTGCAGAAACAGAGTTAGAATCTATTTTGACATGTGATATGAATCAAACATAAATTGGACTTCATAAAGCTGTGATAATAATCAAGGTGACTACTCTTGACTCACACTAAAAGAACACAACCAGCTGCTCCGCTCTGGACCAACGCCTTCAAGAAAAGAAAACATAAATAAATACATCTATTTAAAAATGCTGACTTAACAAACTTTAAGTCAGGGTAATTTAGACCATTTCGAGTGGCCAATTAACCTAAGTGCATGGCGTGAGAAGAAATAGCTGTAGCAGTGGAAAACATGCAAACTCCAGGCTGAGCGAAAAGTCATTAGACATCCAGCTGTCAGAGTGTGCTTCATCTGTGTACCTGACAAAAGCTGAGAGAGGCCAATCACAATCATATATGACTGCTCTAAACGTATAACATTTCTATGAAAATGTCATTGCTCGCTTCGAATGTTCACACTATGATAATAAACAGCTCTACCTTACATTTATTCAATTACAGGTGGTTTTATAGCTCAAAAATACCTAGAAAAACAAACATTCTCACCCGAAAAGTGACACAGTGCACCTTTAAACGTATTATTTTGCATATTTACCTAAGGTCATTTTCAATCACATTCTCAGCCAGTTCACATGGATTCTTGTCCCGTCCCTCCGCCTCTTAGGAGCCACTGAGCACACAGGACATATACGGCCGTTACCATGGAGACTATTGCCAGTTAGCGTCACCGGTCGGGGACAACATGGGTCTCAAAGGCTCTGTTTGTTTGTAAGACTGTTGGGTGCAGGTGTCATGACGCTAGGAAATTGGTTTACAAGTGAGTCGTTAGGGTAAGTATTCCAATTTAGGGCACTTAAAATTCTCTGTTTTGGCCACTGGTGGAAAAGTACCCAAATGTTGTCATCAAGAAATATTAACTCATCTGGAATAGCCCTAATAGTAGTAAGTAGTATGTTTGGTTGTTACAGGTCAAATCTGTGGAAAGGCAACCCCACTCACAGTCTGCATGCCTGTTTTTTTTTTTTTTTCTTTTTTTTTTTCTTTCTAGACATTTTGGGCTATAAAACCACCTGTAATTGAATAAATGTAAGGTAGAGCTGTTTAATGTCATACTGCGGAACATTCCAGGCAGAGCAATGACATTTAATAACATATAAAACATATACAAAACAAGCAGGTGATGGACCAACCAAAAAGTTGCACAGGGCACCTTTAAGGGAACATCAACACTTTTTCTGTCACATATCTTGTAAAAGGCAATTTTTTCCCCACAAAAATGTACACCAAAAATAAACAAATTAACTTCACAGTTCACAAGGTTATGCCAAGCACTGGAGGTGTCAGTTAGCAAGGTGATTTTTTCTAGCTTATTTTGAGGTAAAAGTTAAGCAAAGCACCTTTAATTTTAGTTTTTAGAGACTAATATAATTTGGGAACACTGACCAATATCAAACGGTTAATGAGCTGCACTGAGATTTTTATAGCTTTGCTTGCAAAATTTAAAAAGAAGAATCTACCATCTGTAATGAGGTTGGTTGACCTGCCCATTGTTCTTACACTTCACCACTAGATGCTACCTACAGTTCTGATGTCTGATAGTGTGCCAGCTTTGGTCTGATAGAAGAAGCCCAGAGAGCACACGTGAGTCTGAACAAAAGCCAGGTGAGGGCAGCGGGGAGGAATCGGTTTCATCTATTGGTGAAAAAAAAAAAACATGCAGATGGTAGCTTTAAACTATTTTTGCTGCAAAGATATCTGAAAAACATGGATTCCTCCTTCTCCCCAGATTTAACATGCCACGTGAAAATGAGACATGAAGTTCCAAGAGGCAGTAATAATTAAAGGATTAAAAAAGTAACTTGGATAGCTCGTCTTTATGGAGATATAATTACATTAATCTCATACTGTGAAACATCACAGGCCAAGCAATAACATCTCAATGGAGAGAAGAACATAGTGCACCTTCAACGGTCTTTAAAATGGTCTTAACTATCTTCAGACATCTTTGGTTCTCTGCACTTCTCACTGACAGCACTTGTTCCTGTGAGCTTCTGCCAGTCGCTCTGCTCTGATGCTCCTCTGGGGTTTACTTTGGCATTGAACCCAGACCCAAGCTACAGGTGCCACTCTCCCTCCCCTCCCCCCATCCTCACAAAGACCTGAGAGTCTAACACAGGAAGAGGAAACGAACAAATCTTCAGAGAATGTCAGGTCCCGTCCAAAAGGAAGTGGTCACTTTCCCTTCAAAACACAGAAAAACAGTTGAGTTGTTATTGGCTTGTCCAGGTTTAAATGGTGGAATACTTCTTTTCAACCTGACAGGAGTTCACTCAAGCAGAGTCAACACTTGCACAAAGGGATCGTTTAAACAAGAGATGGGCCTGACGTCAAGAACTGTTTAAAGGGCCTATATTACAATGTTTTCTGATCTATGTTATAATGTAATTTCCTCATTAAAACATACCTGGAGTTGTGTTTTGTTTCATTCACACACAAATCCTGCATATTTAGGCTGAGTTCTTCTCTCAAACAGAAACAGAAAACACTTGTGATGTCATGTGTTAATACATGAAGTGCTCCACTGTGTTTTTAAACTCCATACACCTTTACTAGAATCATTTGGCGATTTTCAGCCCTGTTCAATCTCAATTAAACAAAAGCTAAAAGGAAGCTGCTGACTTGAAAACTAGTCGTTTTACTCATTTCATTTATCTAATTTCAGGATGTCCATCCATCCATTTTCTTCCACTTATCCAGGGCCGGGTCGCGGGGGGAACAGTCTAAGCAGGGACTCCCAGACTTCCTTCACACGGACACTTCCTCCAGCTTCTCTGGGGGGACCCAAAGGTGACATAGTCCCTCCAGCGTGTCCTGGGTCTTCCCTGGGGCCTCCTCCCGGTGGGACATGTTCGGAACACCTCCAGAGGGAGGCGTCCAGGAGGCATGTGCAACAGATGCCTGAGCGACCTCAGCTGGCTCCTCAGGAGGAGGAGCAGCAGCTCTACTCCGAGCTCCTCACGTGTGACTGAGCTCTTCACCCTATCTCTAAAGGAGCGCCCGGCCACTCTGTGGAGGAAACTCATTTCGGCCGCTTGTATCTGCGATCTTGTCCTTTCAGTCATTATCCAAAGCCCATGACCATAGGTGAGAGGAGGAACGTAGAGGAGGACCTTTCAGCTCAGCTCCCTCTTCACCACAATGGTCTGGCCAGCGACCACATCACTGCCGATGCTGCACCGATCCGCCTGTCAATCTCACACTCCATCCTCCCCTCACTCGAGAACAAGACCTTGAGATACTTGAACTCCACTTGAGGCAAGGACTCTCCACCCACACGAAGAGGGCAAGCCACTTTTTTCCGTGGCCTTGGATTTGGAGGAGCTGATCCTCATCCCAGCCACTTCACACTCGGCTGCAAACCACTCCAGTGCACATTAGAGGTCCCGGTCTGATGCCATCAGGACAACATCATCTGCAAACAGCAGAGATGAGATCCTGTGATCCCCAAACTGGACCCCCTCTGGCCCCTAGAAATTCTGTCCATAAATACCGGTGACAAAGGGCAGCCCTGATGGAGTCCAGCATGCGCTGGAAACAGTTCTGACTTACTACGGCAATGTGAACACAGCTCCTGCTCCGGTCATACAGGGACTGGACAGCTCTTAGCAAAGAGCCCTGGACCCCATACTCCCAGAGCACTCCCCACAGGACCACACAAAGGACACGGTCAAATGCCTTCTCCAGATCTACAAAGCACATGTGGACTGGTTGGGCAAACTCCCATGAACCCTCGATCACCCGATGGACAGTATAGAGCTGGTCCAGCGTTCCGCTGTTGGGACGAAAACCACACTGCTCCTCCTGAATCCGATGTTCTACCATCTGTCGGATTCTCCTCCCAGTACCCTGGAATAGACCTTACCCTTAATAGACCTCAGGCTGGCTGAGGAGTGTGATTCCCCGGTAGTTGGAACACACCCTCCGGTCCCTCTTCTTAAACAGAGGGACCACCACCCCGGTCTGCCAGTCCAGAGGTACTGTCCCCCCGATGTTGCAGAGACATGTCAGCCAAGACAGCCCCACAACATCCAGAGACTTCTTAAGATACCCAGGATGGATCTCATCATCCAGCCCCGGAGCCTTGCCAGCGAGGAGCTAGAATGTATCTTCTGCCAATAAGGTTTTCTTATTTGAAATTCAATTTGAGTGCTCCACTAATAGTTTAGCTTGAATAAACTACTGTAACTACCCAAAATACCTAAAACTAGTAAAATTATCAATGCCCAGTAACTAATCAGTACAATACTAAAATGCATATCACAGAATGGACTACACTTTTGACCACAGCTCTCAAGTCTCACGCTTTGAGAGTGACTGCATGCACATGGTAGGATTGGATTAGGATTGGTTTGGATTTCTCCCGTTACTCGGCGGGTGGTCTGTCGTCCAATCCGAGTGCACATGCATGTCGCGCAATCAGATTCAGGTCAGCGACCTGGTCCGCTCCGCAACGCTATGTGGCGCTGTAGTCCAACTACTTCCGGGTGATGGCTACTCAATAAAAACACAACACAACTATCTGTGCGAGGAGTTTGACGGAGCAGCATTGGCGTACGTGGTGTGCATTCTGCAGAGTTAGGTTGTTCGTATGAACGACAAAACAGCGTTTTTGGTTTCTTTAATACGACACGAACTGTGTCGTCGGCGTTTGATATTACAAGCAATCGAGGACAACGAAAACTACAAGGATTGGGACCTATACCGCACATGTTTTAATCATGTTCTGCCTTGTTGTTTTTTGTTGCTTGCATCTTTTGTGCCACAAATAAAGGCATTAAATTTGTAGCTATGGGTTTATCGTTCATTTATGTAAGGTCTGGGGGAAATTACACAACCACACTTTCATTTTGTATGTCTTTGTAATGCTTAGCTTATATTCTGTTGTCTCTTCCACTGTTTTGTCCTGTCTGAGTGAACAACTTAAGTAAATTTCTACACTGATTTTAATATTTACGTTTTTAATATTTAAGTTATACAACAGTTTAAAAAAACACACTCTTCTGATACTATGAGGTCACAATAGAAAACTCAAAATGTTTGTAAAAGTGCACTGTGCGTTATTTCAAAAGTTCAAAACTCCATGCACAGCTTCCAGGTGCTGGTAACAACAGGAACATTGAATAATTCCAGAAAAGATGAAATTTACCGCATACTCTTATTTCTTTATCGGGCTTAGCGCAAACAATGCGTTTCGATTCTACGTTATGTTCATAGTCCAGAAATGGTGGAAGATGGGACTTGTTGGGGCCGTGAAGAACGCTGTCGTAATGCGGGCAAGTTGTACGGTCTTGACCGCTCTCCCGTTGTTCTTTCTTGCCGTGGCATACGCCGCCCTGGCGTTTTTCCACTTGATTTGCTCCGGGGTCCGAGCAAACCCTGCCTCGGTCCAGTAGTGCAAGCTTGTAGCTTTCTTCACAGCCATGTTTTCGTCTGAAAGTCCGGCAACAACAAGCACTACTTATGACGCCGTAGACACCCCCTACCACTCCTACAACTTCCGGGTGAAATTTTGAAATTCCTGGTGCGCCCATGCGCAGTATGCTAATTCGATCCGAAATCGTGCACATGACGTCGCCAAGTGGTTTGCTATCGGCCTAGGCCATTGGTTCCTGGGGGATTCGGGAAACCAATCCCAATCCAATCCAATCCAATCCCTGTGCACATGCAACTGTTACGATCCCAATCAGTTTGCAATCGGTTTGGACTTTTCCATGTGCACGCAGTCAGTGTGACACACGCATTTCAACAAGTTCACACGCTCACACGCCACACATGGTATTTCTCACGCTGAAATTTTGTTAAGCAATTCAATGAAACTCTAGCCACTGGTCACAGCGCTTCTAGGGTTGCCAACCATCCCTTGAAAAACAGAATCGTCCCGTACTCAGAAACAAAATTACGTGTCCCGTATTGAGCTGAAAAGGGACGCACTTTGTCCCGTATTACCGTGTGAATCAAAAATAGTGTCAAAAATCAAAAATCAAAAACAGGCGTGCCCAATACCCCCCCCCCAAAAAAAATAAAATAAAATAAAATAAAATAAATAAAAAATAAATAAATAAAAATAAAAAATAAAAATAAAAAAATAAATCTCACTCCAACCAAACTTCAAAACTTGAGAGCCCTGCTTTTGACTAAAGCACAGATTAAGATCATTCTATTCAAGATTTTACTAAAGATTTTACTTTTTCCCCATCTGGCCATTTTTATAGGTGTCAAATTTTACTTCCTGGTTGGAAATCATGAAATTAGTAGAGTAGGCCAAAACTCCCGTAATGTAGATAGAGAAAGAATGTCTTTTTTTTTTTTTTTTTTTTTTTTTAAATAATGTGGCTTTGCTTTCCATAAAAAAATAAATAGGCTAGAACCAAATACTTTTATAACACAGCTTGGGAAAATGTATATTTTATTTTATTATTTTGATAACAATATTGATGAAAAAATATATATATTTTTACATTTTCTCATTTTACATGGCAAATATTTTATCGATTGTTGTAAGTGGAATAATACCAATCCTAATATCTTTCAACAGTATTATTTTAAATCATTAGAAATTTGTTTACAATGATTTGTATGTATATACAGTGGTACTTGATCCCTTGCTGATTTTGTAGATTTGCCCACTGACAAAGAAATGAACAGTCTATAATTTTAATGGTAGGTTTATTTTAACACTGAGATAGAATATCAAAAAGAAAATCCAGAGAATCAAACATTATACTGTAGAAAATAAATGATTTGCATTTCATTGTGTGAAATAAGTATTTACAGAAATCCCCTACCAACCATTAAGATTTCTGGCTCACACAGACCATTTAGACACTAATCAACTCATCACTGTTTTAACAAGTCACCTGTATAAAAGACACCTGTCCACAGAATCAGTCAGTCAGTCACACTCCAAACTCTCCAACATGGGAAAGACCAAAGAGTTGTCAAATTATGTCAGGGACAAGACCTGCACAAGTTTGGAATGGGCTACAAAACCATAAGCAAGAAGCTGGGTGTTAAGGAGACAAGTGTTGGTGCAATTGTTTGATAATTTAAGAAATACAAAATGACCATCAGTCGACCTCAATCTTGGGCTCCACAAAAGAGCTCACCTTTTGGGGTTTCAATGATCATGAGAACAGTGAGAAATCAGCCTAGAACTACACAGGAGGAGCGAGTCAATGATCTCAAGGCAGCTGTTTTCAGTTGACCAAGCCCTACCATGCTAAAGGACACAATGAGGAAACACATGGGATTCATTGTTAAACGCATGGGATTCATAATTAAAAGATTCACAAATGTCTGGGTTGCTGTTAGCTGTCATTTTCTGAAGACTCATCATATCATAGAAAGCCTGTTTGGGTTTATTGGGGCAAAGCAGCGCTAAGCTGCAAGGCACCTATAGTGTTTCTACTGATTCTTATTACCTCACCTTACGAAATTAATTCGTTCCAGAAATGGTTTCGTAACGTGACGTTGAGTAGCTATTTCAATGGAAAAGGCCTGATTCATTCCAAGTTTTTTTTTTTATAGTGTAACATTTTTTTATAGGGTAACACTGTGTCCTGCGTAGAGACTGTAGACCCAGGACTAAACGTGGACTATACCAGGTCTAGACCAAGGTCTAAACCTGGACTAAACCAGGTGGATTAAAGCGCCGCGTGCGGGTCTATTTCCTGGTTTCGTTTCGAGTCACGGCTAAGGCGAGCAGCGAGGACTCCCCTCGGGACCGCACACAGTCTGAGCGCATGAACGAACGCATGCAAGAGCTGCGATGGTCTAATCCTGGTTTAGACCTGGTTCAGACCTGGTTTAGACCTGGTTTAGACCTGGCACGGTTTGAGCACGGGTCTCGTGCTCGCAGCCCCGCACCGGGTCATGCTGCGCTATCACACACGTGTCCGCGCGCACACACACCGCCCTCCCCCTTCCCCCCACGCTTCACTATTAATACATTTTGTTGAAAATCTATGAAGAGACATGTGAAAAAAGTTTAAATCCAGTCTGAGAAAAGCGTATAATGTGTGTGGCTGAGCGCGCATTATTTGAATTTTTGAGGTTTCGCGTTTCGTAACTTGAATTTTCTTTCGTATCTAGAGACCAAAATTTAACGTGAAGGCGTTTCGTAACTTGAAATTTTCATTTGTTGGGTCTTTCGTAAGGTGAGGTACCACTGTATTATGTATTCTTCCGCCTCTGGGAGTCTATGGCAACCCCTAGAACCGTCTGGTAAAAAGTTGTGAAATTTTGCATGCACATTCCAGCCAGTCTCTTCATTACCCACAGCAATTTATAGGCCCCCACACCCAACCCTCTAGCACCACCAGCAGGTCAAAGTTGCAGGAATTTTCAGGTACATTTCTGCGTGTAACTTTTGAACCGTATGTCCAATTTTCAAAAACCTGGTATCCCTGGACTCCTTGGGCCAAGCCGAATCCAATGCAACCTATGACGTCATTTTCCGTTAGGGTAGATTTTCCGCCATTTAGAATTTTATGAAAAACATTCACAATGCTTCTCCTCCCTCAATTTTGGACAAATTTTGCTCAAATGTGGTACAAAGCATCTTTGGACTGAACCTCATCAGAAATATCCCTTGATTTTTTGGTATCTCTTATCGTTTTGTCATGACAGCTAATCAAACGCGTCCTAAAAGTCACCAAACAGGAAGTGAGCTCATATCTCGGGAACCCTTCATAGGATTATTTTCAAACTTTTCACAGATGTTCGCATCCTTTCCAGGATTCCCCACAAAAATATTACAGGGCCCCCCAGCTCAAACCCTCTAGTGCCACCAACAGGTCAATTATGAAAAACACTCAAAATGCTTCTCCTCCCTCAATTTTGGACCACTTTTGCTCAAATTTGGTACATAGCATCTTTGGACCGAGCCTCATCAGAAACATCGCTGGATTTTTGATATCTCTTATCGTTTTGTCGTGACAGCCAATCAAACTCGTCTGTCCGAAAGCCGATGCACCTGATACTGACCTTTCACGTGCGTTGCTAGGCAACGCCCTGATCAAAGATCTTTGATCTTTATGTACCTTTGATCTGATATAGCTGCAAGCAGCAATGTGGGGCCAAGCACTGAAGGTGCATGTAGGCCTCAGCATGTATTATTAAAATTCCTGCAACTTTGACCTTAACAGAGTCTAACAGGGTCTGTTGGCCAGGCTTCCCAGGCTCCCAGGCTTCCTATGAAGGGTTCCCAAGATATGAGCTCACTTCGGCTAGATCAAAGACACATCAAAGACAGACGGTTCTAAGGGTTGCCATAGACTCCCATCCTAACAGTCGCCAAACAGGAAGTGAGCTCATATCTCGGGAACCCTTCATAGGATTATTTTCAAACTTTTCACACGTATTCTAGTCTGTCCCAGGATTCCCCACAAAAAATTACAGGGCCCTCTAGCGCCACCAACAGGTCAAAATTTGAGGGGCATTTCTGCTTGTAACTTTTTAACCGTAAGTCAGATTTTCAAAAACTTGGTATCTCTGGGATCCTTGGGCGAAAACTGATCCAACGCACATCATCAAATTAGGCTGGGTCACTGCTTGGCCCCACATTGCTGCTTGCAGCTATATTTTCTAACTGGTTTTATTCAAAAGAATCTGGCAGCCCAGAGTGAGAAGGAGCTGAGAGAGAATTTCCTTTCTGATTTATGATAACAGGAGAAGTTCAATTTTTTTCTGATTTATAAAAACATCTTTTTTGTAATTCATGTTATACATCAGAATACATTTTTTACCAATACAATTTCATGAATATATGATTTGAACACATTTACTTCAGAGAAATTGTAAGTGTATATTTGAGCAAATTATTTATTGAAATAAATAAAAATAAAATTTCACACAATTTGCATATTGATGCTCATTTACCTTTAAAATCTGTCACTAGGCAACTGATGATGAAGTCTGTCTGGTGTTCTGGAGTTTTGAACCGCAACTAACTTTGTCCTGGAAGTGAAAGCAGCACATTACTTTTGTCCTGACGATTTCAGACAATTTCACAATATTTTGTGGAAAAACTTCAACCAAAACTTTATCTACACAAGATATGATCATGTGGCAACAAATACTGCCCCCACCGAGGGAGTACAAGGTTAGATTAGACTAGATTAAGCCTTTATTGGTCTCACACACAATGACACACAGGAGAAATTTGACTTCTGCATTTGACCCATCCTTTTCAGGAGCAGTGAGCAGCCATCTTTTTCGGCACCCGGGGGACAGTACCGTGAAGGGTCTTGCCCAAGGACCCACACTGGTTAGCTCATTGCCCAGGGGGGATTTGAACCCACAACTCCTGGGGGGAAAGTCAGTGACTTACCAGTTGAGCTAACCAGCCGGTTAGACCAGCCCACTTTGCACTGTTAACTCTCACTTTGTATCTGTACTACACATGTGCCGAGTGTCCAGAGCTGTGCATATCTTTTCAATGTGTGACAAAAATGTCAATACACAATATATCAATGATCAAAGATCAAAGATCAAACTCAGCTTTATTGTCAATTCTGCCATATGTGTTCAACATACAGTGAATCAAAAATTTCGTTTCTCTCTGGTCAAGTAGTGCAAAAACACAGTGTAAATACAACATAAAGACGAAACAAAACAAAAACTATCTAAGACAAAAATCTAAAATCTAAAATCTGAAAGCAGTGCAACAGAATAAATAAATACCTATTTACAGATGTCCAAAAATATGCAGGTGAGATTTCAGCTTCAGTTTGACAGTCTGGTAGAGTGGGCCCGGAGACTCCGGTACCTTCCCCCCGAGGGCAAGAGGCTGTGTGAGGGGTGGCTCGGGTCACCCACAATGCTGGATGCTCTGCGGGTGAGGCGGGTGTTAAAAATGTCCAGGAGGGAGGGGAGAAAGACACCAGCGATCCTCCCAGCTGCATTCACTATGCGCTGCAGGGCTTTCCTGTTTTGTTCAGTGCAGCTCCCGTACCACACAGCGATGCAGCTGGTCAGGACGCTCTCAATGGTGCCTCGGTAGAAGGTGGTCGTAATGGGTGGGGGGGGCTCCAGCTCTCCTCAGTTTGCGGAGGAAATAGAGGCAGTGTCTGCTGTACAGGAGAGGTCCCACAGGAATTTGGTGCTGGTCACCCTCTCTACAGCAGCACCGTTGATGGACAGTGGGGGGTGCTGGGTGGGGCCTCTTCGGAAGTCAATAACAATCTCCTTGGTCTTTTCAACATTAAGAAGGAGATTGTTATTGCTGCACCACTGGGTCAGAAGGCTCACCTCACTCCTGTAGTTTGTCTCATCGTTATTAGAGATAAGACCCACCACAGTCGTATCATCCACAAACTTCACAATGTGATTGGTGCTGAAGGCTGGTGTGCAGTCGTGGGTCAGCAGAGTGAAGAGCATCGGACTGAGCACACAGTCCTGGGGGGCTCCTGTACTCAGTCTAATGCAGCTTGAGATGTTTCTGCCGACCCGCACTGCCTGTGGCCTCTCGCTGAGGAAGTCCAGCAGCCAATTACACAGTGAGGTCTGAAGCCCCAGGTGGTCCAGTTTGGTGATGAGCTGCTGTGGGATTATGGTGTTGAATGCTGAACTGAAATCTATGAACAGCATATGAGTCCTTATTGTCCAGGTGGGTGAGGGCTGGGTATATAGTATATATGTGTAATATAATGTACAAAATATATAAAGATATATTTCATACATTATACATATATATATATATATATATATATATATATATATATATATATATATATATATATATATATATATAATGTATGAAATGTATCTTCTTCCTACAGCCAGTGCATCTGGTTCGGTCTGGGCCTTTCACTGTGTCCTTCAAGACAACCGTCCCCAACTGTAGGACTCCATCCACAAACTGGAGTCAGAGAAGAGGCACCAAGCAACCTGGTCCCAACTGGATGACCTCTGACCCCGACTGTGGTCCTACCCCCTGCAAATGTCCCATAGTGAGTGAGAGGGACGAAAAAAAAAAAAGACCCTCTGCTTTGGACACTGTCCTCCCAGAGACCAAGAGCAGAACAGTGGAGCTGGACCTTAACATCTTGAGTCCCACAACTCATGTCTCGGAAACAATGGACACAACCACAGCAGCAGTAGCACAGCCCCAGAACAGCCTGACTGAAAACCAAGGTTCCAGTCACACAGAAATTCAAAGTCCAGAAGAAGAAGAAGAATTCAGAAGAAGTGTCTTAGCTCTGAAAAGAGCTAAGACAATTGAAAAACGATGGAAAGAATGGAGACAGAAAATGAAGACACAGGTCAAAGAAAAAAAAGCCGCAGCAGGTCACAGCTCACTGCTTAGGCATCTTCTGCTGAAACAACTAAAGCAGAAAATACGAGGCCAGAACCATGTCCAGGACCTGTACATGGAATTTCTCCAGGACTCAGGTCTAAGTCGATGGACAAACGGTTTCCCGTCCCACCTGTGCACCCCGGGTGGAGATTTGGGTCCGGAGAGCAAATAGTGCAAGTGTTTTATAAGTGTACCCCACTGACATGCATGTTATCCTCATTAAAAATATGAAAACTTATAAATGTCTGGGTGTTTTTAGTTAAAGCAGACACTGTTTTTTCATCTGTGTGATTTTGAAAAAGATCAGATCACATTTGATGGTGATTTTATGCAGAAATGTGAGAAATTCCAAAAGCTTCAGATACTTTTTCATGCCACTGTATGCGGGTCTGTTGATCTCTCCTCCGTGTGTGTGAGCGGAACCAATTTGTGGCACTCGGTTTTCATTCTGCACCACAGATTGGTCCATCTTCAAATCCAGACAATCACTCGCAGACCATATCTCAGTCTAAACCAAAAAGAAGTTTGCATAAAGCCCAGAACTGAATGCAGAAATAAGACCAAAGCAAACAAGAGCCCAACCTGGAGTCCAGGACAAAGTCTGAGGTAAAGGACAAAGCCAGGCTCAGGTCCAGAACAACGTTCAGCACAACAGGATCAGAGCCTCAACTTCAACTGCTGCACTGTCCAGGCAGATTTCAAAAATAATAAATATTACAACATGACAATTAAGTTTGATTCAATAATTATATTAGGAGATGCTGATGCAGTGATGCATGCCTCTGTGTAATCTTTTTGAACTTTTTGAACACACATTACATATATTTTATGTATGTATGTGACACCTGTTGCATGCAAGCCACTACTGTAGCCATAGCCACCTGCCACAGCTTCAGACATAAAAGTTCAACTAAAGATTTGTCAGGAACATGCAAATTGTATTATTTGCAAAACTATCCAAGTATCTACTAAGTCAATACATTATTGCCTCCCTGGTTCGACTTTATTTACTGCAATTTCCAGACTATAAGCTACTACTTTTTTCTCACGCTTTGAACCCTGCGGCTTTTACAACGCTAATATATGGACTGATTATTCGTTTATAAACACAGCGGATGTAGCGCAGCCTGAGTGCAGAAAGCACCGCTGTCTGTGCGGTAAACATGAAGTTACAACACTAGTGAGCGCTGTTGTCAGCGCACTAAAACAGCACTGCTGAGCTCATCAGTGATCCCAAGGCAGTTGGGACCACAGTCACTAAGAAAACCACAGTGGATTAAAATCCTGCCATGCTCGCAAGGCCCCCCTACTTAACAAGGCACATGTGCCAATGAATACCTGAATGATTCAGAGTTATTGGGAGAGGGTGCTGTGATCAGAATCGAGCTCTTTGGCATTAACTCAACTCACTATGTTTGGAGGAAGAGAAATGCTGCCTATGACCCCAAGAACACCATCCCCATCGTCAAGCATGGAGGTGGAAACATTATGCTTTGGGGTGTTTTTCTGCCAAGGGCACAAGACAACTTTGGCGGGAGGATGGACAGAGCCATATACCATGAAAATACTGAGTGACAAACACCTTCCCTCTGAAACTGAAAATGGGTTGTGGATGGGTCTTCCAACATGACAGTGACCCAAATCAAACATCCAAGGCTCAAGAAGAAGCACATTAAGGTCATGGAATGGCCCAGCCAGTCTCCGGACCTTAACCCTAAAACCTATGGAGGGAGCTGAAGCTCCGAGTTGCCAAGCAACAGCTATGAAACCTTAATGATTTGGAGATGATTTGCAAAGAGTGGACCAAAATTCCTTCTGATATGTGCGCAAACCTGGTCATCAACTACAAAAAACAAACAAACACATGATCTCTGTGCTGCAAGCAAGGGTTTTGCCACCAGGTACTAAGTATTTTTTTGCCTAGAGGGTTCAAATACTTTCACTCAATGAAATGCAAATCAGTTTATATATTTTCTTTTAAGTTATTTTCTGGCTTTTAAAGTTACAGGGATGAAAGAGTTCTGTTTTTTAGCGGATCTCCGCTTTTTTTTCAGCTGTGGGGTAATTTTTTTTTTTTTTTAAATATCTGTGCAAATTCGTTGAGAAAGATTTTGGGTGTATATATATATATGCATAGTTGTGTTTAGGGTCGCCAACAGAGCCCATGTCTGGAGCCGCGGACCGAGCGAGTGAGCGCAGCTCTTTCATAACAGCGTGTACCATTGCGTGTACACAGGTTAAACTTTATAAAACATCCTATACCTCATCCTACCTGCCCGTGCCTCACTTAACGCGTCGCTCCTCGCTTTTTCACCTGCGCTTTTTAGCGCGCATAAGCTCCTCCTCAATGCGCTCTGATTAGACGAAGTGCAAAGCAAAAACAAATCCAATATATAGTAGTAGGCCTACCTGTTAATAAAATGTGTTTTTTTTGTACTTTTATGTACAGTTTTACTTTATTGCTAACATATAGCATATAGAAATCCAAATTTCAGAAATTTAACACTTGAATTTGCACTTGAAATACTTATTTCTTTTTTTTTTTTTTAATAGTGTATCAGCGGAGACATGAGTCACAGATCTGTAGGAAGTCCAGACCGGGACTAAGACATGAGGACCAGACTGGGACTAGACAGGGACCAGACTGGCACATGCAAGGCCAGATCTCCGGGCGGCACTGGGGCCGTAGTTGGGGAAGTCCTAGAGAGCAGTGGAGTATCGCTCTCGTGTAAGTTACCCAAGGCTGATGGCGAAGCATTGATAGCCATGCCCCGAACTCCGGGGCGGTCTGATTTTGGAGCCGGGGAGAAATGCAACCAACCCTTGTGAGCGCGGGTTAGTGGGGGAAAATCCTTACGGTCCAGGATATTGAATATATTTGACAAAGCTACATTCATAGTGGAAGAGGAGCGCTTACCATGTCCGTAGTCATCACGGGAGGAGGAGCAGGACAAGCGGTTTATTCCCTTACCTTGTCTGCAGTCATTACGGGCTACAACAATCCAGGGGTCTGCCCGGACTGGAGTAGAGCTGATCGGGGCTTTAGGCCTAGCCGCTCGCTGAAGCCAATAGTGTTCGTCTGTACCTCGAGCACCAGAGTCGGGTGGTGAGGGCTGGTGCTCAGAGGCGTCTTCGGAAAAGTGAACTGTGTCAGCCAGTTCGGCACTGTTAGCGGTGCCCCACTTCACTATTAATACATTTTGTTGAAAATCTATGAAAGTTTGAGTGTTTAAACAAGAGAGAAATGTGAGAAAATGTTAATACCAGTCTGAGAAAAGTGTATAATGTGTGTGGTGATGCGTTTACAGCCTTAAAACATGTATAATAATTGTAAAATATAAAGTTGTCCTACTTTGCGGAGTTCACTGATTACGGGTTATTTCTGGATCCTAACCCCCGCGGTAAACGAGGGACCACTGTATAATAAATTAGATGGGAAAAAAATGCAGATAGGGATTATTTGACAAATAAAATGATAAGAAAACACCTTTATTATGTTGAAATCATGTTGAAAGTATCAGAAAAATGTTTTGTAAGTATAAATTGTGCCTTAATTTGGATGGACTAAAGTCTCTCTAGTGTCATGTCATCAATATGAGACTCTAAAATCCTACTGAACTCCTACTTCCTAATTTACAACATATTTTTCAACTTTTCTTCACAAACTGCTTCTCGGTTGATGTAAAAGTATAATATAAGTACAGTGGTACCTCTCCTTACGAAAGACCCAACAAACGAAAATTCCAAGTTACGGAACGACCAGGTCTAAACCAGGTCTAAACCAGGATTAAACCACCGCGGCTCTTGCATGCGTTCGTTCATGCGCTCGGACTGCGTGCGGTCCCGATCCCCTCCCCTCCTCGCTGCTCGCCTCAGCTGTGACTCGTGAGGTACACCAGCAGAGCTAGCACGAAATCAGGAAATAGACCCGCACGCGGTGGTTTAATCCTGGTTTAGACCTGGTTCAGACCTGGTCTAGAGGAGGCACGGTTTGAGCACGGGTCTCGTGCTCGCAGCCCCGCGCCGGGTCATGCTGCGCTATCACACATGTCTCCGCGCGCACACTTCTCCGCCCTCCCCCTTCCCCCCACGCACGCAGTCGCTGCTCGCCTCAGCCGTGACTCGTGAGGTACACCGGTGCTGCTGCTAATAGCAGAGCTAGCACGAAACCAGGAAATAGACCCGCACGCGGCGCTTTAATCCACCTGGTCTAGTCCAGGTTTAGTCCAGGTCTAGACCTGGTCCAGTCCTGGTTTAGTCCAGGTTTAGACCTTGGTCTAAACCTGGTTTATTCCACGTTTAGTCCTGGCTCTACAGTCTCTTAGCCAATCAGGATGCAGAACACAGTGTTACACTATAAAAAAAAAGTTACAAAAACTTGGAACGGGGCCTTGGAACGAATCAGGCTTTTTCCATTGAAATAGCTACTCAACTTACGAAAAATTCACGTTACGAAACCACTTCTGGAACGAATTAATTTCGTAAAGTGAGGTACCACTGTAATCTGTGAATAACTCAAAATGCCCCCGGGATGACTTGTGTCCTATATTGCCGTGCCCGGTCACATTTACAACAGGTATTATCACACCAAATTAAGTAGAAATTAGAGAGTGATCAAAACCTGTTATACACACTTTAAAAGGATAGTTGGCTCTATAAACTGAAACACTGTGTTGTTAGTGTAAGGAGATTCTAAGTCAAAGAAGTCATAACAGAGATTATAATCCAACAAATACATTGGAATAGGTTAACTCAGGAAGTAAAATGTCAATAATTATTTCCTTTACCTCACAAGAAAGTATAGTGCCTTGTGTAGCTTTGTTACTAACCACAGATTTCCAAACAAAATGCTAAACTAGTCACATTTCAGCTTCCAGTTAATAGTCGCAATTTGAATATAGATTATTTTGTTTTGAATTGTTAATTACTATGGCAACAGTTCTGATTTGTTACACCTGTGTTATCATGTTTCCTTGTGTTGTGTTTTGTTTGCATATTTAGGATGAAACCACTCTTTTCCACCTTGTGAAGTCATGTGGATAATTTGTACTTTAGACTTTCAGCTCTGATACTGTCAATCTCTGCTGATCAAAAGGTAAAAGATAGCTGTTAATTTAAAAATTACAGCTTCATGACATCACAAGGTGGAACATTTTGAGCTTTGAAGATTAAAGGACTACAGACATGTGTAAATGAAACAAAACACAACTCCAGGTATGTTTTTGAATAGGTAAAAAAGATAGATGGTAGAAGAAGCCACAAAAGTAAATACTGAACACATTTATTTGAAGAAAAACATCATATTTGGTGGAAGCAAAATTAGGTTTCAATAATTATTTCCTACCTCACAAGAAATTAGCACATCATCTTGCTGTGTATATCTGTTGCTAACCACAGATTTCAAAACAAAAATCCAAACTAGCTTCGGCTTCCACTTTAGAGCTGCCATTTTGAGTACTTTTCACCATTCAAAAGAGAGGACATTTTGTTTTGAATTGTTAATTGCTATGACAACAGTGCTGATTTGTAGTAGTGGAAGGTAATGAAGTACAAAGTAAAAGTATAATACTTTAGTAAATTTTTTAGGTATCTATACCTACATATGCTTTACATTTTACAGTGGATGCTTTTTATTTTTACTTCACTACATTTGAGAATGTGTCTGTACTTTCTACTCCACTACATTTTAGATCTGGACTGAAAAGTAAAAAGTACTTTTCTTTATGTTTTGAGACCTGCTGAAGCTGAGACTTATTTTTTAACACATTTCATTTGAGTTAATGTCCAAACTTTGAGCAAAACAAACACAAAACAGCTAGAAAAAATAAGAAATAAATTGAATCACTTAAAATCCTCTAAACTCATGACCAAAATCACACCCTGTAATTGTTCTGAAACTCTCTGCAAAATACTTTATGTACATTTTTAAACAGGTACTTGAATACTTTTTTCATTTGATACTTTTACAATACACTGTTTAGGGGGAAACTAAATTAACTCATTTACAAGAGAAGAGTCAAGTAATGTGGCTTTAAAAGTGCACTGTGTAACTTTTTGGTTGGGGGTCCAGCACCTGTTTCTTTCTATAGATATGTCATTGCTCTGCCTAATGTTCCACAGTATGACATTAAACAGCTCTACCTGTAATTGTTCTGAAACTCTCTGCAAAATACTGTACCTTTTTACTCTTTAAGTCAGAGGTCTTCAACAGGGGGGTACTGCAGGGGGGTCGTGAAATCTTTTTTTTTCACTTTAAAATAATATAATTTTATATTTTATAGTGTAAAATACAGTATTAACCTGTGTATTATTTCCTTGTATTGGATGTACCATAACAGAGTAGCAATGTTTATACATGACACTAAGCTCAATTTAATATAAAACACAATTCTATGCCGTATATATAGTAGGGGGTCCCTGGCCCAGTTCGCCATCTGTTTGGGGGTCCCTGGCCTGAAAAACGTTGAAGACCCCTGCTTTAAGTACATTTTTAAACCATTACTTTAATACCTTTACTTAAAGGAGAATTAACGTTTTTTTTTTACAATCTGAGCCTTATTTCGGTAATAAAACAAGTTGTTTTACTCACCCATAGCACTTTGGTGTCATATGGAGCACTTCCGGAGATGTATTAGATTAGCGATAGCCGTATCGCAAGTTCTCGGGGCATATAATATATGCCTCGAGCATGTAATATATGCCCCGAGCGGTCTCCAAATAACACAAACTTTAGCACTTTTCAAATCATAGAAGCTCAATGTCTTAGTCTACACTTTCGTTTGAGTCAAAAGTGGCCTGTAATCCGAGATTTATCCATAATTTACAGCTTTGCGTTTCATGTTTGGGTCCCGGGAGCTGAGAGTGAAATAAGCTGTGACTCCGAACATGCGCACTGGCGTCCTCATCTACTCGAAACTATGGCTAAATCTTGGATTACAGGCCACTTTTGAGTCAAACGAAAGCGTAGACTAAGACATCAAGCTTCTATGATTTGAAAAGTGCTAAAGTTTGTGTTATTTGGAGACCGCAGCATGTGCCCCGAGAACTCACATTACGGAGATCGTAAATCTAAAACATCTCCGGAAGTGCTCCATATGACACCAAAGTGGTATGGGTGAGTAAAACAACTTGTTTTATTATTGAAATAAGGCTCAGATTGTAAAAAAAAACGTTAATTCTCCTTTTAAGTAGAGTTTTTCATGTGATTATTTTACTTGAGGAATCTTTTGTTTTGGTATCTGTACTTAAGTAACAAAATTGTGTACTTAATCCACTATTGCTGATTCGTAGCTTCTAGCAGTCCACGGCAGCACTTTCTTTCTTTCATCTAGCAGGCCCTCAAAATGTCTGGCAACTGTCTCTGAGCTGGGGCCACCAGAGAAGTCACATTGCATGAGAGACCTCACTGACAGCAGAGACTTGGGATTTAAATCATTCGGATCATTTCTGACTTGAGCTTCACCTGAAATCTGCCTGAAGTGACTGACTGTTCACATGCACCGACGTCAGACCGGAGTTTGTACAAGTCAACAGCCTGCTTTCTGTCATAGAGGAAGGCCTTACTTTCGTGCCAACTTTTGGAGGATAAAAATATTTCCAGGGTGAAAAAAGGTGTTAAAAGGGTTTCAAGCTACATGGGGATTTTTGTATGGGCGGTGATACTGACATTATGTAAAGGTGCACTATGTTAACTTCTCTGATGGAGGGTACGGCACATGTTTGTATTACTTGATATGTTCAACAATAAAGCATTAAACTTATCTTTCTCCATGAAGACAAGCAGATGATGTCACCAGTCCAAGTTACAGGTCAAAACTATACACTTTTAATACTAATACTAACTAACTAACTAACTCACTGCTTTGTAGATCAAAATCATATTTTAACTTAAAGGAAAAATACAAATACAATATAGAGAGAAAACATTACAGTTTGCACCATATATGGAGTAACTTAGAAGTTATTCTTGTATATAGGATAAACTGCTAAATGCTGTCCTCTACTGGACGTCACCTAAAAATACAATACAAAAAATAATGCCGGATCTTTTCTTTTTTTAGACAGAAAATGCGACAAATTTTGCTTCTAACTTGCATGCGTACTTGACAAGCTTAGATCCACTCTTACAACAATGGAACAACTTCAATTTGACATGAGCTGCTAGATAAACGTTCCTATGCCCTTACCATGCAGCTGAGCAGGTTGTGTGGGCTCCTTAAGAATGTAAAACAACAAGTGTACATGCATTTATTTATGACACTGATTGTAACTGTCCTTAATGCTGCTTTTGGCTCTTGGGATTCTGGCTGCAAAACAACACAAAATAACAATGTGCCGTGTATATATATATATATACTCAACAAAAATATAAACGCAACACTTTTGTTTTTGCTCCCATTTTTCCTGAGATGGACCCAAAGATCCAAAATTCACTCCAGATACACAACACTACCATTTCTCTCAAACATTGTTCATAAATCTGTCCAAATGTGTGACAGCGAGCACCTCTGCCCCGCCGAGACAATCCACCCCACCTCACAGGTGCGCCACATCAAGATGCCGATCCGACATCATGACCAGTGCACAGGTGCACCCCAGACTGCCCACAATAAAAGGCCACCCCGAAATGTGAATTTTTTTTTTTTTGCTTTATTGGGGGTCTGGGGACTCCACTGTTGGTCCACTCCTCTTCAATGGCTGTGCGAAGTTGCTGGATATTAGTGGGAGCTGGTACACGCTGTCGTATACGCCAGTCAAGCACATCCCAAACATGCTCAATGGGTGACATGTCTGGTGAGTATGCTGGCCATGCAAGAACTGGGACATTTTCAGCTTCCAAGAATTGTGTACAGATCCTTGCAGCATGGGGCCGTGCATTATCTTGCTGAAACATGAGGTGATGTTCATGGATGTATGGCACAACAGTGGGCCTCAGGATCTCATCACGGTATCTCTGTGCATTCAAAATGCCATCAATAAAATGCACCTGTGTTCTTCGTTCATAACAGCCATTGAAGAGGAGTGGACCAACATTCCACAGGCCATAATTGACAATCTGATAAACTCTATGCCAAGAAGATGTGTTGCACTGCATGAGGCAAATGGTGGTCACACCAGATACTGACTGGTTCTGAGTCCCCAGACCCCCAATAAAGCAAAAAAAAAAAAAAAAAAATGCACATTTCGGGGTGGCCTTTTATTGTGGGCAGTCTGGGGCGCACCTGTGCACTGGTCATGATGTCGGATTGGCATCTTAATGTGGCGCATCTGTAACGTGGGGTGGATTGTCTCGGCGGGGCAGAGGTGCTCGCTGTCACACATTTGGACAGATTTATGAACAATGTTTGAGAGAAATGGTAGTGTTGTGTATCTGGAGTGAATTTTGGTTCTTTGGGTCCATCTCAGGAAAAATGGGAGCAAAAACAAAAGTGTTGCGTTTATATTTTTGTTGAGTGTATATATATATATATATATATATATATATATATATATATATATATATATATATATATATATATATTATACAGTAGGTGATACAGTAGGTATACAGTAGGTGATAAAAGGAGAAGTTCAATTTGTCAACTGGACAAAGTTTGTTTGGTTGAAAACGTTTCGCCGCTCATCCGAGAGGCTTCGTCAGCTCTTGGTTCTTGTGCTGGTTAGACACTGCTTATATCAAGCTGCCGGGAGGCGCTCCCTACAATGAAAAAGCTCTGAAAACGATCCCCCCTGTTTGGTTTTGGTTTCCCCAATGTAGCGCTCACTGCAGTCTTCACTACACTGAATGGAGTAGACCACATTCAGTGTAGTCAAGACTGCAGTGAGCTCTACATTGGGGAAACCAAACCAAACAGCCACTTCACAAGAGGATGTACCAACACAGGCGGGCATGCCAGAGTGGACCGTCATCTGCCGTACATCTTCACCTAGAAGCCACGGGCCATTCTTTTGAGGACAGTGAGGTTCAGATCTTAGCCAGGGAAAAGAACTGGTTTGAGAGGGGAGTTAAAGAGGCTATTTTTGTCAAAAAAGAGAATCTGTCGTTAAACAGAAATGGGGGAGTTAGACATAACTTGTCTCCCATTTATAATTCGATTCTTAAACCAAGTCAAAACAGACAAAGAAACATTAGGGCAGACGATCCAGGGCAGAGGGGTGGAGAGGGTCGTTAGACGTTAAATAGGGAGGCGAAACTAGTTGCCAGAGTAATTTGAAAAACAAAGAGACAGATTAGTGGGGATCGTTTTCAGAGCTTTGTCATTGTAGGGAGTGCCTCCCGGCAGCTAGATATAAGCAGTGTCTAACCAGCACAAGAACCAAGAGCTGACGAAGCCTCTCGGATGAGCAGCGAAACGTTTTCAACCAAACAAACTTTGTCCAGTTGACAAATTGAACTTCTCCTTTTATCATGGATTCTACCTGGACGACTGAGGGACTTTTCACGCATTATACAGTAGGGTCAAATTCAGAGGATAATATACCTAAACATCACTTTCTTGTAAAAAAAAAAAAAAATGTTCAGAATTGAATTTGTATTTTTAATAAATCAAAATCACAATATTAATTTTCACAATCCAAAAATCGATTTGATATTGATTTCTGAGAGAATCTTGAATTGGAGTCCGCAAAAGACCTGAGACTGGGACGGAGATTTATCTTCCAACAAGACAATGATCCAAAACATAAAGCAAAAGCTACAATGGATGGTTCACCAAAAAACATATCAAGGTGTTAGAATGGCCAAGTCAAAGTCCAGACCTCAATCCAATTGAGAATCTGTGGAAAGAACTGAAAACTGCTGTTCACAAACGCTCTCCATCCAACCTCACTGAGCTCGAGCTGTTTTGCAAGGAGGAATGGGCAAAAATATCAGTTTCTCGATGTGCAAAACTGATAGAGACATACCCCAAGCGACTTGCAGCTGTAATCGCAGCAAAAGGTGGCGCTACAAAGTATTAACTCAATGGGGCTGAATGATTTTGCACACCCAATTTTTCATTTTTTATTTGTTAAAAAAGTTAAAAATATCCAATAAAGTGTGTTCCACTTCATGATTGTGTCCCACTTGTTGTTGATTCTTCACAAGAAATTACAGTTTTATATCTTTATGTTTGAAGCCTGAAATGTGGCAAAAGATCACAAAGTTCAAGGGAGCCAAATAGTTTCGCAAGCCACTGTATGCCAAGAGACTGCAGTGGTTTTTAAAGAATGCTGTCACTTTGCCACAAAACATGCTAACAAGCAGTCAACGAAAGAAGGAAAGAACCTGAAGGAGAACAGAACTTTCAGTGCTTTAAAATAGTAACTGTTAGTAATAAAAAAGCTGTATTTTATTAATACAATTTTCTGTGTTTTAAGAGACATTTCAGTAAATAGCTAAATACTGTGGAACTTGAACGATGGACATTTTGTTGTAATGCTTTTGTTCATTTTTAATTGAAATAAAGCACATGTTTTCTACATATCCCATGTTATTTTTAGTGTTTTTACCAAAACACTAAATCCACCTGCTCCTGGTCTGGCCCTTCTGTCAAATTTTAGAATCCTTTGTGGCCCACGAGTCAAAAAGTTTGCCCACCCCTGCACTAGACCCTAGAACTCACTGTATTACAACAGAAGCCTGCAGTTTAACAGTATTTATTTACCTGCCCCATCTGTATTAAATGTTATCGGCCTATAGAATGATGGTAGAATGCCCCAACTAGCCTAAATATTTTGACCTCTACTAGCCATGATAAAAAAAAAAAAAAAAATCATAACAGTAAACAGTGATAAACTGGCGAAAAAAGGGAAAAAACATAACAGTATAAGACAGTCTAATCAGCTCATAAAGTCTTCAGTCTATGAGCAAACAGTCATATCCTCCTGAGACCCGCCCATTCATGTGTGTGGACATGTGTGTGGACATCTTTTAAGTTTTGAGATAGACTCTAGTTTGTGGCTGCACTATGATAAAAAAAAATAAAAAAAATAATAATTAAAATAAATAAATAAAATAATAATAATAATGCATAAAAAAATCTAAAATCTAAAATATATAAGAAAAATACATAAAAAAATAAAAAATATATATAAATAAAATACATACATAAGTAAATAAATAAATAATAATACATAATAAAAAAAATAATAAAACATAAAAAAAAATAAAAACACATAAATAAATAAACAAATTAAAAAGGAGTCTAAAAACTTTTTGAGGCGACTGTAAAACCGACCGAAAAAATGTTTTTGTTCGGTTTAGTTTAGGTTAACTTGACATGGATTTAACACTATTACAGTCATTAGAAAATAATAATAATAATAATAATAATAATAATAATAATAATAATAATAATAATAATAATAATAATAATAATAATAATAATAATAATAATAATAATAATAATAATAATAATAATTTAGATACACTTTTTTTCTTCGGGTCCCAGGAGGCTATAACACCAAAATACAATTTTTGTCTAAATGTAGTAACAGCACTTGGTCTGGGCATGGCAGCATAAGCCACTCTTTTGCCCTCTCTCCCCTTGACAGTGTCAAAGTATGTCAAGTATAAATCGTGCCTTGTAGCCTACTATCATTTGTTTTTATAGCTGCTTTCCATTTGGGACTCGCACACGGACACGTTGTGAAAACATGTGGGCAGCTTTTTTTGGGTAGAGTCGTGAACGCGCGCATTAATAAGCCACTACAAACCCATAAATCATCTTGACTCTGGCCGCGCCCCTGTCGGCTCCCATTGGCTCCGGCGCGCCTCAAGTCCGCTACGTCCCTTCTCTATAATTTAAATAGCTCCTTGCGCAATTTGATGAATAGTGTCGCTGACTGTCAAAGGCGCACGGAACATCTGAAGGAGCGATTTTACGCGCAGGATCACACCGCGATGCGTCACGAGTGCTCTCCAAAGCGACTTGTAGTTTTGGGTTTGTTTTAAGCGGGATTTTCAGGGACTTTTATCAAACTAATGCTCCCGATCTCCGTCTCGTCTGGTTTTGCTGCTCCAAGACATACGAAATGCCGAGTTTAAGCGGCGTTTTGAGGCTGTAAACTGCGGTTGCTGTCGTGATATCGCCATCGTTACAAACTTCACCGCGGGAGCAACACGTTTGGCTCGGAAAGGTAACGTGCCAATGTTTTTTTTCTCTCCCTCTCTCTCTTTCTTTCTCTCTCTCTCAGCGCGCGCTTTGATAAATGGTTTTCCATGTTCTTTTTACGCACAGCTTGGCCAATGTACGCGTTACGAGGAAGCGTTTTTCAATGAAGTCCGTGCAATCGCCCTTAATTTTTAATCAAAACTGCATTTTCATTTCATTATTGGCGTTTTTCCAAAAGTGCCATTTAATGACTTTTTAACCCAATCTCTTTATAAAACTCGTGCGTCTTTTAAGCGCCCAATTTGTGCTCATTTTCAAGTACAGAACTTTTACGCGTGGTAAGTATGCGCCGTATGTTTGGTTACACCTATTAATCACCCATTGTTTATTTGTTTCCACCTCTGTCCGGGTCTTGAGTGTCTTTTTCTGCCTTCGTCGCTGCTTTGTGGAAGAGACTAGAGAGTGGAAAGCAAAGTTACCCGCAAAACTCCTCTAACTAACCAACCTTAAGAACATAATGCCATAATGATACAGCAACACTAACTACTTATTAGTATTAGAATATAATTAGCAGAGCTGTAATTGGCAATATTAAAAAATGTAAAAGGAGTTAAAACAACCCCAAAATGACCGCTTCTAACTTGCATGCGTACTTGACTTGACTTAGATTCACTCACATAACAATAGAACAACTTCAATTTGGCATGAGCTCCTAACGTTCCTATGTCCTTAACATGCAGCTGAGCATGTTGTGTGGGCTCGTTAACAATGTAAAACAACGAGTGTACATGCATTTATTTATGACATTGATTTTAAGTACCCTTAATGCCACGTTTGGCTCTTGGTATTCTGGCTGGAAAAACAACACTAAACGTGTAATAATGATGTACCGTTCAAGTGCAGGTGGGGAAAAAAATAGATGTTGACTGCCCTGATTGCGTTGCTTTTTGGTTTGGAGACTTCAAAGTTTGTGATAATGACAACACACACACACACACGCACACGCACAAAACTTGGTTTCAGTTTATGTAACAAGTAGGAATCATATTCAAAATAGCCAAGACTTAAACATATATTACAATATTAGGTATGGAAATGTGAGATGAATCAAACAAGATAGGTTTGCTGGAGGATAATAGTCTACATTGCACCAGTTCACATGTACGCTGCATTTTTTAATAATTAATACCATGACTGTATAAACAGGTGGGCAATTACTAGTCATTGGGATGAGATGTCAGTGCCAAGTTTTAGTGAAGATAATTACAGTTTTATTTATCTGAAATTATAATAATTACTTGTATTGCACAAGAAAACACTGGTAAATGTTATGAAGAGCTTTAAAACAAGTTGAGCTGTTGAGTTTTCCCTGTCACTCTGCCTAAAACAACCTTTGAAACTATCATGACGTTTATAATTGGAAGAAATAGCATCCAAGTCAACATTTCTAGCTTCCATAATAGGCTAAGTATACACTCACAGTAATAATAATGAAAACTTTTTTTTTTTTTTTTCATGCCAGACGCCCTTCCTATTGACATCCTAGCCAAATTAAAGTCATTTGATTGGGCAATGTGAGTGGGGTGTCTTGCCCATGGACACAACCTCTTGAGCAAACTTTGAACCTGCTAACCAAATACAACAAGCTGGTAATTTGCATACATATACGTTGTTAAATCTATGTTAAATCTATGTTATTTTTGGTTTCATAAGCTTATTCTGCTGATAAAAAGACATTACTAACACTCTCCAGTTAATAAACTAGTTTTCATAGGGGTTTGCAATATTTACGTGTATAAGCAATGTGGACCTAGCTCTTAAGAGTACCCCTACCAAAGCCTATTAGGATCATAATTCATTGTAAAAAAAAAAAAAAAAAAAAAAGGGTGATAGGGATGTAATTAGCCACAGAATAAGGTTATACAGACAAAGACAATGGTAAAGCCTGATTCAGTACTAAACATTGAATTAACCAATATGTGTGCAAATTAGCAGCTACATAGATGATGAAGTACAATAGCGTGTTATCAAATAAGACTGGAACCGGAAAACTAATCCCAATCAAACAGAAATCGCAATATGTATCAATGCAAAGGCTGCAGTTTTAAGTCCTGTCATTTCCTCCACAACCAACAAAACACCCTGATTAATTCTGCATAAAAATGGCTAACCCTGTAGTTCAGATCTGTGCAATATGCTCTAAAATAGAATTCTTGTATTAGTTTGTCGGTTCATATTTCTTTTTCTTTTCTTTTTTTTTTCAGTTCTCACAGACACATTTCAATTTTGAAATGCGAAAATTTTGTATTATTTAAACATAAATCACAAGTCTAATGATCAGGAAAATCACTGGTAATAGAGCCAAATGTTTCTGGCCCATTACCAAATTTCTATATTTTTAGTTATATACCCCAAACTAAAGTTGTCCATATTTAAAGGTGCATTGTGTAACTTTTCTGGTGGAGGATCCGTCAAATGCTTGTCTCCATGGAGATGTTATTGCTTTGTCTGGAATGTTTCACAGTATGGAATTAAACCGTTCTATCTTCAACCAAACCAGACCAAGGTATACAGGCAACCTCGCTCCCAGTCAGAATATCCGTTTTTCAAGGTATTTTTGAGCTATAAAACCACCTGTGATTGAATAAATGTAAGGTAGAACTGTTTAATGTCATACTGTGGAACATTCCAGGCAGACATATCCATAGAAACAAGCACCATTTTAGGGATGGGACGATCTCATGAGACAAAACTGCTGCAAGATTGTGCACACATTATTTTTTTCTCCATATTTACATTTGGATCGTGCAAAAAGGTTACGTGAAGACAAGTTAAATTTCTTGAGGACCTGTAGTTACAAAAAGCAGTTACAATGACAGAAAAATATTAAATCAAGTATATTAAAATGATGAAGCCAACATTGTGTTCTTGTGGATCCAATTTTGTATCTCATCTCTCTTCTTTTGGAAATGTGTCCCACCCCTATCCAAATTCCAAACTCTACAATTTCCCTTTAAAATACACACAGGCCTGTCAAAGTAACACATTTTTAAGCACGATATTTTTGCTGAAGTAAATATAGACGATAAACGAATAAACAAACCATAAAGCAGAATTATCAGCCAAAAAGTATTCTTAAAGGTACAGTGTGTAGGATTCGTGGCGCATAGGTGGTGTAGGTACTATGCACTTCCTCTTTTGGCTACGGCAGACCTCGAGGGTCACCCGGACAGCTCGCCCGCGCGCACCCGGCGCTGTGCGAGCTCTCGCCGACAACTACGGTATAAATAAAACGCGGTCCCATTCACTGTTTTTTTTTTTCTTTTCGCATGAAAACACACATTCCCGATCGTGTACCATGACAATCTACACATCAAATGAAACCTTACAGTCTCCTCTTTTTGACTATGCAATTCATTTCCCGGCACAACAATCACTCCCCGAGCACATGGGGCTTTTATACAGAAAAGCACAAAACGAGGTTTGTTACTTAGCTTACCTTTGAAGGCTCTGGACATGTCAAACTCTGTATTTCACCATAAGTTTGGTCTCAATCTGTCCGTAACGATCCAGCGAATAAAATCCAGTAAAACAATTTAGTCCAAAACATGTGTTAGATCCATTACGACGTGTGATCCGGCAACATTCTTGTCGTTGTTTACCCAAAACCACGAGCCTTGCCGAAGGCGAAGGCGAAGCCCAAATGTCCTTCTGCGGCTCTCGTAATCAAAATGGCTGCCTCTACATGGGGTCAATCCCCCTTTTATGCGACTATATCTAAGTCCAAAAGAATACTTTGATTTCATGATGGAAGTGAAAAGGCTTGGAAAACAATGTATTTTTGAATGGGTATTCAATTCAACTGTTAACATGTCATTCAACGTATCTGCACTTACAAATATTCAACTATAATCCAGAGTCTATTTTTAGGTCTAGTTTTAAATTATCCTAGGCCATTATTTATGTATTTATTATATTGTTCTGTTGCATGTTACTTTTTCGTGCTGTTCTAGATCTGTGCGTTGCAACACTGGAATTTCCCCACTGTGGGACTAATAAAGGCATATCTTATCTTATCTTAATTTCGGTAATTAACGGGTAAAAATCTTACACACTGTCCCTTTAACATACAGTATTGTGAAAAACATGAGCTGCAATACATAAATGGCAGTATTACAACATTTTCAACACAATAAAATTCTATAGTTTTAGTTCATAATTCAAACTTGTACAGCTAAAATCGTATCGTACTGCAGAAAAAAAATACAATAAAAATTTACTCCCAAAAATGTCATCTGTCCTGTATTTTAGCTTGTCATGATAATTACTTTATCAATTAGATGGAACAATAAGGTTTGGGTGTCAGTATTTATCCTGGTACTTGTACTAGTGGGGAATCTTTTGTTATTTTTCTGTACCAAGATAAGGTTTAAGCTGTAGAGAGTTGAATAAATGACCTCTAGGGATCATTATAGCTTCAAACTAACTACTAAAGTGTTGCGTTCTGCTCTTTATTTGTATGGAGTTTGTGTGTTTTTAAACCAAATTGTATATTATTTTTTATTTTGGGTGGGGTGGGGTATCCTTCTGTAGGGTTTTTATTATTATATTATTATTGTTTCGTCTATTTTTTTCTTCAGCAATATATGGTACTTCAAAATTTGTTATCATGACAGGCCTGCACGTATTAAACGATAAGTTGATATAGTAGGGATAGGACAAGATGAGGAAAATTATCTAGTAAGATTTTTTTCCTCGTATTTTTACATTTGGGCTTAGATAAAAAAGGTAAACTTTGTTGAATAAATCAGTGCTACAATAACACCAAATCAAATTAAAGGTGCATTGTGTAACTTTTCTGGTAGAGGGTCCATCAGATGCTTTTCTCCATGAAGATAGAAAGCTTTAATTTCATACTATGAAACATTCCAGACAAAGCAATAACATCTCCATAAAGAAAAGCATCTGATGAACCCTCTACCAGAAAAGTTACCTTTTTTTAATCTAAGCCAGACCAAGTTACAGGTCAGATCTGTGGAGAAGTGACCCTACTCACAGTCAGAATGCCTGTTTTTCTAGGTATTTTTGAACTATAAAACCACCTGTAATTGAATTTGTAAGGCAGAGCAATGACGTATCCATTGAAACAAGCAGGTGACAGACCCTGAATCAAAAAGTTACACAGCGCACCTTTAAATACTTCAAAATTGTGAACTGAACGGCAGTTTGTTTATAAAAAATTGTATCAACATCTCGTCTTTTCTCGATCTTGTGAGCCGAATCTCGTGACACATCTTGTCTTTTAGAAATTGAGTCTCGTCCCATCCCTACGATATCGTAATTATCATAAGTATCAGGCCTAAATACACACATTTCTCCACATATTTCTCTGTGTTGTATATTGAACAAGCAATTTATTAATGTACAGGGGGTCCTCGGGTTACGATGGTCTCGGGTTACGACGTTTCGTGGTTACGAACGCGCCCCCATTAAAAAAAAATATATATATATATATTACGCGTCATTCCGTCTTACACGGTTTAGCGTGGTAAGCGACGTAAAAACACGCTGGTTGGTTGGAAGATCAAAGTCAAAATCCGACTTACGACGAAATTCGGGTTACGACGCATCTTAAGAACGGATCAACGTCGTAACCCGAGGACCCCCTGTATTTATTATGATGGATTGAATTGTTTGATCCTGTTAACTGACCTCTGACTGTCTGCCGCTTTGTCTGTTTTTGTATGCTTTTTGTATGCTAGATTTTTGCTTTTGTACTGTTTTTGCTCTTTGGAAGCCTTGTTTTTAAAAGTGCTTTATAAATACAGATTATTATTATTATATTATTTCTCCACAAAGCGCGCTCATCTTTTATCTCTCTATGTTGTAGTCGATATAGTAACTATCATAACTAACAGGCCTAAATACACACATTTCTGCACAAACACCACTCACCTCTCAGCTCTGTGTTTTTGTTGGCAGTATGGTGAACAACCAGGCCCCAGGTGTGCCCTCAGCACCCAGGTCGTGTGCCGGATGTGGGGGGAAGATCGCGGACCGCTTCCTTCTCTTCTCCATGGAGCGCTACTGGCACACGCGCTGCCTCAAGTGCTCCTGCTGCCAGGCCCAGCTCGGTGACATCGGCACCACCTGCTACAGCAAAGGGGGCATGATCCTGTGCCGGAGCGACTACATCAGGTGAGGGGACATGGAGGAGAGCAAGAGGGAGAATTAGGATGGTTGGAAACTGTTTTGTTAAAACAAGTAGCAAGCTGTAAAACAATTTTGTGATACTATAGAGAATTTTAAACGCATCCATGTGGCAAAACATTTAATAAACTATGAGCTGCTAATAGGGATGCAAATTATCGATTAATTCATTAATCTATAGTTGATTGACCTTATCGAATTTTAGTGTTTAGGGTCTTTAAGAATATAAGCTATAGTATACATAACACTGAGTCAAAAATATATCATAGTATTATTATATTGTATATTCCTCAATTAATTATTCCTTAGTAAAAAGCAGAGAAATGTATTGATGCTGAATAACAAAATAAATTCTTTATTGAAAATAAATTGAGGACTGGCTCAGTTGTTGCACTTGCAGCATGGAAATCTTGAAATTAAAAGGAACAGAAGAAATTAAATAACATAATGTTATTTAGTCTACATATTATGATGAAACCAGTGAATCCAGGCTATTTTAGGACATTCTCAACATTTATTTTGAACTAAGGCATCAACAATATTTATCTCCCTTAATCTGTGAAGAGTTACAGTACAAAATATAAGTTTCACAGGGCCCCTGGACACAGCATAAAACATTACAGGGCCTCAAACCAGAACAATCAAGAAATTATAAAAGCATGTAAGTTACATGCTTTTATAATTTCAAAAATATATGGCTCTAGGTCCAGCTCTACTGTGAGTTGTATGGCAACATCCAGAGAAGAAAGGGTTACATGATGTAACGCTATGGTCTTTCTCTCGAGTGGGTTCGCATCTCGTGTTCACATTCCAGAGTAGCGCCCTCTAGAGATTAGTTACAATTAATGCATTTTGTTCGGCCAACGTCTTGATCGACAATTAATTGTAAGTCGATTAATTGTTGACATCCCTAGCTGTTAATTTTTACAGAATTAACTGGCAATAACGTAGGATTACAATATTGGTTGGTAGTGTGGGGCAAATTGAGTCCTCTACTGTCGCTAAGCAGAATGTAAGTTCAGATGACAGTAATGTTTGCCCACTATCCTGAACACTGGCAGCTTGTTCCTTGATATTTGTTATCCATTCTGTTGTAAATAATTGTAAGTGCAGGATTATAACCCATACATTGTAATTGTTAAACTTAGGGCTGGGCGATATGGAGAAAAAAAATAATCTCGATATATTTTTGCTATATCTCGATATACGATATATATCTCGATATCTATGCAGGGAAAAACAAACAAACAAACAAACAAAAAAAACGCGCCAAATTCAGCAAGGTTTTTTTTTATTGAAGTGCAAACAGGTAGGCAGCCAAGTGCCTAAAGGTAGACAGGTACTAGTAACAAAGTGCTTGTGCACCATTTTTAACATTACCAAACCAAGGAAGTAGTATATTGCCTGTAATTGTAAGCATAAAATCTGAGGGTAGACAGTTCTTATGAAGTGCTTCTTTAACATTTAAGATAAAAGACAAAAAAAAAAAAAACCTCATTTAGTAGCCAAGTGAAAAAGGACATACAGTATTAAATTAATTGTTTTTAAATATAGATTAATAGAGCCTCAATCCATGAATTCTCGTGTGTTTTGTGACTGTAGTACATTTTATATTTGTGTGTGTATTTGCTTTAACTTAGCACATTATTCTGCATCAATTTTTTTTCTAGAAATACTATATTAATTTATTACAACCATTAAAACGCAAGTGTGCTTTAGAATCAACGCCACATACCCGACCCACCCAAATATTTCACTCACTGGCAACACCCACCCACACACAGAGAGAGAGATTAAAACTCACCGATCGCCAAATGCAGCCTTGCTCTGTACCGCACTGACAAGAAAGTGGCGACTAGGGAGATTGTATCTAGGGTCAAGCGTTTTTAGCATTCGTATGAAGCCCGGTCGCTCAACAACCGCTATGGGCGTCATGTCTTTTGCGATATGAAAGGCAATGGACTCCGTAATGCTGACCCACCTTGCACTTGTTTTTTCATAGGGTAGACACCGGGGTAAAGATGTTTGGAGTGTTGTTTGTTGTGTCTTCTTAGAAGTGGTGGTGGTGGGTTTGCCCTCGATGATTTTGATGGCACCAGTTTCTTGCACTCTCTGCAAAATGCCTCTTTCTGCTCCTCATTGGACGGTTTAAATCCGAAATACAGTGGTACCTCACCTTACGAAATTAATTCGTTCCAGAAGTGGTTTCGTAACGTGAAAAATTTGTAAGTTGAGTAGCTATTTCAATGGAAAAAGCCTGATTCGTTCCAAGGCCCCGATCCAAGTTTTTTTTTTAAAAGTGTAACTTTTTTATAGTGTAACATTGTGTTCTCCATCCTGATTGGTTTCTCAGACAGGATTTAAACTTTTCTCACATTTGTCTCTCGTTTAAACACTCAAACTTTCATAGATTTTCAACAAAATGTATTAATAATGAAGTGTGGGGGGAAGAGGGAGGGGGGAGAAAACTGCGCTCTGACAGGTGTGATAGCGCAGCATGACCCGGCGCTGGGCTGCCAGCAGGTCTAGACCTGGACTAAACCAGGACTAAACCTGGACTAAACCAGGACTAGACCAGGACTAGAACAGGTGGATTAAAGTGTCGCGCGCGGGTCTATTTCCTGGTTTCGTTTCGAGTCACAGCTGAGGGGAGCAGCGAGGAGGCGAGGAGGACCGCACGCAGTCTGAGCGCATGAACGAGACCCGTGCTCAAACCTCCTCTAGACCTCCTCTAGACCTGGTCTACCAGGTCTAAACCAAAATTTACCGTGAAGGCGTTTCGTAACTTGAAATTTTCATTTGTTGGGTCATTCGTAAGGTGAGGTACCACTGTACCGCCATATAATGGAGCCGTTTCTTTCTTTGGTATGAATTCTCTCGTGGACGCTTCTGTGGGCGCCGCCATGTTGGATAAGTTATCAACAAACACACGCGGTGTGCGTACGGGGAGGGGAGGGGGAACCACGAGAAGCAGTGAAACACAAACGCAAGAAGGAGGCGGGGCGGACAGCTCCACAACACAGTTGAGGAAAATAAGCAGAGTGGCAAAATCTTATTCATTTAGAGCATTATCTCGAGTTTTTCGATATGCCAAAATCTTTCTCGATTTCATAAAACATCTCGAGATATCACAAATCTCGATTAATCGCCCAGCCCTAGTTAAACTACACAAGTGTCTCATTTAGTTAAAATCCAAGATCATCTTTTGATACCCGTTTTGATATCGCAATGATAATAGACAATTGAATTTCATCTCTAACACAAAATAATAGTATGAAAACCTATAGAAAGTCCCAGTTGTTCTGTTTATGGATGTTTTAAAATCTGGGTATCAATACATTTGCTAACCCTGGTCTTATTATTGATACATTATTAGTTCTAAACATATTTTACAATTAATACTATACCATGAGATTAGAATATCATTATCTATCATCATTATTGCATGAAGGAGGGTCTGCCACCTGCTTCTCTCCATGGAACTGTTATTGCTTGTCTAGAATATTCCACAGATTAAACCTTAAATCTATCACAAGGGAGACAAGCCAGGTAGAGCACTACGCTCCATTACGATTCAGATCTGTGGAAAGTCACTTGCATTCACAGAAAGAGTTAATGTATTTTTGAGCAATAAAAATACCCATAATGAATAAATGCTAGAAGGATATGTTTTATGTCATACCATGGAGCATTCCAGGCAAAGCAATAACATCTCCATGGAGACGAGCACCACCAAAAACGTTGCGCAATGCACCTTTAATAGTGGTATAGTCTCTTTGCTTGTTTGACATTGCAGGTTAGGCTAAAAGATGCCTGAAAGCTTGTTGTGTTATTTTGTCTGCAGACTCTTTGGGCACAGCGGGGCGTGTGCTGCCTGTGGCCAGTCTATCCCAGCCAACGAGATGGTGATGAGGGCGCAGGGAAATGTTTACCACCTTAAAGTAAGTTCCCCCAATTTCCCATCAGCCACTCCTGTCCCCTGCTGCTCGTTTGACAGCAACATCTGGGATTTGGAGCCGAGACAGGGGAGATGGAGAGACGCTTCCCCTTTAACGGCATTACGCCATGCTCTGCTCATTCATTAGCTGTGCACATTACATGTACGTCTTATAAAGGAAACTGCTAGGGTTGAGTGATTTGGGGGAAATATCGAATTGTGATTTTTCCTAACAAGAACTGAATCTGTTAATCGTGTCCTGGAGAATTTACATGTAGAAAAAAGACTGAAATATGAACTAACAATCTAATACAAGAATCACATTTCAGAAATAAGTAGTGTCGCTAAGTGAAATTTAAATTTAAAGATGGATCCTTAACATTGTCAGTTTGTTCCTTATTCATTGATATTTGTAATCCATACTGTTGTTGTGTTCTAGGGCTAGACACTTCACTCAGCTAGCCAATTTAAAGTAATTAATAATCAGGTCTGAACTACAGGTTTAGCAGTTTTTATTCAGAAAAAGAGGTATAGTTTGTTGTTTTTGATTCAGTTGTTGAATCTTAACTTTCATACAAACAATTAGGAAAGCATTTTCATTTCAGACCTCTGCTAAGGCACTACTACAGTGTTGCAATTTTTTTTAATTTACCAGCAATATAACTTAATTTCGGAACGTTAACTATTGTTTCATCTGAAATTATTGATAAATGCAATAAAAAGATTTTGAGATACAAGATTTTCTAATGTTTTAAAGCATACACAAATATAAACATTTACAAACTATTATTAAAAACAGCTGCCAAGGCACTGGTCCTGTCTTGCAGTGGCAAAGGAGTAATGCCCAGGCTGGAATAAAAAAATGTAAATGATCTTTCTGCTATTATTTGTTACTCAGTCAATATTCCACCTTGATTAGTTTAATGAAATAACTGTCTAATTGAAAATGTTACAGTATCTAACAAATTTGCAGTTTTGTCCTTGGCTTTCTGTTACTTTTTATTCATAAAACATAATCCAGTTATGATCGAAGTACTTGGCTAACAGCATTCTTCACATCTCACTAAACTTTGGCATGGTGCTATAATGTTTATTCTAAATTCCTTTGACTCCAAAAGGCATGCCTTACTTTGTGGCTGTGTAATTTTTAATGCTATTAAGTTGAATGGCACAACAAAGGACCAAGGGCGCATTGTGCTTAGGTTTTAAAAGCTGACTTGTTTCCCCCAGCAACATTAAATAAAAGGAGACTTTCTATTGAAAAATATGTCTATACAATTTCAGGCAAGTGGTAAGGTCACTTTCCAATGATCTCTCAAATCCATTGCTTTGACAAAAAAGTTTTACCTTTAAAAGTATGCATTCTTACTGTGAGCTGGCTCCACAGATCTGACCTGTAACTTGGCCTGTTTTTGTCACCTACTCGCCTCCATTGAGACAAGTTTCCATGCAAAAGCAATAGCATCTCTAATTGAATAGACATTATGCATGTTAAATAGTCAAGAAAGTCCATCCCTTTAACAAATGGGAGTCTGCAAAACAGTTTTGTCTCAGTTTTGTATTGATTTTATCTTCACTTTTTCTTCAAAGGAGGGTCCTATGACAGCCATAATAGAGGTAGTCTCAGCATAAATCAGTGGTTAAAAATATTCACTTATGTTTTATTTATGTTTCCAAATAAAGATTAATACACTATAAATATAGAAAAAATGCATTGTACCATCCTGTAAAGGTTTATGTACTGGTACCAAAAAAAGGTACCCAAAATCTGTTTTTATTAAGTACTTGCAGTAGAGATGATTCACAAAATTCCCTGTTTAATTTATCAATGTAAAGCTAGAATGTTTTTTTAAAGGAATCGTCCCATACCATATTTAGAGGTTTTTATAACAGCATACAAACTCAAAACTCCCGGTCAGAATGCCTGTGTTTCTAGGTATTTTTGAGCTATAAAACTGCCTATTATTGCATATAAGGTAGAGCTGTTTAATGTCACACTGTGGAACAATTACATATCCATAGAAACAAGAAGCTGACATATCCCAAACCAAAAAGTTACAGAATGCACCTTTAAATAAAATCCATATCTTTGTCTATCCCTGTGTAGTGCTTCAGCTGCGCCACCTGTAGGAACAGACTGATGCCGGGCGATCGCTTCCACTACATCAACGGAAACATCTTCTGTGAACACGACAGACCCGGAGCCGCCCTGCTCTCCAGCCACCTGCCCCCCCTGCAGAGCAACTCGGTGCTCACGGACCAGAAGGTGAGGACAAGGCCATATACTGCTTCTTTTTGGAGGTTTAATGGAGCAACTGAAATTTAAAAGTAGGGCTGGGAATCACAAGTTTCTTCACAATTTGATGATGTACCAAAAGTCCACACTACACTAACATCTCAATATGGCGATACATGCGATAATCAGTAGCTCATCATATTCTGCAATAAAGGAAACAGATTTTGTGAATATTCCGACTGCTTTACATAATTATATATGAATAAATAGATAGATAGATAGATAGATAGACAGACATAGCTACACAATGCACAGAAAGGAAAAAGCCAACAGTATCACAATATATATGTTGATTCTAAACGTTTTTACACAAGCACCACTTCAGAAAATGTATGACTTTGAAACTATCACCTTAAATGTATAGGAAAATGGGTCTTATGACAAAAACAACAACACCTAGAGGTATGGGCTGAATCTGTGTTGCCTGGGAACCAAAATACACACTTCTTCAGAACAAATATGTCTGCTTATGACGAAAAAGGAAAGGAAAAAACAGGGACTGAAAAACATTGTGAATTTCTGCTGAATCTGTGATCGAAACACAATTTGAGGTAAGAGAAATGTAACTTTGTAAATGAAAGCTGATCAACGTGCCTCTTCATTTCACTGAAAAAACGGCAAAGGGAGTTTTGACCAGATTGATGTCAATGTAAAACAAACGCAAGATCTGGATTTGCCATGCTACTGAATCTCTGACTGGCCCAGAAATAAACAAAGATTAAAAAAACAGGACCAAACTGGTGAAACTACAAAAAAATACTGACAAGAAATTTATAAACACATAAAATGGCAAACTTTTTGACTTTTGACATTTCAGCTTCTGTCTGCTTTTCAGTTCATTTTTGCTTTTCAGTTTTTCAAGTTTTTATTAAAAGTATGCTGGTTCTCCTAGAGTGAAGACAGCCACAGCAGGGCATATCATTAGTAACAGCCAAATGCTCTTACTATGCTGAAAAACCCAAAGTAGCAAAGTACTATTGCCTACTGTTGTTATGTCATTGCACTTAATACATTTTTTCATTTTCATAGGTTTTGTCAAGTTAATGAGTTAGGTAGGGCTCAGAAAAACGTGTCTCTGCCCTGTTTAAAGTGTTATAGTGTTCTGAAGGGGTAGTGACTAATATATAGCATTTTCAAAACAATAGTAAATAACATGAACTTATGTGTTAGCAGTTAATACCCCATAGAAGTGTAATACTCCCTCTTTAAAATCGATCACTTGTATGGAAACTAGTCAATAGCTAAGCTAATTTTAGACAAATATGTAAAATGGAAAGCCAAATATTCCCTATAGTGTTAAAGTGTTAAAAGTTTGACAATCACTATTTTATATAGTAGGCTTCATGTGAATGGAGGTGTCTACAGAAGCTGATCTATCAACTATAACTACACCTTTGGGAAATGAAAAGGAAGGTAATAATAATTTTAGAAACATATACTGTAGGGTATAAAATGCTTAACTCATTTCAATAGTTGAATGAAATAGCATATAAAGAAAGTATTGACTTAACGTGACTGAATAAATAAGTCACATGCAAATAAATGACTTCACTGGAACCAATTGATCAACCAAATTGGTCCTATGAGATACAGGTGTATTATGTATGAGTGCTATGCAAGCTAATGTGTTGCTGATAAGTAGCATTAGCAAAGGGATTGTAAACGCATTTGGGCACAGTTGAAAATATATGTTATAATGTCTACCAAGATACCAAGAGCTTGTTTAACTTTTATTCTACTAAACCCAAACTGAACCTGTTTTTAAAGGGATAGTGAGGTTTTTTTGATGTTAATCTGTATAGGTTTCCTTCTAAAAGTTACGTGCGGTAACACCGGCTTACCTCTGACAGTTTGCGCTCAGCCCGGTTCTGCTCGTGTTCTGGAGCTCAGGTAAGTAGGTCCGGTAAGTTCGCGGGGACTCGTAATGAAGCCTGTTTTTCCTTCTCAAAGCAAAACATTTGTCCGAAAGGTGATATATTTGTGTCCCAAACAGTTGTCCACGAAAAATCCAGCAGCGTAGTTAGCATTCGCATATCTCGTCTCGATTCGTATCACTGCACTCCCGTTAGCTGCCTGTTGCCTGTTCACTCATAAACTTCACCTTACGGCGGACCGCATCCGTCGTTCACTTCCGCTAAAGGTTAACAGGCTAATAATAAGTAATAGGCGCGCAGTGATACGAATCGAGACGAGATATGCGAATGCTAACTACGCTGGATTGCTGGATTTTTCGTGGACAGCTGTTTGGGATGCAAATATATCACCTTTCGGACAAATGTTTTGTTTTGATAAGAAAAACAAGCTTTATTAGGAGTCCCCGCGAACTTACCAGACCTAATTATCTGAGCTCCAAAACGCGAGCAGAACCGGGCTGAGCCCAAACTGTCAGAGGTAAGCCATTGTTACCGCACGTAACTTTTAGAAGGAAACCCATACAGATTAACATTTAAAAAAAAAAAAAAACACTATCCCTTTAAAGGTCCCATGGCATGAAATTTTCACTTTCTGAGGTTTTTGAACGTTAATGTGAGCTCCCCTACCCTGTTTGAGCATTTGCGGTCCTTTTCTGCATTTGAACGGGCGATTCTGAACAAGGAAACTATGTGACGTCACATTGAAGAAAAAATGCAAATGCAGTTCCACCGCCCGTCTGTGTTTCTACCCACACTCTCTGTAAATCACGCCCAGAGAGTTTGGACCGCGAACGAGCTACGCAATGCAAGATGCATTTTTTTATTTGCCTGGAGGCACATGAGAGTGTTTCCAGGCTCGGATGTCCTTTATCCGAGCCTCCAAACCTCAGAAACAGCAGTGGTTTAATTTTATTTTCTGTGGAAATGTGTTTATTTTTCAATGGAAATCGTCTCATATCTTCCTCCGCGCAAAAACGCGGAAGTGGGGCCAGCGCACATCACACCGCTAAAGAGGAAAGAGTGGAGAGTTTGGCCACGCCCCCACCCGCTGCTCTGGCCTATCTCTGTCCTCCTCATTTGCATTCAAGCAACAACGCCCATAATGGAGTGTTCCAGAGAGATATTTATGACTCTGTCTGTGTTCATGGGTCTTTCTCATGCACTGAGTCTTGATTTTGAAGAAGGATTCATTTACAGTATTAGGGAACCATTAAGGAGCCATATAAAAGCATCAAGAAGTACCATGTCATGGGATCTTTAAAGGTTCTGTAGTACACAAAATGGATTCCTGTGAGCTGTAAGCCATGCTATAATGCTGTTACCTTCTCAAAAACATTCCAAGAGTTGTTTTTGTTTTGTTCCCACATTCACATCTATATCTCCACAGCTCGAGATGCTCTGTTCCACCTTGTGATGTCATCATGTGGTCAGTTTCAAGTTAACAGCTCCTTTTGCCTTTAGTTCAGTAGATATTGCCAATTCCACAGCTGAAATCATCCAAATGATTTTAGTGAAGGTATATGTCACAGTGGAGCACTTCCTGTATTACCAAATGACATCACAAGGTGGAACAGAACCTGTGTTAAACATGTGTGAATGAAATAAAACTCTGGGTATGTTTTTTTTGAGGAAAAAAACTAGGGATGCACTGATCCACATTTTTCCACTTCCGATCCGATCCTGATACCTGAATTTGGATATTGGCCGATACGATACTATTCCGATACCAAAACTGTTTGTTTTCCATATTATCATCATTATTGTTTAACTGCAAATAACGGTACCCATAATGATAAAACTACAGGCGCTCCGTAACTGTGGCTCATTGAGATACGCCTCCATTCAGGAAATCCATTCTACAGCATGAGCAGAACAGTCAGGGAATCACTCGTGGAGTCATTTCAGCAGATAATGTGTATATACAGACATGGCACATGGATCGGAAATTTTCGCAGGTTGGATCGGAATTTCCGATCCATGAATTACGTTGATATCGGAACCCGATACCGATACTGGATTGGATCGGCCCCATTCCTAGAAACAACATTATAACAAAAATCATAAAATAGTGTATTATGGGCTGTGTATTATGGGCTCTACAACTGTAATAATAATAGTGACATAATTCTATTTTGATCATTGTTATCATGATCTTAAATATATAGTCACAGCTGCATCATCAAAATGCCAGTGTCAAAATAGAATAAGCAGTGTGTGATTTGATCAGTTATACACTCAATTTGCAAATATTCTCTAACAGTATTCAGTCACCATATTACACCCTTTATTTGGGTTAAAAATGTATAATTTTCGACAGACAAAAACATTTAAAAAAAAAAATTGCTGTTGACTACTAAAATAATCTTTAGTTCCAACCCTATTAACCACTAATCAACAATAGCGATAGATAATAAAAATTTTAATTTATGAAAAAATTACGTTTGATTTCACACAACCCCAATACTAACTGTCTACATTGTCTTCTTTTTTATTCTTTTGCAGGTATGCTGAGCGAATAACATTTTCTATCTCCAGCCATTTTCCCCAACTTCCAACTCTTCTTCTACTACTATCAAATGTGGGCCTCCATTTTAGCTATACTCATCCTTGTTTTTCCGAAGAGGACGCCCTTGCCACCACAACAAACTCCTGCTACTGCAATCATCTTTCATTTAATTTGTGTTCAATGTTTGGAAGTCGTCTGTGCAAATTTTCGGGGACTAGAGTTGCAAAAACGCTCCCAGTAGACTCGACTAAAGCTGGAGCGGAAACAAGGACTATAATAATGATAAGAGGCTAACGCTATGAGCCACCGAATGGGGAACAAAAGATGGTTCAGCGAGCGTTTGATGGACTGCTCTGAAATGACTGTCAAAGCTTCGCCATGTGGCATTATTTCCCCCGAGCTTCACTGTTTTTAATGAACTCCTGATCTCTCTGTTGTCTATGTTAATCTGAGATCCTACGCACTGAGGTTACCATATTTAAAAAAAAGAAAAAAAGAAAAACATACTGGGTGCAATGCAACAAAATATCCAGATGCCATAACAGTGGATAAAAATGGTTGGAATATTACAGTGATTCTCAGCTGGTGAAAATTTGGGACCATATTACTGCCTAAATTAAAAACAAACACACAAAAAAACATTAAATATTAGGAGGCCTACATATACATTTTGGGTTAGAGTTAATGTCACTGTACCAGATTTTTGGAGTCCAGTTATTCCTCACTTCCCTTACACATTCCTAATTATTCACCATGATGAGTTTATAAGCACTTTACAGCGCATTTCCTGGTTTGCAGAGGATAAAACTCTTGAATTACAATTCGATGCAGACCACACAAAACAATCACATTTTGACTATAAGAGTTGCTTTTACAACATATCTATAATTTTACTTTATTACAAGAAAAGAAAATGAATGAAGCCTTTTTTTTAAATATTAAATACTTTAAGCTATATCATGCCCTATAGCAAGATGTTTCTGGGTTTGATTCCCGAACCTTGAGAAGCTGTTAGTTTGCTTATATTGGACCAAGCGCACAACAACATGTACTAGTTCAGAACATGAATCAAACTGGAAACTCTTTGGTTAGTGGGTGACTTGGTCCACTAGTTACCCCAAATTTGTATTCTGTAGACTAGTGTTGTCATGATTCTACAATTTCAAACTATTTTTTTGATCATCTTTCGATCTATATTAACTTACTCATTTGGTGTTACATTGAAAGACTATATAGACAATCTATTCTAATTTATTGACACAAACCTGCACATGAAAAGCATGTATTACATTGACCACCAGTTGAGAACCACTACTATCACACAATATTATTTTCATCAAACCATAAATCAGATCTGACATTTTGTTGTTCTTGTGTAGAGATTATATTCCTTTTATCAGATGCCTGTCGTCCAGTGTGTGAAATAAACATTGTGAAAATATCCTATTAAACCAATTTTCCTGGATTGTGTCTTGACGCATTGAACCAAAGCTGGGTCAGTTCTTAGCGGTATTAACAGTGGCAGTGCGTTACATGGTACCTACTGGCATTGGCTTCGGAGATCTCCCGCTGTCCCTCCCCCTTTTGCTACTTATCCGTGTATGGTGAAAATATGCCTGATTACCCCAAGGAATGGTATTAAGGAGGTCTGAGCTTTTGACCATTTACAGACGCAATTAAACATGACCCTTGTGTATCTATGGGAACGCCTGGGAGGCAAAACTCAGGGCATGTCTCCTGGCTGGCTGGTTGACTAGTTGGCTCCATGCCCATATGCTGTTAATAATAATAATGGTATGGCCTAATTAAAGGGGAGGGGCCGCGTGCTTTTCTGTCCTGGGCATTAGAAGCAATCGGATGTGCTTAATGTTTACCATGTTGCAATTAAACCCCCCACACAAGTCTTGATTATACATTAAAGAATTAAGAACTGGTTTAGTCCACATTTGATCACGGTATAATCCAGTTTAGGTTTAAGTTCAACCATATAATTTAGTTATTATTTAGTCATTGTATTCATCTGTTTCAGCTTCCTCTAATATGTAACATTTTCTATTTAAACTAGGCACACTATGAACTTCCTAGTTGTTCCCCATGGAGATGTTATTACCTTGCCTGACACCACCAGGCCAAGTTAAGGGTCATTTCTGTGAAGAGGCGACCCTATTCACAGTAATTCCATTTTTTTTTTAAATAAATAAATGTAAGATGGGTGGGTTTAATGCCATAGTATGGAACATTCAGAGCGAAGCACTATCAGCTCTATGGATACAAGCACATGACGTACTCTCCACCAGAAAAGATACACAGTGCACCTTTAAACTGGAATTGCTAGGACAAGTTTAGCTGTCTAGTACAAGTCTAGACTCACCCTAGTTTAACCCTGAAGTAGTCTTGGTTTAGTTCTAGTGTAGTCCACATCGTAAATGACTGTACTGTAAAACTTCCTCTTAGCTCTGCCAAGGCCTTACGGGTCTTGTTAATATAATGCTTATCGGTTTCTGATAATAATTGCTAATCTGAAAGCAGCCTAATTAAAGGGGAGTGGCCTGCCCCCGTCCTGGGCATTAGAAACAATCTGATGTATTTACTGTTTACCATGTTGCAATTAAAGCTGCCTCAGTGGCTTGTTTGTTTTCCCATTGCAAATGCTTTGTTCTCCACAGTGCTGGTTTTAAATGAAGTTGAAGTTTGTATGAAGCAGAGGTTACAAATGTGTTTAGGAGGAAGGAATGTACCATCAAACTTCTCACAGTAATATTGTGGGCTGTCACAATATATTGAAGTATAACCTTTTTTCCTTAAAGGTGCATTGTGTAACTTCTGGTAGAGGGTCCGTGAAATGCTTTTCTCCATGGAGATGCTAATGCATACTCCAGAATGTTTCAGACTATGGCATTAAACCAACCAACCAACCAACCAACCTACCTACCTACCTACCTACCTACCTATCTACCTATCTATCTACAGTATCTTCATGGAGCCCAAACCAGACCAAGTTACAGGTCAGATCTGTGAAGAAGCAACCTCGCTCATAGTCAGCTTTTATAGCTATTTTTGACCACCTGTAATTGAAAAAATGTAAGGTAGAGCTGTTTAATGTCATACTGCGGAACATTCCAAGCAGCAGCATGACATATCCATAGAAACAAGCAGGTGACGGACCAACAAAAAAAGTACATAGTGCACCTTTAAATGCATTGTTTTTATTACAGCAACAACTAAACAAATGGAGGAAACTACACAGACTGTGATCCTTTGTTCCATTTTAATGCAGAAAACATCAAGAAATAACTGTAACAATTTTTTTTTAACAAACTTCTTTGCCCTATGACAATAATATAGGCCCAAGTCAAGGCTTTTTGAAAGGAAAAAGCAGCATTTTTTTCAATTCTGTCTACAATTTTGCAAAAATATAGTAACGTTAAATGAATCTGCTAATTGTATCATAGTGTGTGATTTACATATCATTACATCTCTATTAGGAGGTGCAGAATTTGAACGGCAACTGGTATCAAACTAAATTATTACATCATGAAGAGTTTTTTGACAGTATTGGATTGCAATGTTGTCCAAAAATTGTATTACTTATTATGGCCATGATCAATGAGGCCAACAACAAGTAAACATATACAGATTTGATATTCAATACATACACAAATATTCCATACTGCCATATCTACAAAGAAGCTGAAAAAATGTATACGGGTCATTGGAGATGGGACCACATCCATAAGAATACTATGAGACTGTGATGGAAAACAGCTGTCTGGCTTTTTAAAAATTTGATTTTATTTGAGCTATTTGTGACTAATCTGCACCGGTAGTGACCTTCAGGAAGTTAGCACAGGTGCCAGCATTATGATTCTGGTTGTATAATTTTTGCATAGGGCTGCTGATCTCAACAACAACTTCTAATCAGAGCCACACAGATAAAGCTGCACTGTCAACAAATCAGCCTACTTTGTATAATAATTTATTTTCTCTAGTCCTCCATTTAAAGATGAAACCTATTAAACTGAATAGAAAGCCAACACAAACAGAAGTGCATTTAGTTGTAAGTAAAAGTTGGCAGAGTTAGGTATAGTAGAGATGAGTATCTTTAAGAAGTTGCCGATAAGATACATATCTCCATACATGCAGTAGGCCACGATATATGTTTTTCAATACAGTGCACTACAATATATGATATATTTCAAACTGATTCGATATGGTTCAGTAAAAAGCAAAGGCTAAATCATGGCTGTGATATGAAGCATTTATTAAACAAAGTTAATGCAAAGTTAATATGAAAAACACCCATTTTACTCATAAAAACTGAAAATTGATCGCATAAACAAGCATAATTTAGTAAAATATACCAAAAAATACTCTTGGCAATATATCGATACAGCAGCCCACAATACCGATACTGTAACATCAAATTAAACCATACGATATATTGATATTTCAGTGTTTTTTTTATTCTTAGTGTGGAATTTGCAGTTTAAACTAAGGCTGTGTTGTATTTGTTTATCATAATATCATGAAATCTGGTGGTGGAGGTGGTGGTGGTGTGTGTGTGTGTGTGTGTGTGTGTGTGTGTGTGTGTGTGGGTGTGTGTGTGTGTGTGTGTGTGTGTGTGTGGGTGGGGTGGGGGTCGGGGTCTGCCATCTGCTTGGAGATGTCATTGCTCTGCCAGAATGTTCCACACTATGACATTAAACAGCTCTACCTTACATTTATTATAATACGGGTGGGCTTATAGCTCAAAAATACCTAGAAAAACAGACATTCTGACTGTGAGCAGGGTTGCTTCCCTACAGATCTGACCTGCAAGTTGGTCTGGTTTGGTCTCCTTGACGATAGAATAGTTTAATACCATACCATCCCCATGAAGAAAAGCATTTGACAGACCTTCCACCAGAAGTTACCCACCGCACCTTTATCACCTTTTCAAATGCAACTCTGTTTAGTTAAGATATTTGTTTCTAAATAACTTAAACTGTACCCCTGCCAAGGCCTTACATTTCCTCTGGGTACAATATTATTATAGGCTGCTAATAATAAAATCATAATCTGAAAGCTGTCTAATTAAAGGGGAGTGGCCTGCCTCTCTGTCCTGGGCATTAGAAACAGTCTAATGTATTTACTGTTTGACATGCTGCAATTAAAATCCCCACAGCAGCTTGTTTGTTCCCTATAGTGCGAGGTCTTTGTTCTCCACCACTCTCTAGCTGTCTTAAAGTAAATACATAAATAAATAAATATTATCTACTTGTAACTCCTAGCATAAAAACTTCATGATCTTAGTTGGGGAGGTGATCATTATTTTATGTTAGAAGCGATGAAGCTGAAGGCGGGAGTTGCAAAAGAAGATAGCATCTGTTGGTTTCTCACCTTGCCAGGGAGCGTAGTTCCATCAAACTTGCACCTTAATGCGCTTAGCTGTTTCAAAAAAAAAAAAAAAAAAAAAAAAAAGTCCCACTTGTCATGGTTAGGTGCTGATACCGCATCAATTATTTATTCCACGTCTGATCAAGGAGCGTCACGCAAATTCATTAACGTATGCAAATGATCACAATTACAATTATCTTTGTATCGAGAAATAAAAATCTCTGCAACGTTTTTTTTTTTCCTCTCCCCTCCCTCACGTCCCACAAGTTACACTCTGCATTCAAACTAATCAAGCCTCATCTGCCTCCTTCTAATTAGGCAGAACGTTTTCAGATGCCAATTAGCAGGTCTGCTGAAAAGGCTCCATGCCACGAGGCGTTGTCTTTTATCAGACCAATGCAGGTGCGCGGCTCACCATGTAGCCCGTGTCATAGGCAAGTGTTTATTCTCGCTAATTAATCATATTAACACATGCAGATGAGTGTAATTGCCTGCTCTCCTCCACCTCTGAGTGCGCCAACGGAGACACACGACGATGCCAGGGTATTTTTACATGATGAGGAGGATGAAGATGAAGAGGAGCGTAAGAGGACATGAAGGCAGGGTCCCCACTTTAGAGAGATGAAGGCTGTGATGTGGATCCAAGATGGCCACCGAGGTTACTGTTGACAATCTAGTGGAGAGGAGGGGAAGTTGTTTTTGTCAAAGAAGTGGTATGGTACTGCATGGCTCAAGTGGTAATTCAAAAAGATGGTTACACATTATATAAACTGCACATTAATTAGTTTTAAAAGTCTTATATTATGCAAAATTTACATTTCTGAGCTTTTAGCTGTGTTAAAATGTTGTGTTTTGTTTCATTCACACGTTTGAGTAAACCTTTATTATTAGTCTGTCTCCAAAGCTCAAAATGCTCTGTTCCATCTTGTGATGTCAGGTTGCGGTAGTTTTGAAGTTGTTCAGTAGAGATTGGCAATTCCAAGAGTAAAAGTATCCTGGAGTATGGAGTGAAACACAGTGGAGCACTTTCTGTATTACCATGTAAGATCAGAAGGTGAAACAAAGTGTTAGCTGTCTGAGAGAGACTAAATATGCAGGATTTGTATGTTAAACATGTGTGAATGAAACAAAACACAACTCCGGGTATGTTTAATACAATATTATAACATAGATCAGCGCAGTGTTGTATAAAGTACTGAAAAATCAAACTCAAGTAAAAGTATAGGTACCCCTCCCAAAAATGACTTTGGTAAAAGTCAAAGTCACTGACTGAAATGTTACTTGAGCAAAAGTCTTAAAGTATCTGGAACTTCTTGTACTTAAGTATGACAAGTAATGTAAAAATAAATGCACTCAAGTAATGTAATTAAAAGTACAAGTAAAAGTATCAAGCAAAGGCAGTCTGAAGCTAACCCTTGCTTTGTTACTTAGATAGCACAAACACACAGCGCTTGTTTAAATTTTTAAAAGTAGGAACAGGGCTCTCAAGTCTCACGCTTTGAGAGTGTGACACACGCAATTCGACGTGTTCACACGCTCACACGCCACACATGGTATTTCTCACGCTGAAATTTTTTTAAGCAATTCAAAACTGTAGCCACTGTTCACAGCGCTTCTGTGCCCAGAAAATCAGTAAGTTAATGCAGGCACCGTGCGTTTTCAGCTAAAAAAAGTCACTCGCACACCAGTACTGGAGTTGAGCGATCAGCTGTGAGGCCGATCGCTCACAGCTGATCGGCCAGTTCGCCGATCAGCTGTGAGCGAGCCTCGTGTTATTTACGTGGCATTTCCAAGAGAATAAGAATCCTTAACTTGCTACGTTAATGCTATGTAAGAAGAAACTCTCGCCTCGGGACACGGGATAAGTTCGGGATATGTCCTTTTCTCTGGAGCTCCGGATTATTAAAGACCGTGACACGCGTTCTTATGGGTGAGTCATATTATCAGATTATTTCTGCATCTATTTCGGCACTAAACCAGGACTAAACCAGGTCTAAACCGGGTCTAAACCAGGATTAAACAGGGACTAAACCAGGACTAAACCAAGACTAAGCCAAGACAAAACCAGGTCTAAACCAGGACTAAACCAGGTCTAAACCAGGACTAAACCAGGACTAAACCAGATCTAAACCAGGACTAAGACAAGACTAAACCAGATCTAAACCGGGTCTAAACCAGGACTAAACCAAAACTAAACCAGGTCTAAACCAAGACTAAGCGAGGACTAAAACAGGACTAAAACAGGACTAAACCAGGACTAAGCCAGGACTAAACCAGAACTAAACCAGGTCTAAACCAGGACTAAACCGGGTCTAAACCAGGATTAAACTGGGACTAAACCAGGACTAAACCAAGAATAAACCAGGTCTAAACCAAGACTAAGTCAAGACTAAACCAGGTCTAAACCAGGACTAAACCGGGACTAACCCGGCACTAAACCAGGACTGAACCAGGTCTAAACCAGGAGATTAAACCAGGTCTAAACCAGGACTAAGCCAAGACCAAACCAGATCTAAACCGGGTCTAAACCAGGACTAAACCGGGACAAAACTAGGACTAAACCAGGACTAAATTAAAACTAAACCAGGTCTAAACCAAGACTAAGCCAGGACTAAACCAGGTCTAAACCAGGACTAAGCCAGGACTAAACCGGGACTAAACCAGGACTAAACCAGGTCTAAACCAGGACAAAACCAGGACAAAACCAGAACTAAACCAGGTCTAAACCAGGACTAAGCCAAGACTAAACCAGGACTAAACCGGGTCTAAACCAGGATTAAACTGGGACTAAACCAGGACTAAACCAAGACTAAACCAGGTCTAAACCAAGACTAAGCCAAGCAAAAACCAGGTCTAAACCAGGAATAAACCAGGTCTAAACCAGGACTAAACCAGGACTAACCCGGCACTAAACCAGGACTAAACCAGGTCTAAACCAGGACTAAACCAGGTCTAAACCAGGACTAAGCCAAGACTAAACCAGCTCTAAACCGGGTCTAAACCAGGACTAAACCAGGTCTAAACTAGGACTAAACCAGGTCTAAACCAGGACTAAGCCAAGACTAAACCAGATCTAAACCAGGTCTAAGCCAGGACTAAACCGGGACTAAACCAAAACTAAACCAGGTCTAAACCAAGACTAAGCCAGGTCTAAACCAGGACTAAACCAAGACTGTGTGTGATAACATATTATCCTGTGCATTATTGAATTATTGAATGATAATATGGACTTTTTGTTATAAAAGCACCTTCTAATTCTGCCCCCCCCCCCGCTGAAAACGCGAGGTGCCTGCATAAACTGAGCCACACAGACCGAATTGCGTGTGTCACACTCTCAATGCGTGAGACTTGAGAGCCCTGTAATAAATAATGCAGGAAGAAAGACTTGTGTGAAAAACTAATAGAATTAATTTTACAGTGTTCGAAAGTTATTCCTCACTTTGCACATTACAAGAACCCTGATTATTCAAAGCATTTCACAACCTTCAGAGGCCAAAGTGGAGTTTTCCTGTCATAGTAATTCTGACAAAGATTAGCATGCTAACAGTGCACTTTCTGATTGTGGGACAATAAAATGTTTCTAGGGAAAAACTAGTTTTGCTCAACAACATCAGAAAAAAATGGTGCAGCCACTTTAAATTTCAGGCTTAGTAACAATTTAGCCTAATTAAGGCATTAGGAGTTAGAGTATTAATTTAGTAGTTACTAATAAATAATTCTTAGAAAATGATTTGTTCAGCTTTAGTAAGGCTAATAAGTGCAGTTATTAAGCATTACCCAACCAAGGGAAATATGTCAATAATTGAACTTACTGAAGGAACACTACTTCTCGTTTTCAAGTTTTGGGTTTTATACATTTATTTTAAAACTATTTTATTTTCGTAATAGTCAGACAAACCATACAATAATGCATATACAGTACATTCCCAACTTTTATTGTTCAAAACATCAACTATTTTACAACCTATTTTACAACCTCATCAACCTAAATACAACTTTCATCTTCATGGAGACTAAACCAGACCAAGTTACAGGTCAGATCTGGGGAGAGGCAACCCTGCTCACAGAATGCTTTTCTAGGGATATTTGAGCTATAAAACCACCTGTAATTGAATAAATAAGGTATAAGTTAGGTAGAACTGTTTAATGTCAAACTGTGGACCATTCCAGGCCAAGCAATGACACATTCATAGAAATAAGTGGTGATGGACCCTCCACTAGAAAATTTACACAATGCACCTTTAAGTTCAAGTTCCAGTTTGGTACATTATGAAAAGTCCATGTTCCCAGTGTACAGAAGACCTCCAGTGTTCATGTTCTAGTGTTATCATCCATGTGCCACTCATGCTGTCTCTCTATATGAGTAATTAAGCACATTCTGAAGCAAACTTAGACGTGTTAATTAGAATTACATACACAGTAAAGACCTTGTATAGTGTGAGAGCAGTCAAGAATGTACTAAAGCTGCCACATCCAACAGCATGTCATCCACCTATACAAAGTAACTAACATGCAGTATTTGTTAAAGTGGCCATCTGCTGCATCTGTCTCCATGGAGATATTATTGGGCTGCCTGAAATGTTCCACAGTATTAAGCAGCATTAAATGTATCTTGCGTCTATTTGATTATGACTGTCTCTTCATAGCTAAGAAATACCTTGAAATTCATGCATTGCTACTGTGAGTTTTCACTCCACAGATCGGATCTGTAACTTGGCCTTGTCTCCACGAAGATATATAAGTTGCTAGAATATTCCCAGCAAAGCAGTAACATGTATTAGTACACCGTCCACCAGAAAGTTACATAATTTACTTTTAAATTTAGATGCTCTCCATTTCATATTATCCAGACTTGAGTCCACCCACCATAAAGAGTATTTTATTAGCAATAGCAACCCTCCATTTCATGATCTATTTATTATTCAAATTCAAATACAGAAAATATTTAGCATGCTGTAAAGAAATGATTATGTAATTAATATTAGTGCATAGTTAGTTTTAAGCAGGCTTAGTGACAATTTAGCCCAATTAAGGGATTAGGGGGTTAGAGTATTAATTAAGTATGGTAGTTACTAATACATTCTTAGAAAATATTAAACATTAGTTCATTATGATTAAGTCTTTCTTAATTATTAGTTGCTAATTGCTGTCCAAAAAAAAAAAAAAAAAAGCTGCATTTACTGAAAAAACAAACAAACAAAAAAAACACTACTTCTCAAGTTCTCATGTTCTGGAATAAAAAACACATATTTAGATACTAGAATGTCATTCTGAACATTAAATCATACATTTTTCTCTTATGATAAAAGGAGAAATTCAATTTGTCAACTGGACAAAGTTTGTTTGGTTGAAAACCAAATGAAACTCATCCGAGAGGCTTCGTCAGCTCTGGTTCTCATGCTGGTTAGACCCTGTTTATATCTAGCTGCAGGGAGGAGCTACACTGAAAAAAAAAGCTCTGAAACTATCCCAGCTACTCTGTCTCTTTTGTTTTACGAATTCCTCTGGCGTCTAGTATTAGCATATCTATAAGCCCTAGGAGGCGCTCACTACACTGAAATAGCTCTGAAACTATCAACTAATCTGTCTCTTTGTATTTCAAATTTCGCGTCCATTTTCGTCTCCTTATTCAAGACCAAACGACCCTCTCCACCCCTCTGCAATGAAACGTTTTCAACCAAACAAACTTTGTCCAGTTGACAAATTGAATTTCTCCTTTTATCATGGATTCTACCTGGACGACTGAGGGACTCTTCACCCATTTTTCTCTTATATTATTATGTGACCTTATACCTGTGTAATCCTTCAGTGGGTCCTGTAGGTTCCATAGTGGTCCATGGGTGTATACTAGTCTATGTGCTCTTTTACTTGTTCTGATGCAGCTCAAGATCATTCTAAAGCTATTCGGGAAAGCTTCATTTCTGTCCTGTGAATGTGACTTTTTAGTATTGATACTTGTTCAAATGAGTATCTAGTTTTGATACTAGTTTTTATGTTGATTAGTATCTGATTTTCAACACTTTTGATAACCCAAGTGTGTGAACATGTTTTCCTCTAGTAACACACAATAAAAAACATACTTCTGCTGTGTGAATTTAGTGAAAATAAATAAATATTTTTAAGCTCCTACTACTAATGTGGCTGCCAATGCTTCTCCAACCACCACCATCAATCACTCACTCACACAATAAGATCATTCTTTAACAAGGATTAAGTGTTTAGCCCAAGGACACAATAACAAAATGCGGAGTTTGGATCAAACTACCAACCTCTCTGTAGTTACTTTAAATAGAACCAAAGAATGCTTGGAACTTTACGCTGCCATTTTCTAAATAATAGTTGTGTTTTGTCTCAGCACCAGATGTGAGGTGTGTGAACAGCGGGGGAGAGGGGCTCAGTTTACACTTTAGTTAACAATGGTGTTAAACTTTTAACAAGACACCAGTGACTTTTACTGTGCGTGCTTGGCCATGGTGGGAGGTTAAGGTAAAAAATCTGAACCAACAAAGACATCCAGATCTACATTCTGTTTGAATCTGTTTTTGTAAATTCACACAGAATGTCGTAGCGCATGTCATAGACATCTCCTCTCGAAAATTCTCCTAACATTCACAGCAAAATACAGTACATAACTTCTTGTTCCTTGAGATAAGTAGTAGTTGGGTGCTTTGATTGTTGATTCTGCAAAAATCTGCACTGTTTCTTAGTCCTTCATGGGGATTTTTTTTCCTATTTTATGTATAAGCAGCCATTTGTTTTTGAGTTTTAAGTTTGTTTTTGACACAAACTGAGCATGTTTCTCTGATCGGTTAATCAGCTTGTCAATCACGCCCTCTAAAATCAAGGAGACAGGATACAGCTTCAGATTCACTTGCCTTTGTAAAGTTTGTCAAAGCTTGTGGTTCTGGCTGGTCAGGTGAGGTTAGGAGTGCCTGGCTGTTTTCTTTCAGGTTGATTGTACCCAGAGTGGACACAGGGAGAACATGCAAACTCCACAGAAAGTTTTCTGTTTTAACTTTTATTTACTGATTTTTCCTACCTTAAAACTGTGAAAATCAGAACTAGTTCATTTTAAACAGTTTGTAGTGGTCCAAAGTTATTCTCTCTCTTAACTTTTGCATTCTCAATATACTAATTATTCACCACAAAGAATTTATAAGTACAAATAATAAGAAGAATGCAAATAAATGCAATAAAATGCTTTCTAATTAGCGCACAGTAGACATACTTTGACCTCAAGACCTGCTTATACAATATAGTATCTGTACTGAGGCATGACAAATTTGTAAAATTAGGTACAGCACCTTTAATTTAGTGTTAAGTTTATTCACATTATTATAACTCACCTGTAAGTGCTTTTAACATCATACCAGCTAATAGGTTCAGTATTCCAACTATGCAAATTAATCCAACATGTTAAATAGAAAACAGACTCAACATTTGACCCCCAGCTCACAACAGGCCTTGGCAAAACACAAGATAACTTGTTAGGATAATTTAAAAAGAGTGGCTATACTTTTGCCATACAGTGCATAACCTTGAAACTAGTGGAATGCAATCATACAAACCCATTATGTCACTGTACTTAATTATTTTGACATTTGCAACTTGATAACAAAAAGTTTATAACAAAACATATTTTAGAGGGTGCATAACCTTGGAAGTTACTGTACTGTGTGCCCTTGTATTTGTATTGTTTGAGTGTATTCTGAACTGACTACAATTGTTGTTGAAATACAAAATAATACAATACCACAAATTCCAATAAGTCAAAGACGCAGTGCACGTATGAAAATGTTGTATACTTTTACATTAATTCATGTGTAGAGTTTGTTTTTTCTCCCCCAGTAACTACTCTAGCCTGAGATTCTAGTCTGCTGTCCTATTATTACTGATACTACTACTACTGCGGTTGCTTCTACTACAACTGAAACCACCACTTCCATCACTACTACTACTACTACTACTACTATTGCCGCTTCTACTACTGCAACTACTACTACTACAACTGTTACTGCAACCACTACTCCTGTGGCTGCTTCTACTACAACTGCAACCAGCACCACCACCACTACTACTACTAGTAGTACTACTACTACTACTACTACTACTGCTGCTGCTGCTACCACTACTACTACTGTGGCTGCTTCTACTACTGCAGCCAACCACTACTACTACCACTACTACTACTACTACTACTGTAACTACTACTACTGCTATTGCTTCTGCTGCTGCTATTACTACTACTACTACTACTGCAACTACTGCAACCACTCCCACCACCACTACTACTATAACTGCAACCAATACTAGTATTACTACTACTACTACTACTACTACTACTACTACTACTACTACTACTACTACTACTACTACTACTGTAACCACTACTTCTACTACTACTGCAAACACTACTACAACTGCAACCACTATCCCTACTCCTGCTACAGCTGCTTCTACTGCTAGTACCACAACTAAAATTGCTGCTGCTACCACTGCTTCTGATGCTACTATTGTAAACACTACTACTACAACAACTACTACTACTACTACTTGATACACAAACCAATCGGTAACAATGTCATAGAATAATAATAAAAACACTCCTCCCATTGGCTCATATACTAGGAACTAATTTGAAGAGGCTGATTGATTTATGGTTCTACATTATCGCTAATCAGTTCTTGCACTCACTCACCTAACATAACATTATCAATCACACCTGTCAAACACGTATGTACACATATCCGCTGCTCTGACTTCTTAATGAAAATTGTTGCACAGTTTGTCAGAAGTTACCGGAGGAAGGCTAACCTGCTGGACCAGCTTTGTCCAGCCCCAGGCACAGAGCACAAAGTGTTAGCAGTAAAAGGAGCCACCTGGATGTCAAAATCTGCTCCTTGTAAATCTGCTGAGTGATGTAAATGGCGTATAGTTATGCGGGCAACCCTTCTGTGCAGTGTACGCCTGTTAAAGCTATTAATGGGAGCAGGTCTTTGAGAAACCGAGTGCTACAAAAACAACTTCCACAAAAAGATTATAAACTATAGCTGTGCAGATTCAAAATACTGTATGCAAACATAAAGGTGCATTGTGTAACTTTTCTGGTAGAAAACCCGTCAAATGCTCTTCTCCATGGAGATGTTATTGATTTGTCTGGAATGCTTCACAGAATGGCATTAAACCTTTCTATCTGTTTCTATCTGTGACTGAAACAAAACACAACTCCAGGGATGATTCTGAGGAGGTAACAACATTATAACTTAAACAAGAGTCAATTTTGCGTAATATAGGACTTTTAATCCTAATCTAGTAAATAACATATCAATGCATACAACGTGAATCTAATTCAACTGTATCAACGTGTACAGATTCTTGAACTAACACAGCAAAATGGGCTCCTGATATAATCAACAGGTGCAGGGGAGGGAGGGGAAGAGCTTAAATATCTTCCAGCAACTGAAAATATGTCTGGGTGTGACAAATTATCTACATTTATTCCGGGAAAAATATTTTAGATGTCATCAATCACGCCATCAATCTGCTCTTGGAGTAAGACTATATTGCCAAAAGTATTCACTCACCCATCCAAATAATGGAAATTGGGTGTTCCAATCACTTCCATGACCACGGGTGTATAAAATCAAGTACCTAGGCCTCCAGACTGTTTCTACAAACATTTGTGAAAGAATAGGTCGCTCTCAGGAACTCAGTGAATTCTAATGTATAGTGCACAGAGGTCACTTTCTGAGTCAATTGCTACAGACCTCCAAACTTCATGTGACAGTCAGATTAGCTCAAAAACAGTCATAGAGAGCTTGGTGGAATGGGTTTCCATGGCCGAGCAACTGCATCCAAGGCATACATCACAAAGTGCAATGCACAGCATTGGATGCAGTGGTGTAAAGCACATCACCACTGGACTCTAGAGCAGTGGAGATGCGTTCTCTGGAGTGACGAATCACACTTTTCCATCTGACAATCTGATAGACTGATGGAGTCTGAGTATGATGGTTGCCAGGAGAATGGTACTTGTCTGACTGCATTGTGCTAAGTGTAAAGTTTGTTGGAGGGGAGATTATGGTGTGGGGTTGTTTTTCAGGAGCTGGGCTTGGCCTCTTAGTTCCAGTGAAAGGAACTCTGAGCTTTTGCACAAGAGTTTTTGGACAATTCCATGCTCCCAACTTTGTGGGAACAGTTTGGAGATGGCCCCTTTCTCTTCCAACATGACCGTGCAACAGTGCACAAAGCAAAGTCCATAAAGACATGGATGAGAGAGTTTGTTGTGGATGAACTTGATTGGCCTGCACAGTCCTGACCGCAACCTGACAGAACACCTTTGGGATGAATTAGGGCAGAGACTGAGAGCCAGGCCTTCTCGTCCAACATCAGTGTGTGACCTCACAAATGCGCTTCTGGAAGAGTGATCAAAAATTCCCATAAACACACTCCTAAACCTCATGGACAGCCTTCCTAGAAGAGCAGAAGAGCTTTTGTAGCTGCAAAGGGTGGGCTGATGTTATATTTAACCCTATGGATTAAGAATGGGATGCAACTTAAGTTCATATGTGAGTCAAGACAGGTGAGCAAAGACTTTTGGCAATATAGTGTATGTAGCATTACAGATGGAGTGTCACTGCTAACAATAAGGCCTTTTAATTCATCAGGTCATCATTTTGTCAAGGCAATATCCACGAAGTGGACTGTACCTGTTTGATTGTTTCGTAGCTGGTTGACATTGGATGGATCACGCGCTCCTACCCACCGTGGAACGGCGGCAGTTAGCTAGCCCCTATCTCCTTGTTTACCGTCGCCATGGACACCTAGGAACTTTCCCATCCAAGCAAAAGTTTAGAAGATCTTGAAGAGATGGTTAAGAAACAGTCTGCTGACCTTTTAAACAGCATGGTCTGGGACCCTCACTCCTTTCCCTGGCTTTCATCCTGTTCAACTCCACATAGATGTTCCTGGGTTGATGTGGTGGTCTGCGGTAAAAATAAAAGCCCTGTCGAAATTGCCGCAGCTCCTGGACCAAGCCAGTCTAATAGATTTTTGCCCCTCTGTCCAACAACGAGCTAATACCAAACCACCCTGGCCATATCCTGGACCCTAGCTTCCGGGACCCCGTTGGGGGTGGCAACAAGACCCAGCCCGTTCGGCATCTTCCTCTTCTTGCTGCAGGCTTTTAAACAAGGCTGTCTACCGGCGCTCGGGAGGCCTTCCTTGCACTGACACTTGACAGTGCGCAGAGCCCCTGAATGAGCGCTGGCACAGTTCCACGCGGGTCTTTGTGCCGCGACACCACCCAGAGCCCTCCCGTGAAAACTAGCACTGCGCTGGGCGGGTCTTTGTGCCACGACACGGCAAGGAGCCCTCCTGCTTTTGGTTGCTACTTGGCCCCATCGCTAACGCAAGGGTCCTCTGCTCTGCCCTACCCTACTGCACTATCCACAACCCTTGTGAACTCTCAGCAGGCAGCCTGCCCATATCAGCACTCTTCTGTCTCCTCCTCTTCATCCACCTCGGACCGGCCGCTGCAGCAGAGTTCCCCTGTTTCCCTCCTGTTATAAGGCACTGCAGGTTTTTCAATGCATCCACTTTGTTTTCCCGGAGCTACTCTGTATACACTACTGGACAAACTACCTGGACTTCTACAAGCTGCACCCCTCACAATAACAAGAGTGATTATTCACATAGAAACAAATAACATTGCCAGCGCTCAGTCAGAGATGATTAAGATGAATTTCTTGGACCTTTTTTAAATTTTTATCTTCCTGTGGAAAATCTGTTTTTATCTCTAGCCCCCTCCTCACATCTGGTCGTGGGGCCGAATGTTTTAACAGGATTTCAGATCTCCACACTTGGCTAAACACACTTCCTTTCATTACAACTTTAGTTTTATTGACAATTTAATCTCTTCTGGTCCCGCTCCTCCTTCTACCAATGTGACGGTCTACATATCATCTGTTGGCGGCACTGTGGCTGAGTGGTTAGCACTCATGCTTCACAGCAAGAAGGTTCGGGTCGCCTGGGCCTTTTTGTGTGGAATTTGCATGTTCTCCCCGTGTCTGGGTGGGTTTCCTCCGGGCACTCCGGTTTCCCCCACCAACCCAAAACATGTGCCATAGGTAAAATCCTCCAGCTTGGGTCTTGACCAAGCCTAAACAACAAATCATGGGGATGGTCCCCGGGTCAATCCTTAATCACTGTAAGGCGCTTTGTGTTACATTTTGTATGAAAAGCGCTTTATAAATAATGTTTGATTGATTGATTGATATAAACCGGCTTGGCAACCGTTTTTAAACAGCCAACATAATCTATACAATACAGACTCATATGAGGTATCACTGACTACCCACCTCTACAGCGCCTCCTACCCCACCTGTCTCTTCCCATCCCAACAGCAGTCTCTGTTCTCCCCCTCAACATCATCATCAGACCCCGCCCCCACAGTAAATCCATTCCTAGAGCGCCCTCTCTCCCCTGTCTCATCACTGTTCCCCTTTGCACCACTACAGATCCGTCCCCCTGCCCTGAACCCACAAACTTTGGACTTTTAAGATAAAAGGAGAAATTCAATTTGTCAACTGGACAAAGTTTGGTTGGTCGAAAACGTTTCGCCACTCATCCGAGAGGCTTCGTCAGCTTTGGACTTTTAAACATCAGATCACAAAAAAACCTTCATCTGCCAGGACTTCATCACCCACAACAGCTCCCGGTAAGGGAGGGGGGGTGCAGCCATTTTTAATAATGCTTTTAAATGCACTCCCTGTTTTTATACTTTTAATTCATTTGAGCATCTGTCTTTTACCATTTCTTCAAAATATCCTGTGTTCGTTTTAGTTATTTATAGACTTCCTAAATCTAACCCAGTTTTTGTCCAAGAATCTTCTGAACTTTTATCTCAGTCTATGGCCCTACACATCATGATTCTTCTTCTCTTCTTGGTGATTTTAATATTCATGTATGCTGCCCCCTCAAACCTTAATTTCTGATTTTCTGGAATTAATCAATTCATTTAATTTACTCCAAATTGTAACTATTCCCACCCACTCAAAGGGCCATACACTGTATCTAGTTTTAACCTTTGGTCTCAGCCTGGGAAATCTTACCACTAAGGATATCTGTGTGTCAGATCACAAAACAGTTTTATTTAATGTTGTTTAATGTTGTCTGATTATTGCTGTGTTTTAAACTCCTCCTCTGCTCTTAATTTTTCCCAGCTTTTAACCTCAGCATCTCAGCTTCTTTGACTTTTAACCCCAATTTTACCCTGGAGCAGCGGGTCCCCTCCTTTTATCAAACCTCTAATTCGATCTTAGATTCTATTGCACCTTGTAAAGAAAGAAATCCAAACGGACTGGCCCAATGAGAACACACATAAGCTAAAAAGAATTTGCAGATAAAATAAGTGAAAATGGAAAAAGAATATAAATATGTGCTACCTTTCATGGAAAGAAAGTAGTGCTGTCAAAAATATTGTGCTATTAACAAGTTAAAGCAAAACTATTTCAGTGCTGTTAATTTTTTTTTCTATCGTGAGATTAATGCTCTTTGTGACTTTGTGAACTATTTTTTTCATAAGCTGTGGCCACTGCTAGTACGTTAGAAAAACTACAGGATCCGACTATAAACAGGGAGGAAAACAATTTGTACAAAACTAAGACGTCCTAGTTGGAGAAGGTGGGCCAAAACACGCCATGGCCGCCCATGCATGCGCACATACACGACTTCACCACACAAGCCCTGCAAGTGCGCCAGCGAATCCGCGCCCACCCCCGGCAAGGACCACGAGTGGATGAGATGCATCCACTGAATTGTGTTCTGACATTAGTGTAGTGACCGAGTGGGGGGTGATTCAAAAGCAGTAGGCAAGACACCAGTTTACAAAAATGGTACAAAATGTTTTATTAGTCCATATTAAAAAATTTTAAACAATGTTTACAATTCCACACACACACACACACACACACACACACACACACACACACACACACACACTAAAATATTAACCAAAAAAAAGTTATAACTCGACAGGTGAATGCGGCAATGGTACTGTCCATTAGGGGCCGACACCACGGAGGTAGGAGGCGTCCAGGCCCAGGCGCAGGACACACCTGCTCTGCCTAAGCCTGCCGGAGCGACGCATGATAAGGGAACTCAGAATGAGTACATTCTAGGAATGAAATCCCGGTTTATTACTCACCCAATACAGTTTGTACACGCACCCGCCAGGGACAGCCCGCACACAGACACGGCCTACAGAAGTAGCGGTTTAGACCCAGTGTAACCAGTTTTATGAATGAATACGTCTCCACTCACCAATAAGGCAGGACGGAGCAACACGCCGCAGCTTTAAGTCACGACCGTATACCGGGAATTGAGCGGGTTTAAGTTAATATAAAACACGGAGCCTTCTTGTCCCAGTGGCTTCTACACCGTGTTGGATGCCAGAGGTGAGGAGAGAGTGCAATAGGTTAAACCAGTCTCCCTCATCAAGGCTTGGGGCGCTACGTGATTGGCCCGCTGGTTAAGGTGCGCGTCTCACTACATTCTGCCCCCCCCCAGTTGGATCGTCGACCCGACGATCGACTGTCTTAAACCAAATGGCCGGCTCCCAATTTTGGTTGTCCAATACAGAACGAGGCAAATTGTGAGGATTAGGGTGGCAACCAGCGGTGGAACGTGCCAACCTCCGCGGGCCATCGGCTAGCGCAGGAGATGAAGGTGGCTCCGAAGCTGTCAGAAGGCCTGTGGCAGCAGCGTCAGACCTTTCCAACTGAGGCTTTAACTGGGTAGGGTTCAGCCTACTGGACCCACTGAACGTGCCAAGCTCTGGCTCTAATGCAACTGGTTGTCCAGGTTCAACGTACCACAAGTCCTCACCAGATGATCCGCTAAGCGAACGATTGTTCCCAACTACAGGGGGAACACCACTAGGGTTAGCCTCCAAAGGGGTCACACCAATCCACGCCTTTACTAAAGAGCGATGGACCCGCTTCACCTTCGCCTGGTCATTCAGTGGAGCGATGGTGTATACAGCCCCGCCGTCCCTTGGCGCTTGCAAAACAATGTGCAAGACTGATGATCACCGGTCATGGGTTTTGCAGCGACCTCACAAACCAGTGTTGCGCACCAAAACAGTTTCTCCTTCCTCCAGGGGCTTATCATGCACCTGTTCGTCATGCAGAACCTTCCGGTGTTCAGCAGCATGTCTCAACCGTTCCTTCGCCCCCTCAAACGCCAATTTTAGGCGGGTTTGGTGCTCCATAATCCATTCATGGGGGTCGCCATCAAGAGGGCCCTCAGCCTGGCCCAACAAAAAGTCAACTGGCAGCTTTGGTTCTCGACCAAACATCAAATAGAAAGGAGATTCACCAGTAGACTGGTGGGGTGTGGTGTTGTAGGCATGCAAGATTTGTGGCAAACAGGAACTCCAGTCACGTAAGTCATGCAGGGTGCGATTAAATCGCTCGCACTGCCCATTGCCGGATGGATGGTACGGCGTTGTTCTAGATTTGGATATCCCATAAAGATGACACAATTGTCGCAACAACAGGCTCTCAAAACAGCGTCCCTGATCTGAATGAATTCGGGAGGGGACACCAAACTTAGAAAACCAGTCAGAGACCAGAATCTCTGCCACTGTCGAAGTGCGCTGGTCCCTTGTCGGCAAGGCCAGTGTATACTTACTGAAAACATCAGTAATGACAAGCACGTCCTCAAACCCTTGTTGCGAGGGCTCCAACAAAGTGAAATCAAGTACAAGCATCTCATTAGGTCGGGAGGCCAACAAATGGCCCATGGAAGCGCGAGCAGCTGGACGAGCATCCTTCGCGATCTGGCAACGTTCGCACTGCCTACACCATTCACTGACAACCTTTGACATCCCTGGCCAATAACATCGTGAGCGTAGGAGTGCAAGTGTTCTCGCGACCCCTTGATGTCCATGATCTTGATGCAAGTGAGTTAACACCTCCTCAATCAAACCAAAGCAGCAGCCGAGCAGTTTTTCTTCTCCTCTGCAGTTGGCAGTCGGCATTGTCTCCAAAAAGTTGCTACCTCCTGAATAACAGGATCTGCGTCCTGAAGGGCCTTAACGTCGCTTGGGGAATGACTAGGCAAAGCAAACACCACAGTCTGAGTCACCTCGACCATCTGCAAAGGTGCCGCCTGCTGTAAAGAAACTGGCACCATTGACCCGGGGCCCAAAGCAGCCATGTCCTCTGGGTTAAGGTCTTTCTGGCGTGATAGGGCGTCTGCATTAACATTACTTTTCCCAGACCGATAGCGCAGTTCGAAGTCAAAAGATGCGAGTTGCGCAGCCCAGCGCTGTTCGACAGCTCCCAATTTGGCAGTCAACAAGTGGCTCAACGGGTTGTTGTCTGTATATACCACACATTTGTGGCCAAGAAGATACTCTCGAAATTTTTCACTGATTGCCCACTTCAAAGCAAGAAGTTCAAGCTTCATCGAACTATAATTTGACATGTTTCGTTCAGTTCTTCGCAACCCTCTACTTGCATAGGCAATGGGACGCACTTTTCCCTCCTGCTCCTGAGAGAGCACTGCTCCCAGGCCACAAAAGCTTGCATCCACCTCAAGGATGAATGGCAAAGTGAAGTCTGCATATGCCAGTACAGGTGCCCTTATAAGCTTCATCTTCAAGATCTCAAAGTTTTCCTGGCACTCAATATCACGCATATTTTTAGTTCTCTTGGACTTGCCTGATAGTTCAGCCACCTTCCGATGTAAAGGCGCAGCTAGCCTCGCAAACCCTTCCACGAAACGTCGATAGTAACTTGCAAATGAAGGATCGAAGTTCGGAAACCGTGGTAATTCAAAAGCAGTAGGCAAGACACCAGTTTACAAAATGGTACAAATTTTTTTATTAGTCCATATTAAAATTGTTTAAACAATGTTTACAATTCCTTTCACTCACACACACACAATAAAATATTAACCAAAAAAAAGTTATAACTCGACAGGTGAATGCGGCAATGGTACTGTCCATTAGGGACCGACACCACGGAGGTAGGAGGCGTCCAGGCCCAGAGGAGCGACAAACTCCGCCGGGGGAACGCTAGCTCCAGAGAGGATGACCCAATCCCACAGGGGAGGCCCGCGGGGAACTCAAAAGCCTGAAAAAAAGGTACATTAAAGACCCAACAGGGAGATTTAATAAATGGGCACGGCCCCGTGCACTCACGAGGAGACGCTCCGCTCGGAACAAGAGGGGGGGGGGGTGGGCTGGGGGCGCAGGACACACCTGCTCTACCTAAGCCTGCCGGAGCGACGCATGATAAGGGAACTCAGAACGAGTACATTCTTTTTATTACTCACCCAATACAGTTTGTACGTACGCACCCGCCAGGGACAGCCCGCACACAGACATGGCCTACAGAAGTAGCGGTTTAGACCCAGTGTAACCAGTTTTATGAATGAATACGTCTCCACTCACCAAGAAGGCAGGACGGAGCAACACGCCGCAGCTTTAAGTCACGACCGAGACCGGGAATTGAGCGGGTTTAAGTTAATATAAAACACGGAGCCTTCTTGTCCCAGTGGCTGCTACACCGTGTTGGATGCCAGAGGTGAGGAGAGAGTGCAACAGGTGAAACCAGTCTCCCTCATCAAGGCTTGGGGCGCTACGTGATTGGCCCGCTGGTTAAGGTGCGCGTCTCACTACATTCGGAACGAAATACCTGCCCCTAGCCAAGATGTTTATGTAAATAGAGAAGGATTTTAATGGATTTTAATTGTTTTACTAATTTTATTCCTTTATCCTTTTCTTCTCTAGCTGATGTTTTATCCCACATGAAAGCGACCACATGCAGCCTGGATGTCATACCCACCTCAAAGATGTTTTTAAATGTGGTTGAACCCAGTATCTTATCTATTGTCATCCAGTCTCTTGTCCCATCCCTTTTTAAACATACTGTCGTCCCGCCACTTTTTAGCTACCTCTGATTTTTTAACAATTTTAGACTAATTTCAAAGCTTCAATTTTTATCCAGAGTTTTAGAGAAAGTTGTTTCTAACCAGATTTTACATTTTATGAATAGAAATCACATCTTTGAGATAATTTCACTCAGGGCTTAAAGCATCTCATAGCACTGTAAAAGGCTTTCTCAAAGTCTCAAAGGATCTTCTTGTAGCTGCTGACAGAGGAGAGTGCTTTTGATACTCTTGACCATGCAATTTAATGAACCACCTCAAAAACTGGCTTGGCAACTGAGACACTGTACTTGATTGGATTTTGTCCTGTCTTTTATACAGAACCTTTGTGGTCACCATAGGTAATTTTACCTCCTCCTCTGCCCCCATTACTTGTGGTGAGCCACAAGGTTCTATTTTAGGTCCCATTTTATTTTCTATGTATATGCTGCCTCTAGGATACGTTATAGCCCGCCATAACGTGTCCTTCCACTGTTATGCTGATGACACATGGATATACATCACACTGAGACCAAACAACCCCAAACTGATGTGAACAGATGGATGGCACAGAACTTCATACAACTCAACAGCTCCAAATCTGAAATCATTTTAATCATTTCATTCAATCCTCCCCAGTCCACCTCTAATATCAGCAATTGTCTCGGCCCTCTCGCTCCCAACATCATCCCTGCTGCCAGAAACCTTGGCGTCATTTTGACGCCACCTCAACTTCCTTCACATCAAAAAAGTCACCCAATCCTGTCTTCTCTACCTCTGCAAAATCAAACATATCCTCTCGTGTCCTGATCTTGAAAAAGTCATCCACGTGCTCATCTTCTGCCATTTAGACTCCCTCCTCTCTGGCCAGATTCATCTCCCGCCTCCAGTTGGTCCAGAATGCGGCAGCTTGACTCCTCAATGGTTTTAACAGACATCAACACATTAGCCCCGTTCTAGCTTCCCTTCGCTGCCTGTGTGTTTTAGAATTGATTTTAAGATTTTACTGATCACTTTTAAAGCTCATTTAGGTCTTAAGTTACCAAGTTACATTGCAAAACTTTAAACCCTATACGAGCCCTCCCACAGCCTTAGATCCTCAGGCAGGTCCCTCTTAGCTGTTCCAAAGTCCAGGAAATAAGGCTTGCACCATCAGTATCATCTTTTAAATCACTTAAAACTCATCTTTATCAGTTGGCCTTCCTTTAGTTGGTTTTCGTTTGATTTTGTTCCTTATTTAGATTTTATTTTATTAACTTATTTATTATAATTAATTGAACTGATTGTTTCATTGTCTGATTTTGTATGCTTGTATAGCACTTTTAAACATTGTTTTTTAAAAGTATTTATTATTCTTATATTTTTGAAAGGTATATTTTGTAGTAATAATCTATAGAGCTGTTACCTGGTCAGCCAAATGATATCTCTCTGTATTTGCTATACAGCGAGATACCATTTGGACACCCTCGCTCCACCCTCGCTCCTGCGGTTAACAACGGACTCCGCGATTCTGATTCGTTCAAAGATGGTGACGTCAGTGCACCCGCCTTTGCCCCTTTGTCACTCTTAGGCAGCGGAAGTTCCTCCTCAGTTTTGAATCAAGATGGCGCATCGGAGAACTGAACGTCCCTTCCATTCAGCTGTAAAATTGGTCTTAAATGACCTAAAACACATCGATTCCTTAAAACCACAGCAGCTGACAGCTCTAGAGGCCTTTCTTTTCTTTTGTTTGATTGGTTCACGTCGCTGTCCGTTAACTGTTCTCTGATTGGTTCACTTAGCTGTCTGTCTACGCGCAACGGCAGCGCATTCTGGACCAAGCATTACCAGACTCGCCGCTGGTACAGCGATGAGTCATGGATTCTTCCAGGCAAATAGAGCTGCACAGTTTGGGGTGAACATCGTATGGGATCTTTTAGAAAAGAGTTTTTTTCTTGAGAGGACTGAAGAACATTTCTATTTGGTGATTGCAGGAACTCAAATTGCGATTTCAGTTTGATTGTGATATATTGTGCAGCACTAATTTATAAGGAATTAAGGAAACTTGTAAGGGGTTGTGGGTGACTAGCTAGCAGGAAGTTGAACCAAATATAGTTGTAAGTTTAAGGCCCTGTCTGCACGACAACGTTTTTTGGTTTGTGTTCGTTTGGGCCTGTCGTCCACACGGCGCCGGCGTTTTTGGGGGGTGTAAACTGTGTTTTTTAAAAACGGGTTCCAGAGTGGAGAAGTCGGAGAACGGCGGGGGTCGCGTTGTCGTGTGGGCAGCAAAAAACGAAAATGATGACGTCGCGATGCCGTAATCATCACGTGACCAGTGACCAGAAGGTAACCCTGCACCTTCCGCCAGTAACGACCAGATAACAACAACCATGGCGGACAATGGACTCGAGTTTGTTATGCGGACATTTGCAAGTTTATTTGCACTGTTGCATCAAAACCTGTTTATCCGCTATGCAGTGCAACAACAGCGGAGACACATGCACAATTACGCATGCCGTGGCCTGGCAGTACGCACGACACACGAGTGTTTGCCAATTCAAAGCTAAACATGTATTTTAAAACTGGAAAGATCCCATCCATGAAAAGGCAGATAGTGGACAATGAGGAGCCCATACCAATTTGAGGGTGTTGTGTGCTGTAAATAAAGAAATAGAGCAACCATTTCTTGTCTTTTTTTATTGAATGCAAATTTACCTTTTACAAACAGGCACATGCAGTATCACACACAAAAATATATAAAAGCATTTCTGTTTTCTTTACACAAATTCACACAACTATATAGCTGCCCTTTTGTGATGGTTCCCGGTTGTATATTCTCGCAGAAAAGCCAACATAATGTCCGAGTATGTTTAACATTCCCGTATTAAGATCCAAACAAGCATTTAGCCTAAATAACACGAGCAAGGTTAACGAGAGTTCTACTTGTTAATGTCTTGTTAATATCTAATAAAACGATGGCAAGTAATACTAACTATCGATTTATAGGCAAAAACTCTGCTCACGCATCTCAAACCTTCGTTCTGTGGCGTCTGTCTATGTTAGGGACCGTCAACATTTTCACATTACCGGAGTGAGTCCCTGCTACATTGGTGGACAAAATTAATTCACGTTTGTTGACGGTCCCTAAGGTACACGTGTTTGCTTGTTTACAAAAGAGAAAGGACTTTCTGCGCATGTGCTCTTTGTAGTCTTGCGTTTCCGGCGGCTCTGGCTCTTTCCGGTTTACAGCGCCACTTATCGGTGTGACATACAGTATGTACTACATTGTTTTCACTCAGCGCTCCGCGCTCATCTTGACACAAATATTTTCTGTTTCAACATGTGTGTGGACGCGTATTTTTCCAACCCGCATAAAAAAAAAAACAGGAACGTTGTCGTGCGGACAGGGCCTAAACATCCTCTGTTCCACCTTGTGATGCCATGTGGTAATACAAGAAGTAACTACTGCAACTGCTGCACCTCTAGCCACTATGCTTAAAGCTGATCAAGTTTGCACGATACCACTCTTATTGGGCGTTTCCCATCTCTCTTACCTCGCCAGCCAGAACCACACGCTTTGACAAAACTTTACAAAGATGAGTGGATCTGGAGTTGTGTCCTGTCTCCCTGATTTCAAAGGGCATGAATGACAGGCAGATTAACCAGACCCCCCAGGATTTCGCAGGCATTTTTTGTGATTGTTGCGGGCTAAAATGCCTGAATTCGCGGGAGCTTTTCCAAAAAGTTGCGATGAAAGTTGCGGTGCTTTTAAGGTTTTTGTTGCGATTTGGTTGCGGGAGGATAAATAGTTGCGATTTTCGCTTTTTGTAATTAAAATGTAATAATATTTTGAATACTGAGTTATTACTGACAAAGAATAATACAAAGACACAGAGATCACAGATATGGTCCTAAAACAACCTTACCAACATCGAAAATAAATTACTACTAGGAGGGGAACTGTTTCGCCCGGTCTTTTGCTGTTATTTTTGTGGGCAGGTGTCTGGCCGCAGACATGTTTCTTTGCCATTAGAAGCCGTATCTCAATTCCCAGAGCGCGCGGCTCGGAGCGTGGCCCGAAGGGCATGTGCGTCACACATTTCGACAGTACACGGCGCGACGACTGCTGTCCCACTTCTTTTTTGTCCCATGCGCAGTTAACACGCGGCCCGAAGACCGCAGTCGTTAAGCGGTCCGCGGACTGCAGTCAAACCTTTTAGCCGCCGAGAATATGAGGTTGGGTCCTATGGCTCGCAGATTTGTGACGCGCAAAGAGGAGGCTATGGTGACAGATACGCTGAGATCCAGATATGGGTTTTGTGCATTTATTACAAAAAGAGCGCACACAGCTATGACAGCGCAGCAGGATGAAATGGAACTCATGGAAACCAGCAGGATGAACAGATTAACGTGAAAGGTGAATGAATGGTTTGCGGTCAACAAAAAATACGGCTAAACCCCAACCCTGACTCTCTCCTCTGTGTGACAGGTGAGCGCGCGCTTTTACACGCACACATTTCCGTACGTGCACACATCCACACTCACGTGAACCACCGCCTCTGCCGCACACACACACACAAACGCACCATGCACCTCATCTCAGTTATGTCTCCTACACAGAAAGAAGTTGGTCGGCGTTCAATACGTCGCTGATGATTGGTCAAAATTAGTAAAAACTGCGGGAAAGTTGCGGTGATTGGTCAAAATTGCAACACCGCCCTGAATTCGCGGGGATTGGCTGAAGTTGCGTTGAAGTTGCAAATCGCAACATTGCGAATTCCTGGAGAGTCTGGTCTGATTAACCAATCAGAGAGACATACACTCTGTTCAACTCAAAAACAAATATGGCTGGTTACATATTAAAAGGATTTTTACAGAATCAACCATCAAAGCACCAAATTATTACTTATCTCTGTAAAAAAAAAACAAAAAAAACTTTGCTCTGAATGTTACGAGAATTTTCGAAAGGAGATGTCTTCCGCATTTGAGATAAAAAATTAGCAGCTATGGCTGAACCGTCTCAAATTTGGACAAAGGTCCTGTTCCCTTCTGGATTTGGACAGAATTTAAAAGGGACTGCAGGTCAGCTCACAGCTGACCCTTCTCTCCCTGAACACAGACTATTTGAGCTCAGATTGTGGGTCCCCTACTGATGGTAAATAAACTTCTCCAGTGTTAGACATCCTGAATCTCTTGCTTATTTCTAATTATTACAATTCTCTACACAGACACAGACCCATTTTATTTACTACCATTCTCTACATAGACCCAGACTGACATAACACACACACATATTACATCAGCCTTTGAGAAACATCTAGTGTAACACACTATAATGAGTATTTTGCTTTGCTTTGAACTGCATACTTCAGATTGCATCGGAGACAGCTTTCAAACATGCAAACCGCCATAACTCTAACACAACCTCCCCCCTGTAATAATGGCAAAGAAACAACCCCCCTTCCCCAAAAAATAAATAAATAAATAAAATATATAAATAAAAATACTCATGCTGGAATGTCAGGGAGGGGAGTGGAGGGAGGCAAACTTCTCCTGGCCAATCGCGGAGCTTTGAATAATTAAAGTGATCGGCTTAATTAGCTCAATTACGTTAATTTGACCACGGAACATGGCCATATGGTGAAAGGAAACAAAAGAGGGGGGAACTAATTAAAAGTAAAATAATGAGGATTTTAATTAACTAGCTCCCTAGACAGTGGAGCGCAGGGATCAGGAGCCTGGTACCAATAATTAAAGTGCTGTAACGCTGGCAACATCTCCTCTCCTCTCTTCTCTTTTTCTTATATCTGTGAGGGCTCTATCCATCTAATTAAATCTGTAAATAAATTAGCAACATTGAGGGTTCTTGCTTGACTTAACACCGTGTGCAATTCACAATCCACCACCCCTCGCCTCCACCACCGCCTATCAACAACACAAGCTCAAGAACAGGCTCACCTTACTCCCAGCACAATGCGACACCCATATGTAAAAAAAAGGTGGGGCTCAAGCTTAAAAATGCTTTAGTTGTATGTGGTTATTGTGCTACTGCTGAAACATACACTTCCTCTGTATCAATACTCAGTGTGTGTCTTGCTGTTATGGTCGATAACGGATATTATTAATCAACAGGAATGTAACGATATCAGAAACCCTCCATGAAGTATATGAGTATATGCCATCCTGTAGGATATTATAGACAAAGGAACAGCATATCCACAGCGACAAGCAGGTAGAAGCCAGATAAGAGTCAGGTTTGTGAAGATGCAATCCTGCTCACAGTACAGGCGCATGTTTCTCTATGTTTTTCAGGGCAATAAAAACATCTAAAATGATAAAAGCTTTTATTTTTGTCTATTTTTTGGGCTAAAGCGCTAACTGGCATGTTTTTATAAGAATGTTATTGACTGTTATCAGTATAGTAAGGAGCCAACAGAAAATATATTGTATCTTTTTTTAATCTGTCCACTTTAGCAGTCGTAGTGCTAACTGACATGTATCACAGGAGGCCATATCCAAGGTGACAACAGCGGCAGCTCTATGTGTGATCCCTGTTGCAGTTACATTTTCAATAGCAGCCATCTGGAACATAATACACCTCTTAATACAACGTGCTGCTGTCTCTTAATCGGAGTGATGACAGGGAAAGTAAAACTGCAAGATGTGTTAAAATTTGAACTAATTTACCTACTGTGTGTAAAAACCTTTCAGCTACAAATACCTCTATACGCAGGAGATGGTTCAGAGATCACTAAAAATATTGTTAGGGTAAGTAACAGCTAATAATTATAAGTAACTGTATGACCAATATGATTGCTCCATTTAGTAAAAAGTCACAAATTATAGACATATTTATAGACCTGTTCTACCTCTAAAGCACCCAAATCAGTCGCCAACCTTCAAATAATTGGACAATCACTCTCTACCCTCTTTTCCATTGGGACAGTTCACACACTCTGAGCATGGCCACAGGTCTAGGGCATCTGACGTCACCCAAAAATAACTCATGTCTTCTTAAAAATAAATAAAATCTAAATCGTATCTGAATTGTACTCTTAACCATACCGCCGATTTCAGCAATTCTTATAAAGAGACGTTTAGTAATTCCAAGTTTGTGGCGCTGTGAGATGTGTCTAAAGCTAGTGTGCACAACTACTTTAGGTTTATCTTCAGCTTTTTCTGCTTTTCGTTCAATTCTCTGCAAATCTACACCACATTTTAGCTTCTCTTTACGTAATGCTTTGGGTTTGCATTATGTTCTGGAAATACTGTACCGTCCCAGACCCTCCAGGAGTTGTATGGTTCATTTTAAACAATGGAGACACTCAACAATCTGCTGTGAACCAATGGAAACAAGGCCTGTTGATGTTTCAGTCACTCCCAGCATATCTGACTTAGCATAAACAGAAAATAAATGAATCAATTTACAAAATAAAATGATCAACTTAGATAAGGGTGCACTGATTGAAAAGCGCTATATAAATAAAATGTATTATTATTATTATTATGATACTGGAATATAGGTAAAGGCTTTGATCCAGGAAAATGTACTGGTTTGGCTCACCAAATATTTAGGAAAAAGGCCAATCAATACATGTAATAAGACTACATTAATAAGAACTGCCTCATAATATTTCAACTGTTATTTTATATATATTTCTATTTCTATACACATTTCTATAGTTAATAACAATAAGGACATGCCTAAGGACATAATGACAGTTTTTGCGACTGGGCCCCACTGGAGCACCTGATTTTCCCAGTGGTCTCCCATCCAAGTACTAACCAGGCCTGGCCCTGCCACAAGGAGGTTTGGCCACAGTTACTTGGCAGAAACTGTATGCAGCCTGTTCTCTTAACAGTTTTAAAAGAGGTATCATAATCACAACTAAATTAGAGTAATACATTTGTCTGCTTTTTACTATGGAATAATTAATTGAGGAATATACAATATAATAATACTATGATATATTTTTGACTCAGTGTTATGTATACTATAGCTTATATTCTTAAAGACCCTATTGAAACACAAAAATTCAGGTGAAAAACGCCGCTTATCAGTTAATCGTAAGTCAGTTAATCGTAAGATAAGGTCAATCAACTATAGATTAATGAATTAATCGATAATTTGCATCCCTAGGTAAAGCTTTGAATATACTGGCCCCAAAATACATCTCTGACCTCATCCAAATCTACAGACCGGTGCGCACTCTGAGGTCAGAGGGCCAGCTCCAGCTCGTGGTCCCTAGGACTAGACTTAAAACTCGGGGGGGCAGGGCTTTCTCTGTGGTTGGCCCTAAGTTATGGAACCCTCTGCCCCCTCATGTCAAAACAGCCCCCACACTGGAGAGTTTTAAGTCTCGTCTTAAGACCCACTTTTATTCTCTGGCTTTTAATACCGCGTGAGTTGTGTGGTCCTCTGTGTGTTATTTTTTTTTAAATAATTGCTTTTTTTTTTTTAATTTATTTTATTATTATCACTTTATTTATTGCTATTTTAGTAATATTTTTATAATTGCTTTTGTTTTTAGTCATTTTATTATTATCACTTTATTTATTGCTATTTTCGTAATGTTTTTATTAAGTTTTATTGATTTTATGTGCAGCACTTTGGAAACTGTTTCTGTTTATAAAATGTGCTATAGAAATAAAGTTGGATTGGATTGGATAGTTACCAGTGCCTTAAGGGTGCACTGTGTAACTTTTCCGGTGAAGGGAATATTACCTGATTGTTTCTATGGATATGTCATTGCTTTGCCTGGAAAGTTCCACACTATGACATTAAACAGCTCTACCTTACATTTATTCAATTACAGGTGGTTTTATTGCTCAAAAATACCTTAAAAAACAGGCATTCTAACTGTGAGTGGGGTCGCCTCTTCACAGATCTGACCCGTAACTGGTTTGGTCGCCATCAAGATAGAAAGGTTTAATACCATACTGTGAAACATTCCAGACAAAGCATAAACATGTCCATGGAGAAAAGCAATTGAATGGCCGTCCACGAGAAAAGTTACACAATCCAGCTTTAACATGCATATAGAGGACATATAGTATACAAGTTTTTATACAAGGATTCACTCAGAGGCTGCACTAGCACTGAGTAGTGAGGATTCAGATCTGAGAAAGCTCTTTTAAGTTTATTTCAGCTTTGAATAAAATAACAAAAAGGTTGCCAATTCAAATGCACTAATCTCTACTCAAGTGTATGGTAAGTCAATTAACCCATGCATTATTTTTATGAATCAAAATGTTTCTATAATATTTTTTGTCACACATATACAAAGTCAACCAATACTGATCGCAAACACAGCATCGTTTTGTAGTTGCATCCTTTTCTGCAAAATGGCCTTCAGATGTAAAAGAGGCTCATTTGCATAATAAATGAAGGAGCACTTAGGAGTTTTGTTACGGCCCCAGCCTCAGCGAGCACCATTACACACGCCTGTCAGAGAGGGCACGCTTCAGGAAGTGGAGGATTCTCTCATTTATACATTACAAACACAGAGAGATAGATAGACAACACTAGTCACAACACCAAAATCTCAAACTTGATGCTGCATTTCAACACAAGCAGGGGTGTAGCAGAAAATTCAGAACCCTGGGTACAAATAATCTTGCTGGGCCCCAAATGTGTGTTCTTTGTGATAAAATGATGCATATTACTGACTTTTGAGGGACATATTTTCTGCGTTGGGCAGTGTATAAGCAAATACACTTTGGCCCCTGGTTTCCCCTCTGAACACAAAAGAATTTAGCTGCCAAGTCCAGAATAGTATCTCTGTATTTTTTATACAGAGGGATATCAGTCTTGTCACCATTCCATCTGTTACGCCTCAAGCCAGAACCAAATATATTTGTGCAAATCAGATTTGTTTATCATTGATGCATGTGACAAGTTTTGGAGACCATCACATTAACTTATGACTCCTCACCTGATAGGGTTTGTTGGGCTGATTTGAGCTCCATTTGCCTACAGGGGCCACTACCTGACAGTTACAGGCCAATTAGAGCTGGCTTCCTGTAGTCTGAAAGTAGCAGCAAAGTCATAGCAGATAACAATGAAGATTCAGGCTTTAACTGGGGCAGGAATGCTTTGATGTTTGTTGTTCTAAACACCTGGGCCCTGATCTACAAAACTATTTATTGAGTGAACAAGTCCAAGAAATGTTGAATTAAATATAATTGCCTCTAGCGCAGCTGCAAGTGAAGAGACATAAACAGCTCAAAAACAAGAGATTTGTAATAGTCTGCAACCTTACCATAAAACGTAATTGGATTTATAGTTTCAATGTCAAGTGTGCTCTGTGGTCATGGGGCCTGAATCTTAGCTCAGTGATGTTAGAACAGAGCATGATAATAATGCTTTCTAATAAGATGCAGGTTTTGAGGTAGGCTTGGTCAGAATCACCTTAGTTGTGATAGCCAGTACCTACTTTTAACATATTTCTTCAAAAGCAGACCATGAAAGGGAAGCACCAATCCAGCTTTTTCAGTTCCAATACCGATGTCGATACTTTGTGACTTTAAGTATCTGCCAATAACCGATTCTAACCGATATCAGTGTAGGGACAGAAAATTACACTTATTTCCTTAAAACGCAGTTAACTTATTACACAAGAGCTCCAACTGTCTTATGTAACCTTTATTTTCTTTCAGATCACCACTGACTTCAGATGAATAAGACTTCAAACATTATCATTATAATCTAGGCCAAAATCAGCCTGTAAATAGTCTTATTACATCCATTTAAAGGTCCAACACCAAACCGTTACGCCAATCCAGCAAAAATGTCAGCATCGGCGTTAATATTTGGGACCAGTATTGTATTGGTGCATCCCTTTACAACACAAATCAATATGGACTTAACAAGTTACTAATTGTAGTAAGTGGGGCAAGAGCAAGGTAGAACGCCACCTTTTAACTTTTTGGCCCGGGCCAGTTAGTGTGACATAGTGTAACATTTAAAAGAACACCGTGCATCTCTTAAAAATGTATCACCCTCTTCATCCTCTTGAGACCTACTGAGTTCATTCGAATAAAATACTAAAACCTTGTGAACAGCTGTAGCTCAGTGTTTGACGCAGCCTGTGCTAATTAGAAAGACGTATCCATTATCTGCCCTTTGATTTTACCGAGAGCACATTTAACAGGTGAGCATTACTCTCAATCTCTCAAATGACTGCTTATAATACTAATATTTGGAAGTATGGAAATAACAAATATGATACCACTGATATACAGATGTGTTTATGATCAAATAATCATTTCAAAAGGGTTGGAAGGTTTAGAATTTCAAGATGCCAAGATAAGAAAGTAACACGGAGGATTACCTTTTATAAATATTTCTGGCTGTTGAGAACTAAAACACTAAGTGCTAAGTAACTTTCTGTTGGAGGCTGTCACCATGGAGATGTGGCTTTGCTTGGAATGTTCCATGGTATTGCAATAACAAACTTAATCTAATCTAAACTGTAATTTGGACTGGATTGATAAGCAATAACATTTCCATAAACAAGCCAGTGGCATGCCCTCCACCAGAAAAGTTACACAATGCACCCTTAATATCAAGGTCTTGGAGCTATTGACCTATTCAGTATGCAATGAACAATGGAAGGGATGGAAGTATCTTGTTAGAAGAAGCAATAGCAGTAGGGTTGTAAAAAATCAGATACTGATCGATACCAAAAGATCAAAACTAGATACTCATTTGAGCAGATATCGATACTAAAAAAAGTCACATTAATTCATTCAGACAGAAATGAACCTTTCCTGAATAGCTTTAAAATGATCTTGGGGTGTATCAGAACAAATAAGGCCACATAGACTAATATAGGCCATGGATCACTCTGTAAAATACCTAGACCACAGCAAAATTACACAGATATTACCATACACTTGGTAATATAAAGGAAAGTACTATGACCTGCGATCTGCAGGACCTGATGGTATCTGCCACAGGCTGCTGAGAACCTGCGCGGACCAGCGCTGTGAGGTTCTCTGTTATATCTTCATCCTGAGCCTCAGCCTGGAGAAAGTCCCCGTCCTGTGGAAAACAACAAATGCCACGGAACCGGCCCACTACAGACCAGTCGCTTTGACTTCCCACCTGATGAAGACCATAGAGAGGGTGATCCTCAGTCACCTCCGCTCTGTGGTGAGCCCCACTTTAGACCTGCTGCAGTTTCCCTACAAGCCAAACGTAGGAGTAGAGGACGCTGTCATCCACTTGCTGCAGCAGGCGCTCACCCACCTAGAGACCGCCGGGAGTGCTGTGAGAATCATGTTCTTTGACTTCTCCAGCACCTTCAATACCATCAGGGGCGGCAATGCTGCGGGGAAGCTGGAGGATGCGGGAGTTGATGGAAATCTCACTGCCTTGACCATCGACTACCTCACTGACCATCCACAGTACGTGTGGCTGTGTGGCTGTGAGTCAGAGGTGGTAGTCTGCAGCACTGGGGCTCCCCCAGGGAACTGTCCTCTCACCCTTCCTCTTCACCATCTACACCTCGGACTTCACATACAACACAAACAGCTGCCATCTCCAGAAATTCTCTGACGACTCAGCCATTGTGGGCTGTGTGTCTGAGGGGAATGAGCTGGAGTACCGCTCGGTCATCAGTGACTTTGTGGACTGGTGTGGGCGAAACCACCTGTGCCTTAAGACAAAGGAAATGGTGATCGACTTCAGGAGGAGACCACTACCCCACTCACCAGTGAACATCCAGGAGAAGAAGAAGCTTTATTCATCCCCGTAAGGAAATTATTTCTCTGCATTTGACCCATCCTTCAGGAGCAGTGGGCAGCTCGTCTTTCAGGCACCCGGGGACCATCTCCATGATCTTATTGCTAGGCTTGGTCAGGACCTAAGCTGGAGGATTTTACCTGGAGCATGTTTTGGGTTGATGGGGAAACCGGACACGGGGAGAACATGCAAACTCCACACAGAAAGGTTCGGGCGACCCGGGGATCGATCCCAGACCATGCATGCAAACTCCACACAGAACACACACAGAAAGGCCTGGGCGACCCGGGGATCGAACCCGGAACCTTCTTGCTGTGAAGCATGAGTGCTAGCCACTCAGCCACCGTGCGGCCAGGGGCAGGACATAGGTTCTGTTTTGCTCGTTAGCTCTACTCCCAAACAAATAGTTTTTCACAGATAATTAGACAACTTTAGAGGGCGATATTAAACATCGAGGTAGCTTTTTGACTTAAGTCACTACCTGGACCTGTGTTTTTACCTTTACAAGCACGAAGGTTTCAATTAAGCCAACCAACAAAAGCACGCCAGTAGGCCGTGTAGCTACAGGTGAGCCATGCATCCACTCACCTCCACATCCAGCTGCGACAGGTGCACCGCCCTCAGTCAGAGGGTGGCTGTTTTGGAACAATGCATATCCATGTGCGAAAGCTGAACTGGCTGACACGGTTCACTGCTCCGAAGACGCCTCTGAGCACCAGCCCTCACCACCCGACTCTGGTGCTCCCGGTACAAACGAACAGTATTGGCTTCAGCGAGGGGCTAGGCCTAAAGCCCCGATCAGCTCTACTCCAGTCCGGGCAGACCCCTGGATTGTTGTAGCCCGTAATGACTGCAGACAAGGTAAGCGAATAAACCGCTTGACCTGCTCCTCCTCCCGTGATGACTGCGGACATGGTAAGCACTCCTCTTCCACTATAAATGTAGCTTTGTCAAATAAATTCAATATCCTGGACCATGAGGATTTTCCCCCACTAACCCGCGCTCACAAGGGTTGGTTGCATTTCTCCCCGGCTCCAAAATCAGACCGCCCCGGAGTTCGGGGCATGGCTATCAATGCATCGCCACCAGCCTTGGGTAACTTACACGAGAGCGATACTCCACTGCTCTCTAGGACTTCCCCAACTACGGCCCCAATGCCGCTCGGAGAGCTGGCCTTGCACGTGCCAGGTTCATTCGCCAAGCGTGACGGGGGAAGACCCACTGTCCCCTCTCCGCGCGCGAGTGTCCCCCCCACTGTGGCTTCCTTGGTCGCGGCTTTCCCTGCTACGGCTCTTCCCGCTGCGGCCCCTTGGCTGCGGCTCCCTCGGCCACGGCGTCCGGGCCAGGCCCATCCGTGTTGATTCTTGGCTCTTCCATGGTCCGGCATGTGCAAGTAAACAAAGGCCACACCTCCTGTCACCCAGGCGCTCTCGTGAAGGAAATCATAGACTCTGTCCCTACCACCCTGTGTGACTATCCCACAGTGTCAACCGTAGTTGTTCATGTTGGAACAAATAATCTTAAACTGCGGCAGTCAGAAACACTCAAGGACAACTTCAAAACCCTTATCACTACAATCCATAGTTTAGACAAACAGTGTGCTATCTCTGGACCTTTTGTACCACCCCGTTTTGGAAGCGAGAAGTTCAGCCAAAGGATACTGCAGAGACAACAAAATCCCTTATGTCGACAATTTCACCACATTTTTTAAGAGACCTGAACTTTTCTTAAAGGACCGCTTACACCCTTACATCCCTGGATCCCGTCTCCTCTCATACAATATTAAACTCACTCTTGAAAAAGCATGGCAAAATAACCAAGCACAGTTAATTCCCGTGATCAGCAGACAGCGACATAAGCATAAAATTTCTAATAAATCTACTGCCAATATCCATAATCTCAGATCTCTTCCAAAAGCACACTCATCGCAAATTCCTATCGCTACTCAGTCTCAGCTAACTTTAAACACAGCCCTTTTAAATGTCTGCTCTCTGCTGAACAAGTCCTTTATTATTAACGACCTGATTCTAGACCACAAACTTGACTGTTTCTTTTTAACTGAAACGTGGTTAGGTGCAGACACGCCAGCTGTTCTCACAGAGGCCTCACCACCCACTTTTAACTTTGCATTTTCAACTAGAAACGGTAAAAGGGGAGGTGGCACTGCTTCTATATGTATATATATATTTTATTTTATTATATATATTTTATTAAGCAATTTTACGAGTTTTGAATATCATTCAATAGTTTTTAGCAACCCTCAAATTTTATGTGTCACTATATACCAGTGCTTCTCAAATAGTGGGGCGGGCCCTCCTGGGGGGGCATGGCGTGATGCCAGGGGGGGCGCGTATGACCCTGGGAAACATGTTTTTTTGCTGTACTGTACTAGAACTAAGTGTAATTGCACATCAACAACAGTAGTTGGCAGTGGCGTTCTCACATGCGATTTACGCACAGTCTCACCATTAACAGAACATCCTCTGTCACAGAAAAAACACGTATATTCCACTGAGTCGTGTCCTTTAGCCCGACAGAAGCTGACGCATCAGTGGCACAAGGAGAGAGCGGGGTTTTTTTCAGTGTTTTTAGCTTATGCAAATGAGGTGGTTTTAAGTTTCATTTCTGTAAAACGTAAACAAATGTGCGCAAAGCTGCATTAAAAACACATTAATATTTGAGTCCTCAGTGCAGTCTTTGTTATAAGTTTCTTTCTTTTTTTTTGTTTATGATGTTAATAAAAGGATACAATGGTGTTCTCATAACAATTTTCTAGACAAATTTATTTATTTATTTATTTATTTATTTATTTATCTATTTATAGTCGCGTGCAGGAAGGGGGGGCGTGAAATTTTTTCTTCTTCCTAGGGGGGGCGTCACAGAAAATAATTGAGAAGCACTGCTATATACAGACCACCAAGAAAATGCAACGTTTTTATCAGTGTGTTTATATCTATTTCACACAATTAATTTAATATGATTATTATAACCGGTGATTTTAACTTGCACATAGATAACCTTTCAGACCCTATTGCAATTGAATTTTTGAATGTTCTTAATTATGTGGATTTTATGTGGAACACGTCACACGGCCGACTCACAACAGGGGGCACACTCTGGATCTGGTCATTACTTATGGCCTGACCACTAGGGTGTCCTCTGTTGCTGACCTGGCCGTGTCTGACCACTACTATATGTTTTTTAATATCACTGGTTTTATACAGCGGGAGACCTCTGTGAGGACTGTGAGGAAGCGCTGAGGAATTTTATTGAAGAAAATCCCTCAATGGTTTTACCTGCCTCCTGTGATTTCATTATTGACGATTTCAACAGTAGACTGCGGTCAGCCCTGGATCTGGTTGCTCCACTCAAAACCAAAAGCATTAAAACCAAATCAAAACCTCCATGGATGAATGAAGACCTGAGAAAATCCAAGAGAGAGTGCAGGAGGGCAGAATGCAGATGGAGAAAAAACAAAACAACAATAAACCACCAATTATTCATCAATCAACAACGATCACATAACAATGCCACAAGGAATGCAAGAAATTGTTACTTCTCCACAATAATCACGAACCACAAAAATAATCCAAAAGTTCTTTTCTCAACCATTGAAAACATTCTAAACCCCAATTCTAACGCGTTTTACTTGACACCCACTGACTCTCTGCGAGCAGTTTGCTGACCACTTCACGGGAAAGATAAACACTATCAGATGTGATATTTTATCTCGTCAAAGCTCTGTTTCTAACTCACCTGAGTGTTTGTTTCGACCAGAGAAAACTCTGGACAGTTTTGCCTTGGTTAATGCTGGGATGCTTGACAAGGTCTTCTCCTCAGTGAGGCCCACCACATGTCTCGTAGACCCAATCCCCACTCCATTTTTTAAGTCATTTTATGGATCTTTTAGGGATGAACTTTTGGTCATGATGAACTGCTCTCTTCAGACGGGGATCGTTCTCGCTGCCTTCAAAGCGGCAGTGGTGAGGCCCCTGCTGAAGAAGAGCAATTTAGATTTTAACGATTCTACTACCGATCAGTGTCTAACTTACCATTTTTAAGCAAGATTTTAGAGAAACTTGTCTCTATCCAATTAAATGATTTTCTAGATGGCTACAACATTTTGGAAAAAATTCAGTCTGGATTTAGGGTGAACCACAGCACCGAGACTGCCTTGGCTGACTGCATTTTAAATGACTTTAGAATAAATTCTCAAAAGGTGACTGTGTTGGTTCTGCTGGATCTGAGCGCTGCCTTTGACACAGTAGACCACACGATTCTTTTAACTCGCCTTAAACACCTCGGCCTCTCTGGTGCTGTTCACAAATGGTTCACGTCCTATCTCACAGACAGAACATTTATGGTGAGTATGGACACATACTCCTCCAAGATCCATAAAATCACATGTGGTGTCCCCCAGGGTTCCATTTTAGGCCCTGTACTTTTCAACTTGTACATGCTCCCCCTTGGCGGCGTCATCATGAGACATGGAATCAACTTCCACAGCTCTGCAACTGATACGCAGCTTTACATTTCCGTGTCTCCTGGTGACACCAGGCCAATGGATGCTCTTTTTAACTGCATTCTAGATATCAAATCCTGGATGGCAAGAAACTTTCTCCAGCTTAATCAGGACAAAACTGAGGTTTTAGTCTTTGGTCCTGAGGCCCAGAGAGAGAGAAACTTTTATCAAAACTACAAGCACAGTCTTTTAACCCATCTCCTCAAGTGAAAAACCTGGGCATCATTTTTGGCTCCGTGTGAATTTCAGGATAGATTTTAAGGTTCTTTTACTGGTTTTTAAATGTCTTAATGGTCTTGGGCCTTCTTATCTTTCAGAACTGCTTTCCCCTTAGAACCTTCATGGGCCCTGCGCTCCTCTGGCAGCAGGCTCCTGGTCATTCCCAAAGTCAGGACACAGACTCACGGAGAGGCGTCTTTTCAGTACTATGGCCCTGCCAGAGGACCTCAGGCAGGGCTCTCAAGTCTCACGCAATGAGAGTGTGACACACGCAATTCGACGTGTTCACACGCTCACACGCCACACATGGTATTTCTCACGCTGAATTTTTTTTAAGCAATTCAAAACTGTAGCCACTGTTCACAGCGCTTCTGTGCCCAGAAAATCGGTAAGTTAATGCAGGCGCCACGCGTTTTCAGCGAAAAAAGTCACTCGCACACCAGTACTCGAGTTGAGCGATCAGCTGTGAGGCCTGTTCGCCGATCAGCTGTGCGCAAACCGCGTGAATGTTTACGCGGCATTTCCGAGAAGAAGAATCCTTAACTTGCTATGTTAATGCTACGTAAGAAGGAACTCTTGCCTCGGGACACGGGATAAGTTCGGGATATGTCCTTTTCTCCGGAGCTCCGGATTATTAAAGACCGTGACACGTGCATACATGGATACGAGTGACCGCGTTTTTATGGGTGGGTCAAATCAGATTATTTCTGCATCTATTTCGGCACTAAACCAGAACTAAACCAAGACTAAACCAGGACTAAACCAGGACTAAACCAGAACTAAACCAGAACTAAACCAGGACTAAACCAGAACTAAACCAGGACTAAACCAAGACTAAACCAGGACTAAACCAGGACTAAACCGGAACTAAACCGGAACTAAACCAGGACTGAACCAGAACTAAACCAGGACTAAACCAGAACTAAACCAGGACTAAACCAAGACTAAACCAGGACTAAACCAGGACTAAACCAGAACTAAACCAGGACTAAACCAAGACTAAACCAGAACTAAACCGGAACTAAACCAGGACTAAACCAGGACTAAACCAAAACTAAACCAGAACTAAACCAGGACTAAACCAGAACTAAACCAGAACTAAACCAGGACTAAACCAGGTCTAAACCAGGTCTAAACCAGGACTAAACCAGAACTAAACCAGGACTAGACCAGGACTAAACCAGGACCTAGCCAGGACTAAGCCAGGACCTAGCCAGGACTAAACCAGAACTAAACCAGGACTAAACCAGAACTAAACCAGGACTAAACCAGAACTAAACCAGGACTAAACCGGGTCTAAACCAGGATTCAACTGGGACTAAACCAGGATTCAACTGGGACTAAACCAGGATTAAACCAAGACTAAACCAGGTCTAAACCAGGACTAAACCGGGACTAACCCGGCACTAAACCAGGACTAAACCCGGTCTAAACCAGGTCTAAACCAGGACTAAACCAGGTCTAAAACAGGACTAAGCCAAGACTAAACCAGATCTAAACCGGGTCTAAAGCAGGACTAAACCGGGACTAAACCAGGACTAAACCAGGACTTAACCAAAACTAAACCAGGTCTAAACCAAGACTAAGCCAGGACTAAACCAGGTCTAAACCAGGACTAACCCAAGACTAAACCAGATCTAAACCGGGTCTAAACCAGCACTAAACCAGGACTAAACCAGGTCTAAACTAGGACTAAACCAGGTCTAAACCAGGACTAAGCCAAGACTAAACCAGATCTAAACCAGGATTAAACCAAGACTAAACTAGGTCTAAACCAGGACTAAACCGGGACTAACCCGGCACTAAACCAGGACTGAACCAGGACTGAACCAGAACTAAACCAGGACTAAACCAGAACTAAACCAGGACTAAACCAAGACTAAACCAGGACTAAACCAGGACTAAACCAGAACTAAACCAGGACTAAACCAAGACTAAACCAGAACTAAACCGGAACTAAACCAGGACTAAACCAGGACTAAACCAGAACTAAACCAGGACTAAACCAGAACTAAACCAGGACTAAACCAGGTCTAAACCAGGACTAAACCAGGACTAAACCAGGACTAAACCAGGACTAGACCAGGACTAAACCAGGACCTAGCCAGGACTAAGCCAGGACCAAACCAGAACTAAACCAGGACTAAACCAGAACTAAACCAGGACTAGACCAGGACTAAACCAGGACCTAGCCAGGACTAAACCAGAACTAAACCAGGACTAAACCAGAACTAAACCAGGACTAAACCAAGACTAAACCAGGTCTAAACCGGGTCTAAACCAGGATTCAACTGGGACTAAACCAGGATTAAACCAAGACTAAACCAGGTCTAAACCAGGACTAAACCGGGACTAACCCGGCACTAAACCAGGACTAAACCCGGTCTAAACCAGGTCTAAACCAGGACTAAACCAGGTCTAAAACAGGACTAAGCCAAGACTAAACCAGATCTAAACCGGGTCTAAACCAGGACTAAATCGGGACTAAACCAGGACTAAACCAGGACTTAACCAAAACTAAACCAGGTCTAAACCAAGACTAAGCCAGGACTAAACCAGGTCTAAACCAGGACTAACCCAAGACTAAACCAGATCTAAACCGGGTCTAAACCAGCACTAAACCAGGACTAAACCAGGTCTAAACTAGGACTAAACCAGGTCTAAACCAGGACTAAGCCAAGACTAAACCAGATCTAAACCAGGATTAAACCAAGACTAAACTAGGTCTAAACCAGGACTAAACCGGGACTAACCCGGCACTAAACCAGGACTAAACCAGGTCTAAACCAGGACTAAACCAGGTCTAAACCAGGACTAAGCCAAGACTAAACCAGATCTAAACCGGGTCTAAACCAGGACTAACCCGGGACTAAACCAGGACTTAACCAAAACTACACCAGGTCTAAACCAAGACTAAGCCAGGACTAAACCAGGTCTAAACCAGGACTAAGCCAAGACTAAACCAGATCTAAACCGGGTCTAAACCAGCACTAAACCAGGACTAAACCAGGTCTAAACTAGGACTAAACCAGGACTAAGCCAAAACTAAACCAAGACTAAACCGGGTCTAAACCAGGACTAAACCGGGACTAAACCAGGACTAAACCAGGACTAAACCAGGTCTAAACCAAGACTAAGCCAGGACTAAACCAGGTCTAAACCAGGACTAAGCCAAGACTAAACCAGATCTAAACCGGTTCTAAACCAGCACTAAACCAGGACTAAACCAGGTCTAAACTAGGACTAAACCAGGTCTAAACCAGGACTAAGCCAAGACTAAACCAGATCTAAGCCGGGTCTAAACCAGGACTAAACCGGGACTAAACCAAAACTAAACCAGGTCTAAACCAAGACTAAGCCAGGACTAAAACGGGTCTAAAACAGGTATAAACCAGGACTAAACCAGGACTAAACCAAGACTGTGTGATAACATATTATCCTGTGCATTATTGAATGATAATATGGACTTTTAGTTATAAAAGCATTTCCATATTAACAAGTATCCCCCCTGGTTTCATTTTATAACTCGACACCCCCCCCCCGCCGCTCCTCAGAAATCTCACTCCTAGCAATCTTCAAAACTTGAGAGCCCTGACCTCAGGGCTGCAGAGAACGTTCATGTTTTTAAGAGTGGGCTCAAGACTCACCTGTTTAGCTTGGCCTTTGATTGACTTCGGTCGTCTGTTTGTTTGTTTGTTCGTCTGTTTGTTTGTTTGTCTGTCTGTTTGTTTGTCTGTTCGTCTGTTTGTTTGTTTGTTTGTCCGTCTGTTTTTTTTTTCCTCTGGCAGCACGGTGGCTGAGTGGCTAGCACTCATGCTTCACAGCAGGAAGGTTCGGGTTGACTGTGTGGAGTTTGCATGTTCTCCCCGTGTCTGGGTGGGTTTGCTCCGGGCACTCTGGTTTCCCCCCACCAACCCAAACATGCACCATAGGTAAAATCCTCCTGCTTAGGGCCTGACCAAGCCTAAATAACAAAATCATGGGGTTGGGCCCCGGGTCAAATGTAGAAACAACTTCTCCTGTATGAGATCAATAAAAGTCAATCTTCTAATCCTTAACCACTGTAAGGTGCTTTGTGTTACAATTCTGTATGAAAAGCGCTTTATAAATATTGTTTGATTGATTGATTGATTGATTGAGACTGTGGACAGTTTCAAGTACCTGGGTGTTCACCTCAACAATAAACTGGACTGGACCCACAACACCGACGCCCTGTACAAGAAGGGCCAAAGTCGCCTCCACCTCCTGAGGAGACTGGGGTCCTTTGGAGTGTGCAGGCCTCTGCTCAAGACTTTTTATGACTCTGTGGTGGCCTCTGCTCTCCTCTACTCTGTCATCTGCTGGGCCCCGAGCAGCATAGAGCGGGACAGAAAAAGACTTAATAAGCTGGTCAGGAGGGCCAGCTCTGTCCTGGACTGTCCACTGGACTCTGTAGAGGAGGTGGCTGAGAGGAGGGTGCTGGCCAAACTTACGTCCATCATGGACGACACCTCTCACCCTCTGCACCGGACTGTAGAGGAGCTGAGCAGCTCCTTCAGCAGCCGACTGAGGCACCCCCAGTGCAAGAAGGAGTGCTACTGCAGATCCTTCATCCCCACCACCATCAGACTGTATAACTCCACTGTATAGTCCAGATGTGCAATATTTTCTATACACTCTTATTTACTTATTTTTATTATTATTACTATTTGTCTGCATACACTTTCTGCTCAAACTTTCTTTTGCACTAAACTGCCTGGAGCTAATGTGGCAAGTGAATTTCTCCTGTGTGAGATCAATAAAGTCTTATCTTATCTTCTATAGAAGTTTGTAATTCAACCTTCTACGACTCAAGAATACAATCTCATTGTAAAATAGTGCAAGGAAAAAGTATCCATGTTAAATACTGACCACCAAAAATTATTGTTTCATCTGTTATGTATTGAACGATAAGTCCATAAAGCCTTTATCCTGACAGGTCTCTCTTCTATTATCTAAATAAAGAGAGTATCTGAATCATTATTTATCATCAAGCCTGTTCCTTAATAGACTTGCATTCACTGAAACTAAGACTGGGAATCACAAGGATCATTAGTACAGGCCCAATTCACGCTTACCGGAAGACATTTGGAAACATGAGGATAAAGACTTCCGGTGTAGTGACCGACACTGGGCATGTGATAAAACTATGGATTCAGCAGCAACGGTCTTCACAACCTGCCAAAGCTTTCCATGGGGGCGAGACTCTAATCGCATCTTCCATGTCACTTAGAGGCAGCTGTTTGTAACTGTTGATCTGCTGAACATAACCGAACGCTACAATGACATCTTTTTTTTTTTTTTAGTTAGACAAGTTATAATTTACAGATTAATAAGCAATTTATAAAAGAAAAAAAGAAAGAATACAATGACATCTTGATGCAGAAAACTGGGCCATTTTCTTAGAGTTACTATCGCCAACAGATCCCAAAGGAAGCCATCATCCACATGTTTCCAAAGTCTTCCGGTTTTGTGACATAAGCGTGAACAGAGCCCCCATTCAATGTGATATAATATGCAATGCTATACAGTACGCCGGTTATTTCCTTCAAACAAATCAATGAAATATACAAAACTTTTTATGGTGATATACTATTACCGAATACTGTGATCGTATTGTATCATTGATTGATACAATATTTGAATACCAGTTATCGGATCGGTGAGCACATCTTTAACCAATTGAGCTACTGTTACATTTCTTGGGATAAAGAATATATTAGGTTGAGTCCATTCTCATGTGAGTTTCACCTTGTGGTAAAGTGGCTGCCCTTCATTTGATTACAGTCCTTGGCTCCACTGAGTCAGCTAAACCCAAGTAAACTAATTTAGACCAATGAGACTAATTTCACTTCTTCTTATCTTGGGGCTGTACAGGAGGAGGATAACCTTGAGTTCAAATTTCATTTAAGAATGGACTCAATTGCCAGGGGACAATAACTATGCTGTAGGCTTGAAAATCAAAATAAAATACAAATACAACAAAAATAAAAATTTAAAACAAAATAAAATCATAATTTGAATGGTTACAATAGACCTAAATACAAAGAGAAAAGTTGTTTACATGTTAATAGTTAATAGAGCTGTAATATGATAAGTTGTTTAAACGGGGCTGTACCAGATTTTTTGTATAATTTGTCATCTTTGAATCTGGAAGATATGTTGATGTGCTGTTAGCATGCTAGTTGCTGTTGGCGACAAAACTCCACTCTGACTTCTGAAAGTTGTGAAACAAGCTTATGAACTCATTGTAGTGAATAAGTTAATAATTATGCTAGGAATGCATTAAGTGAAGAATAACTTTGGACCTCTGTTTAAAATTAACTAGTGACATACAAAATAAAACCTCAGCTTAATTTATGTCTATTTGTTTCTGGCAGTTAAAATATTCATCTAACAAAATAAATAATAAATCATAAAGTTTAATAATAATTACTGTGCAATTTAGACAAGTTCTGGCAGTTGTTGATAGTAGTTAGTTATGGAATTACCTTTAGGTATGTATGCATACATACTTAAAGGTATGATTAGGGTTTAAGTAAAATTTTAAATATCACCAATAAAAATATAAAATAGAAACAACTTTCCAAGATTTTTTTGTGTGAAATCTTAATTTTCTTAATCTTATTATTATGTTGAGTATGTTTTAGTGAAATGAGTAGTCTAACCTGTCATATGATACAATTCCGGGTATGTTTGGGATGAGGAAAAATATAATATATAGATCAGAAAATTGCGTGATACGGGCCCATTAACTAGCTGCAAGATTGATCACAATTAGTATATCTATCAGTTCATTCATCATTCATATATTTTTTTTGTAATTTCTTCTGAATGCGTTTAAAATACTAACTTTGAACAGAATCCTATTATTAAAGGGCCCATATCATAACATACACTTCCACTGTTATACAGATGACCCTCAGTTCTATATCTCTTCCAAACCATCCAACATCCTCTCACCCTCATCCCTCACCCACTGTCTTCAAGAAATCAAATCCTGGTATTCCTCCAACTTTCTAAAACTAAACAGCAATCAAACTGAAGTCCTACTAATTGGCACCAAATCAACATTAAACAAAATAGACAGCCTTTCAATCACTGTGGATAATTCCTCCATCTCTCCCTTCCCGCAGCTAAAGAGCCTGGGTGTCATCCTGGACAGCACGCTTTCATTCCAGTCGCACATCAACAATATCACACGCACTGCCTACTTTCACCTCAGAAATATCAACCATCTCCGTCCTTCACTCACCCCTCACACAGCCGCCATTCTTGTCAATAGCCTGGTCACCTCGCGTCTTGACTATTGCAATTCCCTCCTGTAGGGTCTCCCCCAAAAACTATTCATAAATTACAACTTCTCCAAAACTCTGCTGCCCAGATCATCACCAGAACTCCCTCTATTCACCACATCACCCCGGTCCCGCAGCAGCTTCATTGGCTCCCCATTTACTATCGTATTCAGTACAAAATCCTACTCCTCACATTCAAGTCTATCCATAACCTGACTCCTACTTATCTCACAGAACTCCTTCATGTCACCACACACACCCGCTCACTCAGGTCCTCCTCCTCCATCCACCTCACAGTCCCTCCCGCTCGTCTCAGCACCATGGGGAGCAGGGCCTTCAGCCCCTCAACTCACTCCTCCCAGACCTCCGTAACGTTGAATCACTACTCATTTTTAAATCCATACTTAAGACCCATCTTTTCAAAATAGCTTACCCCACTTAATCATCTATCTCCCTGCTGATTGTTTTATTTTACTTGTATTGCATTGTCCTTTCTCTATTATTATTATTATTATTATTATTATTATTATTATTATTATTATTATTATTATTATTATTATTATTATTATTATTATTATCATCATTATTATATCATGCTGTTTCTGATCTATATAATGTTGTTTCCTCATTACACACAGACCAGGAGTTGTGTTTTGTTTCATTCACATGTTTAACTCACAAACCCTAAAGCATATTTACATTCACTGCGTGCACATGGACGAGTGTAATCCGACTGCAAATGGATTGGGATTGTGTCGAATTCATGTGTGCACAGGCTAAGGATCGTATAGGGATTGGTTTTCCGAATCCGATTGGAACCCCTGGCTTAGGCTGATAGAAATTCGCTTGTGCACGATATCGGATCGGATTGGCATACTGCGCATGCGCAGGAATTTTCACCAGGGATTTCACCCGGAAGTGGCAGGAGGTGTCGACGCCTTCATAAGTAGCGATTCTTGCCGGAAAAGTCAGGCGAAATCATGGCTGCGAAGAAAGAATGCACCACACGTACACCAATGCTGCTCCGTCAAACTCTTCGAGCGCCATCTTTGTATACCGCCACATAGTTTATTGTGTTTTTATTAAGTAACCATCACCCGGAAGTAGTTGGACTATAGCGCCACATAGCGTAGCGGAGCCGGCCAGGTCGCTGACCATTATCCGATTACACGAGTTTCATGTGCACTTGGATTATAGGACAGACCACCTGCAGAGTAACGGGATCAGATTTGGAGAAATTCAATCCGATCCTACCATGTGCACACAGTGACTGTGTTCTTCTCTCAAACTGAAAACTCTCTGTTCCACTTTGTAATACAGAAAGTGCTCCACAGTGTTTTTAAACTCCATACACCTTCACTAGAATCATTTGGATAATTTCAGCCGTGGAATTGTCAACAGAGCATTTTTAGCTGGAGATGTAGACAGACTAATAACAAAGGATTACTCAAACACATGTGACTGGAACAAAACACAACTCCGGGTATGTTTTCGATGAGGTACCAACATGGCTTAAAGCTCCCAAGAGTCCGTTTAGTGTAATTTAGAACCTTTTAAAACGTAATTTGCACATATAATTTCAACTGCAATGCTTGTTAGATATTTTTCTCAAAACGCTCAGCCATACTTTTAACTGTGAACCTCCAGCGCCGCCATAAAGCCTGCATGCCCTTTCCCATGTTCAAAGCCGGGTAATGAGTCATGTGTCTGCAGGTACACACACAGTAGGAGCTTCACCTTCATTAGGCCATTGTCATATGAGTGTCTGGAGGCTAGGCTGCTCTGTTTGTCTTGAGACAGGTTTTTTCCCCCCTCTCTTTTACTATGGGAGATCTGGGAAAGGCCAGACCCCCCCCCCCCCCCTTTCACCCTCTCCACCCCCCCATGCTCCAGTGAACCAGGTGGAGTGCACGTGCGTTCATTAGCACCCTGTAACAAGGAGCAGATGCAACAATGTGCAGCCATGTCTCACTCACTCAGGCGCCCAGAGAACCAAACACTCTAGGTCAGAACATTTTGGAAAATAATCAAATTGTGTTGTGATATATGTTTAAAAAGTAGGATTCTGTTCAGAGTACACAATGTAAACAAAAGGCTCTGTGTCAGATTATACACATATATCTGAGCAAAGAAAATGGTCTTGCTCTAGTAGATATAATTGTATAAGCAGCTCTTGCGGTCAGAATATGTCGGGTGTCTAAGAATTGCGAAAAGCTTAAACTAATTAGTGAAGAAATTAGTGAAAAATTTGGATGTTCTGAATGCATAAGGTGTGAAGTGACAAAAGCTGTTTAAGATAAGATAAGATAAGATATGCCTTTATTAGTCCCCCAGTGGGGAAATTCCAGTGTTGCAACGCACAGATCAAGAACAGCAGGAAAAAGTAGCATGCAATAAAACAAGATAATAAATAATGGCGTAAATAATTTAAAAATAGACCTAAAAATAGACTCTCGAGTATAGCTGAATATTGTATTAAATTTAACTAGTTCTGTTTTTCACGCTTTTAAGACAGTAAAAAGCAAATACAGTTTTCTATATAAAAAAGACAGGATATTTTGATTGTTTACAGAAGACATTTTATTTAAAATTTGCGGTCCTTGTCATTTGACGACTGCACCAACTCAACTTATGATTTAGATTAACTGTGATACTCTTAGGCCATATATTTACACATACTTGGAAATGACAACTTAGCAAATGGTGGGTATATAGAGCAATTTCATAACTGTTAATAGGTCCAGTCTACAAAAGATTACAGGTTCAGATATTGGTTCTAGAATAAGAAGGGTTATAATAAAAAGACTATAATAATAAAACTGTATGCTTTTCAAGGTGTTTTTGCACAATAAGAAGACATGTAATTGAAAAAATACTTGATAGAAAAATGAAATCCCATACTGTGGAACATTCCAGTCAAAGCAACAACATTTTCATGGAGACAAGCTGGTGACGGACTTAAAAATTGCACATTTAAATTTACGGAGAGATCAGCAATATAAATGAACATAGGCACATAACCTCATATCTTATTACTTGAGAAATCCTGATGAAAAACGTTATAGATTCTTTCAGTTCACGTTTGTGAATGAGCTCCCTCTCCACTTCCCACACACATCTTTGTATGCAGTGTTATTGGGGCTCCTTCACAGCTCACAGTGTGGGCCTCATTTGTCCAATTAAGATGAATGACCTGGATCATATATCGCTCCCTCATGGCAGTGGGCCGGGCTGTTCAAATACTGCATCGGAATGACTATGAATTTTGTTAGCATGTTCAGGTTTCACACTGTTATCAGCAAGTGAAATTCATAGTTTTAAAAATTCAGAATGCAGAATTACAAGACAAGCCGATTGTGCAGTTCCAACTCTTAGCAATGAACAAACAGCAAGCAGCATTTTTTTTTTAATCTAATGGAAAAATTTAATTGTAACATAATTGAACCCTATATGACCCAGAATCAGAAGACTAGTTTTGAGTCTCAATTAAAACTCAAACAATTGCACAGCCTAAAATGGACTTGAATCACTCAAAAGATGAATGCATATGTCTCCTTTAATCCTTTCAGCCTATATAGTGCCATTCATAAAGACAGGTTATGCTTGGGTTACACTTATGCTTGGGTTACACTTATTCATATACAGTAATACGATGTCTACAGTTCTCAGTTTAATAAAGCTCCAAATGTTGACGGCAGCAGTTTGGTGGCACCCGTGAATGGAAACACAACCCTGACAAGTTTAACTTTCGCACTGAATTTTATAAGTTCACACTCGGGTTATCAGGGGACCAGTTAGTGCGCTAACACTCATCACCAACGGAAATCACATTTACAAGTCACTTCCATTATATAACAGATCAGTTAGAAAGAGCACTTTAAATAGGCATGGAATACAGGAGAAGTGTGAGGCGTATACAAGTCAGTTTAAGATAAGATACTGTAATCCTTTATTTGTCCCACAATGGGGAAATTGATATACAGTTGATGTTTTGAACTTGTTAGTTTAGAAGATTGACACTGGATGGTGGATGGGTCAGTAGCAAGGTACAAATTGGTGCCTGGCGTTACGGCGTAGTATTAATTTTGTTGACTACTGTGGTTGTGTCCTAGAGCAAGACAACTAGCTTGGATATACCAGTATGTACGATTATGTTCAAGTGTGTGATCGGTGGTGGGTGGTTGGAGAGACAAAATGGAAACCACATTTAATTGGTGAATGGTAAATTTTTATATAGCGCTTTTCCAACTTTAAGGCACTTAAAGCATTCACATGCACATTTACACAGTGCACACAGACACTGGGGGCAAGGTGGGTTAAGTGTTAATGTCGAGAGCGGAATTCAAACTGCCAACTTTCAACAACAGAGGACGAACACTCCACCAACTCAGCTACTGTCGGCCATTCCAAACCCTTTCTTGAACATGCTCATTTAGTATTTACAATGACTCAGATATGATTTAAATGTTTGATCCTCACCATTCAAACGTTATGGTACCCCTCCAAAAATACAAATTCCTCAAAACTAAAAAAGGCACATACAATAAATAGGCAGACCCAAAGAATACTTCATCTTTCATTTACGATAAGTTGATATAGTAATGATCGTGGCAGGACTGGAATCAACCCCTTACAAAGTATACAACGTGTAAGGATATCTCTCAAAAACAGTGACTCACCAATTGAATTATATAAGCCTGCCTGTCCTCCACCTGAGTTCATGACATCCGATTTTTGAATGTCGTGAATGTAACCTACTGCACAAAAAAAGAATCCTTTTATGAATGGGTCGGGTTTGATAAACGCATAGCTTAACTGTGACACTTCTCTATCTGTGCAACTTTGAAGAACTGAGGCCAATTCAGTCTAAAGTGTTGAAATGTCAAAATGTGTAGTTTGTATGTATGCTTCTATAGCGTATCTGGGGTCTGGCATTTCAATGGGGATATCTCCGCAGAGCAGGGTGAGAGGTGACTGTTTTTGTACCCCCACAGAGGCACGCTCCAGTGCTCCTGTACCTGCTCGTGTCTATTAGGTCCTGGGTGGGAGGTTGAGGGTTCAAATCCCCGTGGCTCTCCTGGTTGGGTTGCTTTTCAGCATGCCGATGATAAGCTGTGGTTGGAAATGCCAGCGGAGGGCTGGGGGGCAGAGTTTGGTCGCTGTACCTTACCTTTTTGAACCACAGGGCACCCATACTTCTTATCATTCAGTCGCACCTGGCCACGAAGCACAATGGGAGGCTGACACAAGAGACGGGCTAAAGGAGCTGAGGAGCTAAAGAAGTACAAACCTGCAAATGAGTTGTTTAATGAGAATTCACTTTTAATTGCTTGTTGCTTGCGTTAGTCCAAAAATGAATTTAAAGATGCACTAGGTAACTTTTCTCGTGTGGGGTCAAGTCATCTGCTTGTCTCCATGGAGATGCTATTTTACACTGTATTATTTTGTTGTGGCTGTTTTAATTGCTAAAATACCTTGAAAAACTGAGTGGGGTCGCCTCTCCACAGATTGCACTTGTAACTTGCCCTCGTGCCATGACCAGCTTGTTTCCATGGAAATAAATAGGTTTAATGCCATACTACATTCCAGGCAAAGCTATATTCACCATAGAAACTAGAAGGTGGTAAAATCCCCCAGCAGAAATGTTACACAATGCACCTTTAGTGTATGTTATAGCAGTAACATTTTTTATGTTGATAGAGCGCAAAAATGTGACTTTTGTTGCAAATTAAATGAAAACTTCCTAGTATATTCACTACTCAATTTGCCACTAAGATACATGTCTAATTTGAAGCTATTGTTTTTATTCTTATTTGTTATGGTGTCCAAAGGTAAAGTTAAGAAAAGCCAGAAAAGAGCATTGAACATTTGGTAAAAGTGAAGGGACAACAGTGGCTAAGTAAGATGAGATATTCAACCCCTAAGATGAAGGTTGGCATTTCAGGGACAAGCATTAGTATGAGATTACAGTCCTTATTTTCTATACTTTCTTATTTACTTATTTTTTATTATTATTACTATTTGTCTGCATGCACTTTCTGTTCTAACTTTCTTTTGCACTAAACTGCCTAGATCAAATGTGGCAAGTGAATTTCTCCACTTTGCACATTGTTGATATAGTTTTTAATCACAATTTTAATCTTTGTGTTTTTGTTTTTGTTCGCCTTCATTGATACCAACAATATATCCATAGACTTAAATGCCAGCCATAAACACTTAACAGTTTCATTTGTTTCAACTACTTTTGTTCCTTTAAAAGCCCTGACAGTTTGAGGTTTGTGTAACCTAAATACAATGCACTGTTCTCTGCTCACCGTGAACCTTCCTGTGCTGTGGAGGTGAGCAGAGGAGGCGTCAGATAAGAGATCAGGCCAACAGCCCCTCACAATCTCTGCTCTCATCTGTGGCTGTTTGCTTATTCTGCTGGTCATGACCTCATTCTAACTGCACATTTACACCACTACTGTCAAACGCATGGTCTAATAGTGCGCCACACAGACTGCAATGGGAAGTATTTAAAGCTGCACTATGTGACTTTCTGTTGGGGGCCTGTCACCTGCTTGTTTCTATGGAGATGTCATTGTTCTATCTGTAATGTTCCACAGTATGACAATAAGCAGCTCTACCTTACATTTATTCACTGTTTTATAGCTTAAAAATACCTAAGTTTTATACCATAATGTGAAACATTCCAGACAAAGCAATGACATCTATATGAAAAAAAAGTATTTGATGAATCCTCCACCAGAAAATGTACACAATGCACCTTTAAGTTGCTTATTTAAGATAAGATTTAAGATAATCCTTTATTTAAGATAATCCTTTATTTGTCCCACAGTGGGGAAATTGCAGTGTCACAACGCAAGTTTAAGAAACAGTTGGAAAAAAGAGCATGCATCAAAATTAAGATAAATAATAATAATAAGTATGTACACTCAACTAACAAACACAACACTGTAAGGTTAAAAGGCACAGGAACGCTGCACAATAAATGTCTTTGATTCTGAGCAGTGAACAAACAGCAGTTAAAGTGACTCCAGTTCAGTAATATATAATATCACTACAATAAAGTGACTCAGATGATTGTGTAGAGTGCAGTGATGGACAGTGGTGGTTAAATAAATAAGTAGCAGGTAAAGTGACTTTAAATAATATTGCACATGTAATTATTACTATGGAGATGAACATGACTAGCATTGATCATTGTACATGTTATTTCTGGGGAAGCTACTCAACTTATCACATCACACCTTCTGCTTCTAATAATATTAGACAAACAAACAAATCAGATTAAATTGCACTTAATTTGTCCATCAATTACAGTGTTGGTTCTGTAGCCACAGTTGCCTTGAGACAGACTGACACTGAACTTAACATGGCAGGAGATGTGTGCCACTGGCCTCTCAAACACCTGTTTTGGATTAATAGCCTACAACAGGGGTGTCCAAACTTTTTTCATCAAGGGCCACATATCTAAACACAGACAAAGCAGAGGGCCAATTGAGGGCCATAGACTGGTGCTCAGGACAGTCAATAATTGAAATATCTGCATGTTTAACACGTTAGAATGAGCTATCAGTCTTTTATTCGTGCCAAGCTCCTCAAAACCACACAATAAATATTCAATATTGTCTTATCAAGGTAGATTTTCAGAAAACTTGCAGTCAAAAGTACTGCTCAAGGTAATTTGGGCCAATTTACCTGGAAGCCTGAGGGCCAAGAAAAAAATGTCTGAGGGTCGCATTTGGCCCACAGGCATGCCTGGCCTACAACTACAGGAAAAATACTTCTAAAAGTACTTCCAAAATAAATAGATTTATATTGCACATGACACCACAAGTTCACAACTCTCACAGACCAGTGTGGAGTTGTGCTGTCACGATACAGCTAACAACAACTTGCGTGCTACCAGTGTACTTCCTGATTTTTGTACAATAAAATGTTTTTAGATTAACTTAATTAGATGCAGGACATTATGCAGACTTATTTTGACCTCAAAAGCTGCTTGTACAATATATCTGTACTGTTGCAAATCCAAAGCCTTTAATATATATTTGAAATCTATCTATATCTATATCTATCTATATCTATCTATATCTATCTATATCTATATTTCTATGTATCTATCTATCTATATTTCTATCTATCTATCTATCTATCTATCTATCTATATATATATATATATATATATATATATATATATATATTATATTGTGAAAATGTAAAGATGAAAAGGTACAGTTTGGTAATAACATTTTAACTGTTTATTTTTCATAAACTATACTAAGGTGATTTTGATAAGAATGTGATTAAAAACTAAAACACATTTTTCAAGAGACAAAACACAAAATAATTATAATTTAGCCTATTTGATATTAGCATATGGTCCTATTTACTAGTTCTGATATGAATGACTCTTGACGTGTGTCTTGACATCAGTTTAGAATCAGTTAGTATGTAAGATTTCAGTTTTGACTATTGTACTAACAGCCAGTCAAACCTTAATTTTGTCAATATATTCAACTAAAGCCATTTTTGACACTAGAACACCAGTTTTGCTTTTCTTTGACTTTGAGGCGTTAAGTTCGTCTATTTCTGTGGTAGAAGAAGTACTGTAAAAGTACAGATACCAGAGCAAAAACATACTCAAGTAAAAGTAAAAGTATCACATGAAAAATCTACTTAAGTAAATGTATAAAATGTACTTAAAGATTAAAAAGTAAAAGTATTTTGTGCAGATTTTGAGATTGAATAAAGCTTCTAATTATGTTGAATTTTGTTCAAGACAAATAATTTAATTGATCATTTTCTTCTAGCTGTTTTTATTTGTATATTTACTGCTTTATTTCAGTTTGCTCAAAATATGAATGTCTTAAAAATAAGCCCCTCAGCCCAGTTTGAGACCTGCAGAAATGGAGGTCTCAAACTATAATTAAAATGCTTTTACTTTTCAGTCCTGTTAAAAAATGTAGTGCAGTAGAAAGTACAGATACCTTCTCTCAAATATAGTGAAGTAAAAGTAAAAGGCATCCATTTTAAAATGTACTTAAGTCAAGTACAGATACATACTTTTTTTTACTTAAGTACAATACTTTACTACTTTTATTTTGTTACGTTCCACCACTGGTCTATTTTGATCTGAAGTGGGCTGCTAACTGCCTCTTTACATGTGCGTACTTCACTTCACACACACGCACACAAATACCAATGTGTATCTCGCTTGACTACACACTTTTTCTATAATTGCATGAGCCAATGAGGACCTGATAAGCCTAGTGGAGCCAGACAGCAGACACTTAAAGATGTCTGCATTGATAATACGGTAGTGTAGGCAATGCTAGTCTAAACTCCATAGGTCTTGCCAGTATCATTTATAAACTTGGGTGTCTCAAGATTAGCTATAGACAGTCTGGATAAACATACCTCGAAGAATAAAAGTAAATAGGCCTACATTAATCGTATCAGGGTAAGATAGCATGGCGGCGCAGGTTTGGGGTTTAAGATCATGGAGAGATGCTATCGAGATGCCATTGTTGTCATAACTATCAGAGGACTGGCACAGAGGGGGTGGGGCCTACCGGAATATGACTTTGCACAGGAGGCGGAGAGACATATTTAGGAATGAAGTCTAAACTGGGATTAGATGTTAACAGTGAGTGGCAGTGGGCAATAAGTTAGTTTATAAAAGATCATAATTTGGACAATTTAAATAAATATGAGGGAAGTAAAAACTCTCAACAGTATATCAAATGAAAAAAACAGCAGATAACAGTAGATAACAGCCAGACTGAATGACCTCACTTAGTTTATAAAAAGGACTGTATCACCTTTAATACAGTCCTTTTTATAAACTAAGTGAGGTCATTCAGTGACCTGATTTTTCTGTCTTAAAAAGTGAAAACTATAACTCAGAAAGTTAATTTCAAACTGTAGACCACATGTATTGCTACCTAATGCATTCAGAATATCCTAATTATTCACCACAATTGGTTTTAAGCGCTTTTCATAACTTTCAGAGATCAGAGCGGAGTTCCCCATCATGGTAAAGCTAACAATTAGCATGTTACAAGTGTACTTCCTGTGACAGAGAAAATAAGACACTATAGCCGTGTCTCAATTCTCAGAGTGCACAGTTCGGAGCGTGGTTTTAAGGGCATGTACGTCACATCCGGTGCAACGACTGCTGTCCCATTTCGTTTTTGTCCCATGCACAGTTAACACACAGTCTGAAGACCGCAGTCGTTTCCATGGAAATCGGGGCGTGGACCAACTGCGTGAAAATGCACACTTCACGCAGTCATATATCCCAGCATGCACCGCATGCTACTTCTTCTAGGGGAGAAAATGGAGTCGGCGGCTGCATCTGGTAGTTGCGAGACCTGTTGCATTTCGCCGACGCCTATGCGGTTCGTGGACTGCACTCAGGGCTAAGCAAGTATGCACAGTCTTGACTGCAGTCTGAGCCCCCTTAAAACCACGCTCCGAACTGTGCACTCTGAGAACTGAGACACGGCTTATAATTAGATACAAGCCATGTTTCAATTCGCAGTGTGCACAGTTCGGAGTGTGGTTTTAACGACGCATACGTCACTTCCGGCCCGACAACTGCTGTCCCATTTCATTTTTGTCCCATGCGCAGTTAAAATGCGGTCTGAAAACCGCAGTTGTTTCCATGGAAATCGGGGCGTGGACCAACTGTGTGAACACTTCGCGCAGACATATATCTCAGCATGCACCGCACGCTACTACTTCTACGGGAGAAAATGGAGTCGGCGGCTGCATCTGGTAGTTTACCCTTAAAACCACACTCCGAACTGTGCACACTGCGAATTGAGACACGGCTACAGACAGCATCGTTCTCATTTTCAACTTAAAAGCTGCTTTTACAATGCATCTGTAATGAGGCAAAATAGACGTTTTAAAGGTGCATTTTGTAACTTTTTTGTTCGGGTTCTGTCACCTGCTTGTTTCTATGGATATATATTTTTATTTGCCTAGAATATTCCACAGTATGACATTAAACAGCTCTATCTTACAATTATTCATTTATAGTAGGTGAAAAACAGGCATTCTGACTGTGAGCGGGGTTGCCAAGTCACATATCTGACCTGTAACTTGGTCTGACTTGGTCTCCATGAAGATAGAGAAAGATTTAATGCCATACAGTGAAACTTTCCAGACAAAGCAGTAACATCTCCATGGAGAAAAGACCCTACACCGGAAAAGATACATAATGCATCTTTAAATGACTGAATGATTAAAACTCGTCAATGGCTCTTATAATGCAACAAAACAAGCTAGTTGCAAAATAATAAGCCAATGTACTAATCAAAAACGTGCCACTAGCTGTCATCTTTGTCTGTATTTTCATAACTGACAATTCAGCTTCATTAAATCGTTTCCCACAGAATTTGTATTCAACTGTTCTTGTCAAAAGTTAATTAAATGTTACATCACATTTTATTCTGAAAACGTCCCCAGCCTCCCTTTGGCATAAAACATACAAAATCAAACACACTTGTCACTTGTTTCGTATCATTGTATCCTCTAGTCTATTGCGACAGAGTTTATGGAAAGTTGCCTTTATCTGCAGGCCCTTGTTGTGAGATCAAAGTGGAGTGCCAGCTCTCTTATCAGAATGACAGGGGTCACTGTGCTTTAAAATGACAATGATGTCAGCTCATTCAAACTAATGCTCCACTACCAATGTGTCCTGTGGCCTTGGAGCGGAAGGGAAAGGAAGAGAGAGAGAAAGCAGGTCAAATGCTAACTGATTACTTGTTGACAGAGTGAATGCTGCAAACAATAGCTGAAATGAGTTGTAATGAGTGCATTGATTTCGATACAAAGGGAAAGACTTGATGAAATTTTCAACACCAAATAGTAGTTAGTGGTTTTCTGTTTTAATCCCAAGTGGTCTTATACGTGTTGTGATATTGATCAAGACCATTCTATTCAAGCAAGAATATCTGAGTATCAGTTAGTATCTGGATTTGATTGACAGCCCTAATCATGGTTAAAAGAGCCCATATTAGGCTATTTTCTGATCTATCTATGTTATCTATCTATGTTATGATGTTGTTTCCTCATCAAAACATACCTGGTGTTTTGTTTCATTTACACGTGTTTAACACACAAATCCTGTATATTTAGGCTGTGTTCTTCCCTCAAATAGAAAACACAGAATGTGCTCCACTGTGTTTTTAAACTCCATACACCTTTACTAGAATTATTTGGATGATTTCAGCCCTAAAATGGCCAATAACTACTAAACAAAAGATAAAACTTAACTTGAAAACTACCGCTTCATGGCATCACAGGCCCTTGAATTCATCACATGACATCAATTTAAAAACATGTATCTAATGTGTGAGCAATACGCAATTACTGAACATATATATTTTCACATCACAGTTTTCTAACTTGGCTTTTTTGTGTTCTTTACCCACCTCTGGAAGGACTATTTTGTGATTTAATGTGCATGTGTGCATTTGTCCTCCCTGCTTGTGTTTTTTGAACTTGGAAATAAAGCCATCTGCACGGCGCTCTCCGGAGACCCGCGCTCCCTCATCTCCTCCATTCTGCCTCCTCCGCTGTAATGGGGAAATTGCTGTGTCTTTCCGCTCTAGTTGGGATTGGCAGCGTTGATAAGCATTGCAGGGACAATTAGAGTTAAGAGTTTCTCATTGAGGAGCTCTTCCAAACGACGCCGAGCTGTCACTGGAGGCTGATACCCAAGGGGATGCACCTCACACAAGACCGCATGAAACGAGGAAAACAAATGTTGTATTTAATAACTGTGCATGATACTGATTCTACTTAATAAAGTTTAATGACAGTTGAGTTAAAGGAACAGTATGTAGCCCTGTGCTCTAAGTGTTTTAAAACGGTACTAGTGCCTTAACCTGCAGATAGAGGATGCATACACATTTTTCACATTCTCAGTATATGGACAGGCCTCACGCAAAAGCTCAGAACCTCCAGAATTCACTCACTGAGCTCCAGAGGATGCAGAGGATCAAGGAATGGCTGAAAGTGCTGGGGTTTAGGGAGTGAGGGCTCAGATCAGAATCAGGTAGAGTCTTTTTAGTTTAAACCAAATGGATTTCAGCTTTGAAAGTGGCAATCCAAATTATAGACTCATGTGAGGTTCATTCTGCTTTCGGATTGGATAATTGTAATCACAGGCACTGGAAACTCACTTAACAGTAGTCTATTATAAGAGCGGCCTATTAATGTCCTATAAGGCATATGTTAGGGACGTAGCATCTGCTTTACACCTCCCTGGGGGGATGTCCCATGTAAAGGAAGCTCTCGGGATGATCTCGGACATGCTTGGGGGAATGTGTCTCCTGGATGGCCTAAAAACGTTAGGCACCTTGACTGAGAAGTAAGAGAAAGGGTTTGGGTAGTGGGAAGGCTGAATATCTATGTGTTACAACTGCATTTACAACTGCAATACAACTCTGGAGGGTCATTATGATTCAGATGTCAATAACTGTTTGAAATATTTTTAAGAGGCTCTGCCTGGTTCATTTTGTCTTGCCCCACCCAGTACAGTAGTAAGCACATATAGTAAGAGCTGCTTTTAAGTTTTAAAAAAGGTCAATTGTTGTTAGCATTACTGTGACGACAAAACTCCAGTCTGGCCCCTGAAAGTTGTAAAAAGCACTGATCACAATAAAGCAGTAATAATTAAGATGCTAGGAAAGCATCAGTTTTTCACTGAAGTAAAAATCAGATAGCTTTGTTATGAAGCAGAGGGCTAAAGACACAGCTCTCAAGTCTCACGCTTTGAGAGTGTGACACACGCATTTCAACGAGTTCACACGCTCACACGCCACACATGGTATTTCTCACGCTGAAATTTTGGTAAGCAATTCAATGAATCTCTAGCCACTGGTCACAGCGCTTCTGTGCCCAGAACATCAGTCTGTGTGGCTCAGAAGAGTTATCCAGGCACCACGCCCTTGTCAGCCAATCAGAAACTAGATTGTTCTGTTGTCGGGCAGACCGTAGAGTCTAGTTTCAGCTAAGCGCGCACTGCACTGTCAGTGATAATTGAAGGACGGCAACTGAACATGAGTGAGACGAACGAATCATGACAAAACGGTGAATGATAAAACAAACGAACATCCAACTCAGGACTGAGAACCATCAGGTAATAACTTCATTTATATAACCCTCATTAGTTGCTTTGTAGTTTTGCTCTTTAGACCAACATTTACACCTGTCAATTTCAAGCCCAAGAGTTGTGTGAGGAAGGGCACCCAGCTTAAATCAAAACACTGATCACTGCCTCAGCGCTGATTATTGGAAGTAACAAACTATGGATCTTAGACAACGACAGAAAGAGATGTCAACAATATATGAGATGTGTTTGGGAAAATACTGCATAGGGCCACCGACAATGGTAAAGGGAATGAGATGGAGAGGCTGATGCGGCTGGCGGTTCTGCAGCTGCGGTGGAGATGGGGACGGAGGAGGTTTGCAAACATTTACAGAAGCTATGACAACAAAATTATGGAATGGAGAAAGACATGAATGACATTAGAGGTTGAGAAGTTGTCCTGTGATTTTCGATAATATTTCGATTTTAGAATGTATACAATTACTGCTTTCTTGATACCACTAACATCTATTACATCTACATTTTTCCACATGTGTCCTTAAAGTGGAAAAGTTTACACTTCAAAGTCCAGTTGTACCCAGCCACCACAACTCTCCACTAAACAGACTTTTCATGGCGGTAATTGCATTGATCTGAGCACTGCTTTTCCTGCACAATAGACAACTCCAGCAGATGTTTTTTTCCACTTCTTTCTTTCTTGTGTTGTGAAGCGGCTTGTACAACAAAAGCTCTTTCTTCCCCGGCCCGAGTCTCGCCTTTGTTTAGATGTGTATGACTAGACGGCCATTATCTCAGCAGGCTTGCTTCAAACGTTGGCTTCACCTTACCTATTCCCAAAACAAGAGGTGTGCTAGTGTGGGAGGGGGCATGATTTAGCGAGGAAGGTGTGTGCATTCCTCCCTAAACTAATTACTGCCAAAAGGTCCTGATATGACAGCGATAGGAAGAAATATAAAGGTGTGGAGGGAGGTAGCTAAGGGCATTGTTTATGAGCTAAGTGAAGTGGACCATCACACTGCGAGTCAAGCTGAGGCCAAGTTAGAGATGGAAGGAGTGATTATTTCAGAGAGGAGAGAGAGAGAAAGAAAGAAGGAGAGAAAGTGTGTGTGTGTAAGAGCAAGGAGGGGGCTAAGGGGGCTAGGCTACATTCCACTAAAGCATTTGATCCCCCCCATTTCGGTAACAGGACCCTCTCCAGATAGTTTAAGGCCGGCTGTAGCTTTTGTTCTGTGCCTTTCTGCTCATTAGGAAAGCAATAGAGACATCTGCTACTAGCAAACAGCATGTATGACACTGCTTGTTTACCCAAGTGAAGTCTTACACGCCTTTAGCTGTATATAGTGAGACATAAATGGTATATTTTATGTCAGATACCATTCCAGTTACTATCAAACCTATGTATCCAGGCTTGGGAACGGCATGTAGAAATTAAGGAGTAGATACTAAAAGGGTTGGATTGAAAGATTGAAATCAATTCATGACCGCATTTGTTCAAAGTATCCTTGGTTTGTTTTTAAATACACAAACATCTCTCTAGGGAAACCATAACTGTTTATATAAGGCCTGACAATCTCAACAGCTTGTATCAGTAAGGCGGAAAATGTTATTTTGACTATTACTATTACTACTAGTATTACTATATTTCTTAAGATCTAATACAAAAAGTATGAGTCACGTACTTAAAATTAGCAGCATTATGTTGTCAATCATTACCACTTCAAACTCAAATTGCCTTTTCACCTTGACGACAATGGCTTATAACCTGCACAGTGTGACGTTAAATCGCTCCACCTTACATTTATTCAATTACAGGTGATTTTATAGCTCAAAAATACCTTGAAAAACAGGCATTCTGACTGAGTGAGATCGCCTCTCCGCAGATCTGACCTGCAACTTGATCTGGTTTGGTTCCCATGAAGATAGAAAGGTTTAATACTTTACTATACTGTGAAACATTCCAGACAAACCAATAACATTTCCACGGAGAAAGGCATTTGACAGACCCTCTACCAGAAAAGTTACACAATGCAACTTTAAACCCTGTTACTGCTAGGCCTGTCACGATAACATCTACTATTGCTGAATTTCAAACTATAATACTTAAATTAAAAGGCCCATATTACACAATGTTGTTCTCTCAAACAGAAAACACTCTGTGCCACCTTGTGATGCCATGTGGTAATACAGGAAGTGCTCCACTCTGTTTCAACTTCATACACCTTCACTAGAATCATTTGGATTAGGGATGTCAACAATTAATCGACTTACAATTAATTGTCGATCAAGACGTTGGCCGAACAAAATGCATTCATTGTAACTAATCGCTAGAGGGCGCTACTCTGGAATGTGAACACCAGATGCAAACCCACTTGTGAGAAAGACCATAGCGTTACATCATGTAACCCTTTCCTCTCTGGATGTTGCCATACAATTCACAGTAGAGCTGGACCTAGAACCATATATTTTTGAAATTATGAAAGCATGTCACTTACATGCTTTTATAATTTCTTGATTGTTCTGGTTTGAGGCCCTGTAATGTTTTATGCTGTGTCCAGGGGCCCTGTGAAATTTATATTTTGTACTGTAACTCTTCACAGATTAAGGGAGAGAAATATTGTTGATGCCTTAGTTCAAAATAAATGTTGAGAATGTCCTAAAATAGCCTGGATTCACTGGTTTCATCATAATATGTAGACTAAATAACATTCTGTTATTTAATTTCTTCTGTTCCTTTAAATTTCAAGATTTCCATGCTGCAAGTGCAACAACTGAGCCAGTCCTCAATTTATTTTCAATAAAGAATGTATTTTGTTATTCAGTATCAATACATTTGTCTGCTTTTTACAAAGAAATAATTAATTGAGGAATATACAATATAATAATACTATGATATATTTTTGACTCAGTGTTGTATATGTACATGTATACTATAGCTTATATTCTTAAAGACCCTATTGAAACACTCAAATTCAGGTGAAAAACGCCGCTTATCAGTTAATCGTAAGTCGATCAATAAGGTCAATCAACTGTAGATTAATGAATTAATCGATAATTTGCATCCCTAATTTGGATGGTTTCAGCCTGCAAATCGCCAATCTCTACTGAACAAAAAGTAAAAGTAACTGTTAACTTGAAAACTACCACTACATGACATCATAAGGTGGAACAGAGCATTTTGAGTTTTGGAGATGTAGACAGACTAATAATGTAAGCTTACTCAAAGAGGTATGAATGAAACAAAACACAGCTCCAGGTCTGTTTTGGAGAAGGTAACAACATTCTAATATGACTTACCAGCATAGCTGTGTATACTCACCAACTTACTGCTATTACTATATATTTCAAACTAAAAGCATAAAGAGCAATTATCAATGTAATTATGGCCACCACTCTAAACTCAAATTGCCCTTTTGCCTTGAAGCCAGCAGCTTGTAACCTGCCTTAAACCTGACCTATAATTCATTTAGACACTACAGAGATAAGTGTTTTTTTTTCTCTCTCTCTCTGCATTCCTCTGGCTTTTCATTACACTCTGCCTGGGCCTACAAAACTCCTAAAGGATCACGTCTCCAATTTCCTCACTGAGAGCGGGGTCAAAAGCAGCATCAAAAAAAAGCCTGGCGTTAGTAGTAGCTGCCAGCTTTCTCCTGAGCCCGGATAAAAGCTAAAATAATAAGCGCGCTAGGTGAGTCTGTAGCACTCTCGCTGCTAATTGGCCATAAATGAGTCCATCTGGTTTGATTTGGATTTCGGAAAGGCAGCAGGGTAGCGGCGTGGACCCCTCCCCGTCCTGCGTCAAAGACCACCTAAGCTGAACTCATAACATTGAAAAGCACACTACACGTCTCCACACTGCAGCAAGTACAGCCGATTTAGACCCCTGCATAAGCCTTTCTTTAATGGCCACATTATGATTAAAAGCCCACAGCTAAAAAGGGCTTTTCCATTTGAGAAGCTGCCGTCTCATTACAGAAAATTAAAAATCGGTCGTTAGGGGGATGGAGGGAATCAAACTCTGAGTCAGGAAGTCAGGATTAAGTCTGAAATGAGAAATAGAAGACTTCAGACTAAAAAAGAGACCTATCATGTTCTGTAACATTTGGGTTTTCAAGATAAGTAATGTCTAAAGAAAATAGGATGAGGAAAAGTAGGACACGTGAGCCAAGATTAATTTACAAATAAAATTGCTCACTTGAGATGGATGAGTCAAATGCAGAGAAAACAAAATACAATTAAAATGACCCATATTATACTGTTTTCTGATCTATGTTATTATCTTGTTTCCTCATTACAAACATAGTCAGAGTTGTGTTTTGTTTCAGTCGCACAAGTTTCACACACAAATCCTGCATATTTAGGCATTCCCAAACAGAAAATGATGATGATGTCATGTGGTGATACAGGACTTGCTCCACTGTTTTTTAAACTCCATACTACATATCACTAGAATCATTTGGATAATTTCAGCCATGGCAGTAACAGTTCATGCATACATGTTTTTTCAAGGTATTTTTAGCAATGAAAATGCCTCTAATTGAATAAATGCAAAACATATATAAGTTGAATCTCATATACAGTGGAAAATTCCAGTAGAAGCTATAGCATTTCCCTGGAGACAAGAAGATGACGGACTTTTTGACACTGCAAATTCTGTTAATGTAAACACTTTTACTTATCAGACTCAAAATCAAAACTTAACAAAGACTAAATCAGGAGCAGCAATTTACCCCCTAATTTTTTAGCATTGTTCTGAAATATGTAATCACTTGCACTTTGGATAATGTGTTAGCTGATACCGCAAAAACTGTAATTTTCATAGTTACAAACAAGATCCGTTGGGGTATCCTATAAACACTAAACTTGATAGGATTGACTAAATTAAGCTGGCATACTGTAATAATAGGGTAAAGTGCCTTTAAATTAACTAACCAACTTAAAACGGCTGCTCACAAAACCCTACTGCACTGAAAGCTGTTACTTTTCCACTACATCTTTAGCCCTGTTTACAACATACAAACTAAAGTTATTTCCCAAAGTCACCAACTCCATTAACCTTTGCTCAGACTGAATTCAAATAATGGTAAATTTGACTGGTTCCACTCTGAGGGGTCCAGACCTGTTGGCACCAATTCCCCACCTTTAGCTCTGATCAATCCTGCGACACGTGTTTACTCAGCTGGACCATTCTCTGATACTGATACTAATACCATACATTAGTTCAAATACAACACACTACGGCAAGCTCACAATCATGTCCAAAGGAGGTAGCCACTGGACAATTGTGGGGTGTTAGACTCTACAGCAAAACAAGCCATAAGCAAGAACTTAAAGGAGAATTAACGTTTTTTACAATCTGAGCCTTATTTCGGTAATAAAACAAGTTGTTTTACTCACCCATAGCACTTTGGTGTCATATGGAGCACTTCCAGAGATGTTTTAGATTAGCGATCTCCGTAATGCGACTTCTTGGGGCATATAATATATGCCCAGAGCATGTAATATATGCCCTGAGCAGTCTCCAAATAACACAAACTTTAGCACTTTTCAAACAATAGAAGCTCAATGTCTTAGTCTACACTTTTGTTTGAGTCAAAAGTGGCCTGTAATCCGAGATTTATCCATAATTTACAGCTTTGCGTTTCATGTTTGGGTCCCGGGAGCTGAGAGTGAAATAAGCTGTGACTCCGCACATGCGCACTGGTGTCCTCATCTACTCGAAACTGTGGATAAATCACGGATTACAGGCGACTTTTGACTCAAACGAAAGCGTAGACTAAGACATCGAGCTTCTATGATTTGAAAAGTGCTAAAGTTTGTGTTATTTGGAGACCGCAAACATGTGCCCCGAGAACTCAAATTACAGAGATCGCAAATCTAAAACATCTCTGGAAGTGCTCCATATGACACCAAAGTGCTATGGGTGAGTAAAACAACTTGTTTTATTACCAAAATAAGGCTCCGATTGTAAAAAACGTTAATTCTCCTTTAAGGTGTGTTGGATTCATGTTTTTAGTAATAGTAGTTGTAGTAATAGTATTTTTGACTTGATTTTCTAAATAAGAAAAGATTATGTCCATAGAAATTTTCACTTCAATGTTCAACATAGAGAAAAATCCAGCACACTGTGTCATACTTCCTCTACTGCCTGATGAAGGCCAAGTGCCGAAACGGTGTTTATGTTCTAATAAATTTCACAATTTTCACAAGTAAGACGGTGTGCGGGATGTTCTTGGGCTGCTCCCTCTTCTCCAGTGCACCCATTTCAACAAAATGATATGCGAAGTTCTCATTCACTTCAATGTTCAACCAAATGAGCAAATGAAAAGGCAATACAAATAAATACAAATGAATTACTTACATATTAATTACTACTTAAATCAAAATAAAACGTGACAGTATGTAGAACTGCTATTCTAGCTTCATAATTATGACCTATCTATGTCCCCAGATATGAGGTAAACATGCCCAAGTCACGTATTAGACAACTGTAAAGTTAATTTAATCTAAATGACTAAATTGTATGAGAGAACACAATGGCCTTATTTGGTGAAAAACAGAAACAGAAAGCAGAATGATGTCATTTGGGTTGCCAGTTCATATGCCAAAAAGACAAAAAAGAAACAGAAATTACTCTCTCTGATCTGAATTCTCACTCCCTAAACCCTAGCACATACAGCCAATCATTCATCAGTGATAGTGCAGCCTCTGCAGCTCAGCTCACACTGTTGCACTAGGGCTGTAGTTGACTAAAGAAATTCTTGGTTGACTAAAAAAACATGGTTGAGTAGACTAAAACCTATTTATTTCTATGCATGTGACTCAAACTACACTCAAGACTACACCTTCACTTGCCTGGTTTACACCTGACCATATCACAACTGATATATGGTCTGGGAGCCACTTTCGAAATGTCTCGTACCGGAGGTGTGGTTTACAATCGCCAAAGGCCGTTTATTGGGTGTTACGAATGTCTTATCATTTGGCGTATACATTGCACATAGCCAATCATGTCAGTTGTCAGTTCAAACTACAAGCTTCTGTTTGTCACGTAGTACGCATCACCATCTTGCCTCCCCTCCCCGCTCTCTGATTGGCTCCCAGAATCGGGAGAGCTCGTTTGCCATAGTTGCCAGGCTGTCTTTCAGATCGGAACGAACGAAAGCAACCTGAGATTTTCCACAGGAGTTCATGCAAAAACAACAATTTATGCAGAAATGCATTTATATAAAGACAGATTAGTCTTGTGACTCATAAGTTTCATCAGCCAAAAAATACCAAATCTTCAGCTAAGTCACTCACTAACTTCTCCCGTTGTACCACAGAATTCCTTATAACCTAAATAAAACAATTAGTTGAATAATACAAATTTTGTTTGACCAATTAATCAACCAAACAACTTACCCCGGGACACAACAGCAGTACATGTTTAGAACCGGTTGCCTGGTGAATGCTAAAAATACTAAACCGCTGCCATCACAGCTGCCCACTTTTTGTTTCCAAAGTATTAGATCACTGTAACTGTTAAATTAAGTTTATTTCCCCTTCCGGTCAGTCTTTTTAGGCTGACACCAATTTCATAGAAGGTCACCCACAAATCAGAGTGTCTCTACCTACTAGTACTACCTCACCTTACGAAAGACCCTACATACGAAAAATCCAAGTTACGAAATGCCTTCATGTCAAAATTTGGTCTCTAGGTACGAAAGAAAATTCAAGTTACAAAACGCGAAATCTCAAAAATTCAATTAATGCGCGCTCAGATGCACGCCCCAAAACGTAAATACACTTTATCAACACACACGGGGTTAGGTTCCAGAGGTGGCCCGTGGTGGGAGAGGTCCACGAGGTAGGACAACTTTGTATTTTGCAATTGTTCTACATGTTTTAGGGCTGTAAATGCCTCACCACACACATTCTACGCTTTTCTCAGACTAGAGTTTGGCTTTTCTCGCATTTCTCTCTCGTTTGAACACTCGAACTTTCATAGATTTTCAATGGAATGTGTTGATAGTGAAGCGTGGGGGGGGGGGGGGGCACGGCTCAATATAGTGCTGAATGCGCGAGGGGAGCGGAGACACAGAATTACTATCGCAACAACACGTCATCAGTATAGTAAAACTCACCTGTCTCACTACGGTCTAAACCCAGCTCATGTTCCCTATTAGTGAGTGAACAATCCAACGCTTGGTGAATTCTGCTTCACAATGATAGGAAGAGCCGACATCGAAGGATCAAAAAGCGACGTCGACACGGCGCGGGATGGAGCCGCGGGCCGAGCACGGGGTAATTTAATCCTGGTCTGGTCCCGGTTTGGTCCGGGTCTGGACCTGATCCGGTCCTGGTTTAAACCTGGTCTAGACCTGGTTTAGTTCTGGTCTAGACCTGGAAGTCACATAGAAGCAAAACCCGCCCTGAGTGAGACTCCACGGTCTTGCCCGCCAATAGAGCACCTTTCTCGGCCTGTTAGCTCACAGTGTCAGCACCCCGGCTCTGGAAGTCACATAGAACCAGAGCCCGCCCCGCTCTTATTCCCGCTGAAAGAGCGTCTTTTTTGGCCTCTTAGCTCTAGCGCGGAACGCGCAAGGAGCGCGGAGACGCGAGCAACGCGCTCCTCCAACGGCACTGCCATGTCCCGGGATAATCCTGGTTTAGTCCAGGTCCAGTCCAGGTTTAGACCTGGTTTAGTTCTGGTCTAGACCTGGTTTATTCCAATCAGGACGCAGGACACAGTGTTACACTATAAAAAAAAAAAAGTTACACTATAAAAAAAAAACTTGGAACGGATCAGGCCTTTTCAATTGAAATAGCTACTCAACTTACGAAAAATTCACTTTACGAAACCACTTCTGGAACTAATTAATTTCATAAGGTGAGGTACCACTGTATTAGTAATTTTGTGTCCTTTTGCAAGACACTTTGTCTAACTTATCTGTCTAAATGTGTGGTATAACTGGATAGTGGGCTTGGCTTGCCACAATAAATCTATACATTTTGAAGCACAATATACCGCTACAGAGAAATATTGCAATAAACGATAATATTGAAACTACTTTATGCCACTGTCACAATTGAAATAGAGCAGGATAATCACAGCAAACCACACAAAAATAAATAACAGGAATAACAAATAAATAGCAGAAATAATCAATTTTTGTCAAAATTTGTCCTGAAAGTGACTTTTTCATCCCTCTACAGTGCAAATCTTACCATATAACATAAAAATTAGCTGAAACCTCCCCACTATTGCAACAAAAACATGCACATGATAATAGGGGTGGGACGAGACACAATTCCCACAAGATGAGATACAAGATTAAGTCCACGAGAATGAGACAAGGTGAGATTCTGAAGTCATTTATAATAAAAGAATTGTGTGAACCCATTTGCAGTTTTGGCCTTTTTTATTTCATATTTTTGTTGTAGTAGTAGACCGACATTTTAGAACTACAGCTCCTCAAGACATAACTGACAAGCCCTTTTATCCAATCCAGTGGTGGAATGTAACAAAGGAGAAGTAGTAAAGTACTGTACTTAAGATCAAAGGAGAAGTTCAATTTGTCTGTACTTAAGTAAAAAATGTACACATACTTAAAGGGATATGCCACCCCCAGGGCAAATTTGGGCATCTCCCCACAGTCCAGAGACTAAAATAAGTGGTGGAAAGCGTTTTCCTGCTCACCCAGCCATTGTCCGAGTCTGTCGCCACTGACCGCCGCGGTATCTGCAGCTCCTCCGCCTTAGACTGGAGTCTAACGTCGCCAGAGAAAGATTTCGGCCAAAAGGAATTAATTTGCTCGATGCGTTTCCCAATTACTTTATGTGTAGTGCGCATTCATATCGAGTGCAAATAAATGTGCAAATCAACACGGAGAGCTTGCCTTGGTCATTTTGGGTGGGAACTATTTTCCAGTGCGGAAGAATACAGTCGAATCACGCACCACGTTGTGCAACAGGGGAACTCCCTTCCCGGTGCGTAACTGGGATTCCCCTGGCAGCGTACTGCGTGATTCGACTGTATTCTTCCGCACTGGAAAATAGTTCCCACCCAAAATGACCAAGGCAAGCTCTCCGTGTTGATTTGCACATTTATTTGCACTCGATATGAATGCGCACTACACAGAAAGTAATTGGGAAACGCATCGAGCAAATTAATTCCTTTTGGCCAAAATCTTTCTCTGGCGACGTTAGACTCCAGTCTAAGGCGGAGGAGCTGCAGATACCGTGGCGGTCAGTGGCGACAGACTCGGACAATGGCTGGGTGAGCAGGAAAACGCTTTCCACCATTTATTTTAGTCTCTGGACTGTGGGGAGATGCCCAAATTTGACCTGGGGGTGGCATATCCCTTTAAGTATCTTACTTTCTACTCCACTACATTTTTGAACTGGACTGAAGAGTAAAAGTCTTTTTTGTGATAGTGTGAGACCTGCAGAAAAGGTTGAGGATTTAGGATTTTCTAGTTTGAGCAAAAAAATATATACAAATAAAAACTGATAGAAAAAACATTTCCACAACTCTGTATCAAAATCACTACATCTGAAGTTTTATTAGATCTCAAAATCTGTGTGAAATACTTTTACTTTTTACTCTTCTAAACAGGTACTTTAATACTTTTACTTAAGTAGATATGTTAATGTGATACTTTTACTTTTAATTGAGCATTTTTTTTATTTGTACTTTTACTTAAGTAACAAAATTGAGTACTTCATCCATCCCTGGTCCAATCTAGAGATCTTGTGGCACAAGATATTATCCAATCCACAAGATAAATATTGAGCCCCAAAATATATTTTTGATATATTAAACGATAATCTATACATGCTCTCCATCATGGACACTGCACCAGACTATAGAGCAGGGGTGTCAAACTCATTTTGGTCCGGGGGCCGTTTCCAACCTACTTTGATCCCAAAGGGGCCGGATCAGAAAACTCATGGCAAATATACCCCAAAAATAGAAATATGTCCAAATATTTGTGCAGAGAAACACAAATCTATTACAGACTGCTGTTTCCTCCCAGCAATAATTCGTTTATCTTCTCTCTTCTCAATTCTCCGTTCAAGTTATTGTATTGTTGGAACGCCGTGTCTCGTAGTGGCGTTTAAGATTATATTCCTTGAGCACCGCCACTTGTTGCAAACACACCGAGCATACAGGTTTCACCTCTGTGAACAAATAGGAATTAGTCAATTTTTCTTGGAAAATCCTGCACTCTGTGTCCACTTTTCTCATTTTTGACATTTTGCTGATGAGGTTGTCATGGTCAACAGCCAAAACGATGATCCTTTAAGAGCGTTTGGAAAGAGGTGAGTCTTCATTTGTGCTGCTCTGGTGGGAGGGGCCACGTACAGAAGAGCTGGAGACGCTGCTATGCTAAACTGTGCAGAAAATTACCAATATTTTAATAGAAAATTAAAATATAACAAAAATATTTTAATAGAAAATCAGTCGAGGGCCGGATCAGGCCCCCGGGCCGCATGTATGACACCCCTGCTCTAGAGGGACAGAGGAGCTCATTCTCCAACAGGCTCCTACAGCTCCGCTCAAACAATGAGAGATACAGGACTATATTCATACTATAATACTCCCTACAACTGTACAACAACTCACATTTATGTAACAGATAAACCTATGTCCTGTCAATCATCATATCCTTTTGTTTTCCTTACGACCTCCTGTATGTAGCTGAGATACTTATTTTTTTTAGATATATAATAGATATAGATATAATAGATATAATAGATGTATACATATACATTTATACAATTATGCCTTACTTGAAGCATGTCTCTTGCTATTTTTATTGCTCCTTATTTATAATTTGTTATTACCATTTATTTTCTTACTCTTTTATTACAATCTAATGTGATGTGTGAGCTACTGTGTCCAAGTAATTTCCCTTGTGGATCAATACAGATTTTCTAAGTCAATAGTAATTATCATGACAGCCTACTTGGCCCACTGGCACAGTACATCAGTCAAATCAAGTTTTCATATTTGGCTCGATATCCGTCATGCTCCAACTCACACATGGCACAATAACAGGAAAACTAAACTCTGCCTATTGCACATTACTCTTGAAGTCCAGTTTATTTCAACCGCAGCAAAGGGAGTGAGATAAGCCAGCGCAAGTGTTTAAGTGGGAAAAATGGCTTCACTAACTTTACAATGGCTCCCCTGTTGGGCAATAGTTCCCATAACCCATGAGTCACAGACATTCTCTGACTAAAATAGTTTTAATCATCTCCAAAAGCAGCCACACTATTCAAAAATGAGCTCTTTGTGGGCTCCCTCACCCACAATCTATCATTGTGCTCCTAATTGAGAGGCTTTATGTAAATGGCTGGTACACCTCATCTTGTTAAATTAAATATTTGCAGAGCTGTTTTAAAATTTGCAGTGATGTCAAGGATTGAGGTCGAAAACGTAGGTAAATTAGCATTACAGAATCAAACCCTCAACATTCAAAACAATGAGCAAAAAATGTGCGAGTCTACAAGTTTATTTCTGCAATCCTGTTATGCCGTTTCTTGTCGGATTTTTTGTGCTACGTTTGGTGCTAAGTGATCATTAGTGTTTTTGCCTTCTGTCAAGCTGGGATCAGTGGAGTAGCGTTTTGAGTTGGAGTTTTTTTTGTGCTCAGCTGTGTGCGGGCTGTGACTTGCAGTAGTTAGGTGGCTGCTTTTCATCATTTATCACACAGGAGTCATATGTAAAGGGAAAAAAAAGGTCTGGAGGCTTTTACCGTTAACAGTGTGCTAATAGGGTACGGCTAAAAATGTAGGTTGATTTGGAAGGAAGGAAAAAGTATAACTGAAAAATCGCATGATATCTGGGTGGAAAATCACAAATGAATTGAGTAAAAAAAAAAAAGATGAAAGATCTCATAAAACTGTTATTATCTGTTTGATCTTGTATTAAATATAATACCCATTATACCATGAGATATTATCGGGGAAACCAGCTATTAGAGATGGGGATTAGAGATGGGCAAATAGTTGAAATATTGATAATGTTGATAATGTGAATGTTGTTTTGAAAATATGCAAGGAAAGGGAGCTTATTAAAAAGAAAAATTGAAAAAAAAAGGTAAACTTTCAAATAAGACTAGAAAGTGATTATAGATTTGCATTTTTGTTATTCATTTTACAGTCTATCCACATTTGTGGGATTCATAAACTTTGTAAAAGCATAGATTTTCATTGTGGATGTTTTTATTGCACTGAAAATCCTGCGTCCCTGTGAGTGGGCTTGCGTCTCCACAAACCTGACTCGAACGTGTCATAGAGAAGGGCCTTGTTGATGTGGAAATTTTATTGATCTGTATAAAATGTTTGACCGTATGCCACTATATGTACACCAGAGGAGATCTATCCATCCATCTTATTTCTGGGTCGGGATGGGGTGAAGGGGGGCAGATCTGCTGCCCAGAACACAATGCACTAGCCCGGTAGTGTCCGCAAATTTACAGCTTTGCATTTCATGTTTTGGTCCCGGGAGCTGAGAGCAAAATAAACTGTGACTCCGCACATGCGCACTGGCGTCCTCATCTACTCGAAACTATGGATAAATCTCGGATTACAGTCCACTAATCGTAGACTAAGACATCGAGCTTCTATGATTTGAAAAGTGGTAAAGTTTGTGTTATTTGGAGACCGCACGGGACATATATTATATGCCCCGAGCTACGGCTAGAACTCGCGGTACAGCTATCACAAATATAAAACATCTCTGGAAGTGCTCCATATGACACCAAAGTGCTATGGGTGAGTAAAACAACTGTAAAAAACGTTATTTCTCCTTTAAGTATGTAAAGATATATTTTAATATCTTTTAAGTTTTTGCACTCTAAAATAATAATATAATTATAATTAATTGTTTGTTTTTAAATACCTGAAAACATAACTGTAGATCTAAGTTGTACTGTGTCTTCCATATATTTAGTATTCAAAATGTTAATTATTATGCTAATTTGATTTGTTAGTCGTAAGCCTAAATAATAAAGTAAAAATAATTATTTAAAAAAACCCGGTCCCACCATTTCAGTAAAAGTATACAAAACGTAATATTTATCTTGCTCTATATGGATCTCTTAAATCACAAGACCACAAGGTAATCTCAAGCCAAATTATGAAGTAAACTACCTCCCAGGTGACAAAACACATGCACACTTGACAAACTGAAATCACTTTGAGCACATTGCATAATCCAATTTAGCCAAAACAATTATTCATCAGCTGTCAAGAGCTTTAAAACCACAAGCGTGACTATAACCTTGGTTCAACATTTCCACTGCTTCCTGCTCTGAATGCCAGATAAAGATCAGACAGCGTTTAGATCTCATTATTGTGAATCAGAAGACCTCTTCTATGTCAACACAATGGTATTTTTCAGTCATTTTCATCCCTGCTGAGGTGAGCACAAACCACAGCCACTATAGCTACTGTGAGTTCAATAGAAAACACAGAAACAAAATACAATGGATAGGTGTTTAAAATAATGGTGTGGTTAGCCCAGTGGTCATTGTGTTAAAGCAGACATTATCCACTTTGCACAGTGGGGTATTCAAGTCTTTGTTGGATTTATCTTTTTAACTACAAAGGTATAACTATCCTATTGTTTTGTTGGAAGTATAACTAGTAAAATACAGCTCACAACTTTATGCTAACTAAATAAACAATGAGAAGCATGCAGATAAATATACGTTGAGATCATTACAAAGCCCATTGGCAGTGTGGTAGGCAGTTTTGACTCACAGTTAGATGGTCCTCTGTTCTCTGTGTGGAGTTTGCTTGTTCTCCTTGTGCTGGGTGCTCTGGTTTCCAACATCAACCTAAGCGCCCAGACATGGGGACTTGAGACTTAGTGACATGGACTCAAGTCGACTCGAGTCGCTGTTTTTATGACTTGTGACTTGACTCGACAAAAAATGAAATACTTGAGACTTGACTCGGACTTGGAAGTCTAGGACTCGGGACTTGACTTGACTTGAGACACGATGACTTGAATGACTTGCGTGTTCACATAATGTTTTCGTGCTCATTCAATGGCACAGCCATGTCCTGGGACGCAACACGTGCACCACGTGCACCACCAAGAGCCAAGAGCCGATGAGCCAAGAGCCGATGAGCCAAGAGCCGGCAAGAACCAATCATAGGAACTGCGCTCCAGCTTCCAATCATGTTGCAGCATAATTACGCACCGATCGCGCTCCCGCCAACCATGACGATTACCGCTGTTGTGTTTGCGCCTGTTCGCCGATCAGCTGTGAGCGAGCCGCGTGATATTTACGCGGCATTTCCAAGAGAAGAAGAATCCTTAACTTGCTATGTTAATGCTACGTAAGAAGGAATTCTCGCCTCGGGACACGGGATAAGTTCGAGATATGTCCTTTTCTCCGGAGCTCCGGATTATTAAAGACCGTGACACATGCATACATGGATACCGTTCTTATGGGTGAGTCATATTATCAGATTATTTCTGCATCTATTTCGGCACTAAACCAGGCCTAAACTAAGACTAAACCAGGTCTAAACCAGGTCTAAACCAGGACTAAGCCAAGACTAAACCAGATCTAAACCGGGTCTAAACCAGGATTAAACCGGGACTAAACCAGGACTAAACCAGGGCTAAACCAAAACTAAACCAGGTCTAAACAAAGACTAAGCCAGGACTAAACCGGGACTAAACCAGGACTAAACCAGGTCTAAACCAGGACAAAACCAGGACAAAACCAGAACTAAACCAGGACTAAACCAGGTCTAAACCAGGTCTAAACCAGGACTAAACCAGGTCTAAACCAGGACTAAACCAGGACTAAGCCAAGACTAAACCAGATCTAAAACGGGTCTAAACCAGCACTAAACCAGGACTAAACCAGGTCTAAACTAGGACTAAACCAAGTCTAAACCAGGACTAAACCAGGACTAAACCGGGTCTAAACCAGGATTAAACTGGGACTAAACCAGGACTAAACCAAAACTAAACCAGGTCTAAACCAAGACTAAGCCAGGACTAAAACAGGTCTAAACCAGGTCTAAACCAGGACTAAACCAGGACTAAACCAAGACTAAGCCAGGACTAAAACAGGTCTAAACCAGGTCTAAACCAGGTCTAAACCAGGTCTAAACCAGGACTAAACCAAGACTGTGTGTGATAACATAGTCCAGGTCTAGACCTGGTCCAGTCCAGGTTTAGACCTGGTTTAGACCTGGTCTAGACCTGGTTTAGTTCTGGTCTAGACCTGGTTTAGTCCTGGTTTAGTCCACGTTTAGTCCTGGTCTAGTCTCTTAGCCAATCAGGACGCAGAACACAATGTTACACTATAAAAAAAAATGTTACACTATAAAAAGAAAATTGAAAAAAAAAATAAATAAATAAATAAATCCGTGTATATAAATAAATAAGAAGTAAATATTTTTGACTCAGTGTAATGTATACTGTAGCTTATATTCTTAAAGACCCTATTGAAACACTAAAATTCAGGTGAAAAACGCTGCTTATCAATTAATCGTAAGTCGATCGATAAGGTCAATCAACTATAGATTAATGAATTGTGTGTGTGTGTGTGAGAGAGAGATTGTGTGTGTGAGAGAGAGAGAGAGAGAGAGAGAGGAGAAATGTAACAAAGTTTAATATTAATAAGCTATTTGTTTTAGCTATTATTTGTTTCCTCACAAAAAGGGAATGACTTATGGATACACTGTGTGTGTTAGAAAGTGTGTGTGGGACAGAGTGAGTTGGGGAGTGTAACAACGTTTAATATAACTTTGTTTTAGCTGTCACTGGTTACAACTCAATGCTGAAACAATGTTGAAAACATGTGAAACAGTTTGGTTTTCGATGTACAGATCACTTTTGCCAATAAATAACCAATAATTACATTATCACTGTTTTGTTTGAGTCTATGATGTATTTTACTGAACATGAGTATTTACAATACAAATATTTTATAACAGGTTGGGCACATTAGCCAGTGATGATTACTTACACTTTCTTATATATTGCCTTTCACTTTATTAAGATCAGATTCTGCAGCTAAAATACAACAATACGCCAAAGGTGACTTGACTTGGACTTGACTTGACCTATTACAGGACTTGACTGGACTTGACTTGACATAGCCTGTGACTTGACTTGACTTGCCCAAGAAAAAAATACTTGAGACTTACTTGTGACTTGAAGGTGAAGACTTGAGACTTACTTGAGACTTGCACATGTGTGATTTGGTCCCATGTCTGCTAAGAATACACAATAGAAAGTAAGGCATTTTTGTGCAGACACAATCGATTCTAGTACCCACTGCATTAGCTGTTGTTACTGAGTAACTAAATTAAATACATTTGCTCCATTCACAAAAGAAAAGCCGGCTATGGCTTTCTCTCAAATGCATGCTTTTTGGAAACCACAAATAATTACTACTTTAGAATATTTATATTTGGCACTTCATGTACTTTTAGGAATAGATCAGTACTAAATGAAGAAGACAAAACCAGATCTAAAAAAGAACCAAACGACGTCTGAATCTGAGTCATAACTAACCTGAGAGTGAAGTACCTCTACATAAGGGTAATACATAATTTAAATGGAATGTGCATGTATCGGCTGGTACGGTGGCTGAGTGGCTCTGGTTCACTGCAAAAAGGGTCCAGGTTTGATTTCCGGGTCCCTGTGCCTTTCTGTGTGGAGTTTGCATGTACTCCCTGTGTCTAGTTGTGTTTCTTCCAGGCACTCTGCTTTCCCCCATCCACCCAAACATGCACAATAGGTCAGATCCTCCAGCTACGGTAGTCGGTAATCCAACCAAAACTAGCAACAAGTAGCATTGAAGGATGGATCAAATGCAAAGGACAAATTTCCCTATAGGGACACTAAAGTGTACCTTAATTACTAGAGATCGAACCACTGTTTTAAAGTACAGTAATCCCTCATTTATCGCGGGGGTTAGGTTCCAGAAATAACCCGCAATAAGAGAAATCCGCAAAGTAGGACAACTTTATATTTTACAATTATTCTACATGTTTTAAGGCTGTAAACGCCTCACCACACACATTATACGCTTTTCTCAGACTGGAATTAACCTTTTCTCACATTTCTCTCTCGTTTAAACACTCAAACTTTCATAGATTTTCAACAAAATGTATTAATAGTGACGCGTGGGGGGAGACACGGCTCCGGAAGCCCCGCCGGACGCGCGAGGGGAGTGGAGACATGAGTCACTGGATCCGCTGGAAGCACCGCGCTTATCCCAACGGCACTGCCACATCCCGGGACACGACGCGCACCAACCCCTTGGAGAAGTGCGCGACACGTGCACCCCTCATCGTGGACAAATCCGTGACAGAGCAGCACGACCGGCGCGAGGCCGCGCGTACACCGGGGCTGTGAGCACGAGATCGAACCGCAGCGCCCGGACTGCGCCCTCTCAGCCCGAGCCACAAACCAGCCGCACGAAACCAGCAAAGAGTGACACGTGGTGGTTTAATCCTGGTTTAGACCTGGTCTAGTCCTGGTTTAGTCCAGGTCTAGACCTGGTCCAGTCCTGGTTTAGTCCAGGTCCAGTCCAGGTCTAGACCTGGTTTAGTTTTGGTCTAGACATGGTTTAGTCCACGTCTAGTCCTGGTCTAGTCCTGGTCTAGTTCTGGTCTAGTCCCGGTCTAGTCCCGGTCTGGTCCTGGTCAAGTCCCGGTCTAGTCCCGGTCCCCCCCGCGTCCCCCATCTATCAATCGGCAAAGGTCTACAGTCTCTTAGCCAATCAGGATGCAGAACACAATGTTACACTATAAAAAAATTGAAAAAAAAGAAAAAATATCCATTATCGGATTACATAGATTTGTCCACTTGCAACTTGTAACATTTTTAAATTTTGTTTTCTTATTTAAACAAATGTAAGACGGCATGACATATGTACAGATACACTAATTAGTTCAATGACAATAGAATATGAGCAAGTTCAAATGAAATATTATCTATTTGCATTAATTATTATACATATTATAACATATTATAGAATGCAATGTAACTCGTGTAACATGAACTTTTACAAAACCAGTTCCAAATATCTCCTCTAAATTGCTCCTGTCTCACTGCAATAATACCTCCCCAACCCCTTTAGCTTAAACAAGGCCTGTGTGTGTGACTGCTATCTCCCCAGCATTAAAGCATATCTATTCTCCAGGAAGTCCCTTATCAACATCACCACACAAGTTTGCACTCTGAAGTTTGTCCGCTGTTCTGAATGCGGCCTCTTAGCAGTTGCAAGGTGACGGAGGAAGGTTGAACCAGGCAGAACCCCCCCCCCCCCCCCCTTCCCCGGTCTCTCTCTCTCTCTCTCCACCTCTTTGTTCAGCGCTCCCATCTGCCTCTCAGCGGGGGGGCGTGGTCCGAAAGGGGAGGAAATTGCAGCAAATTTGTCCGTAATTGAAAACACCTATATCCCCCAGTGCGTCAGCCTGCCTACCTGCTCGGAAAGCCCAGCGCCGAAACCTCTGCGCCCCCAGCTTCCTCCCCTCTATTCCCGACGCTCTGGCTAATGGCACCCCCTTCCCATCCCTGGTCCTGTCCTCCGTCTCCCACTGGACCCAATTGATGCTAACTACTGAGGGCCCATTTGCTGTCTGGAGGCGCGCTTGACCCACCGTTGGTTGGTCAGATCGCCCAGCCTCATCCAGGCAATTGCAGGTATTGATGCCGCGCGATTCTCTGGCCTCGGCCCGGGGGGTGGAGTGCTTTCTGGGAAAATTGGGGGCCCCCCTCAGGTGTTTGATGGCTTTTATCGATTCACACCCGCGCGCTCTGCTTTTTTGATGGGTCTGGATCTGCAGTTGGGGCCTATTGTTAAGTAGCATTATTATTATGGTGTTCAGCAGATATGTGGTGGTTCATCTCTAGCCGTCTATGGCTCATTCAAGGGTTCGACTACTTTTAAATTATGTTTAAACAAAAGAATGGCTAGTTGACTCACTACTACTGCTGCAGAAATAAGATGCAAATGTATTCACTGTTTGTGCTCATAGTACTTAATTGTATTTGTATGTTCGTATTTTGAATTGAATGTCAAAATGTAAAAGATTTGCTGTTGTATACAGTCAATATGAAGCTTTGAACTGTCACACTACAAGTCCAACGCAGAAACTTGAGAACAACTGAGACCAAAACAATTCTCCAAGGGAAACTAACCCAACCTACAGTCTACTATAAGTTTTTTAAGGTATGCTTTATTTCAGGGGTATCCAACCTTTTTTCACAAAGGGCTGTATATCTAAATAAAATCGAAGTGGAGGCCTACAGCACATGGTCAATATAGTAATAACTTTGGCATAAAAAGTTCTGCTCATGATCATTTGGGCCAATTCAGCAGGAGGTAATCAAAAATCACTCTAAAGACTGCATATTGGACACATAGCTTTGCACTGACCCATTAGAAGTGGCTAAAACAAGGGCCCCTGTGTGTGACTGTTACCTCCACCGCATTAAAGCATATCTACACTCCAGGAAGTCCCTTATCAACATCACCACAGAAGTTTGTACTCTGAAGTTTGGCCAGTATTTCAATATGCTTTACTGTCTAAACCATAGACTGTATACATGAATTGACATAGCTTTCCCGCAAGCTGCTGCCTTCCAAATAGGAAATGAGCATGGGCGCACTTCCGGCTCCAGTGACTCCAATTTTATTGAAAAAAATGTCGTCCTTCTTTATGTAACTGTTGGTATCAGTCATTTAGGTCTTAAAATGTTCATATTAACTCGCTCTATATGATCCTGGTGTTTTTATCCATAAATCAAGATATGAATATGAATAACACACAAATAAGGTGCCTACCTTTCCCGAGTTCACTCTCGCCTTAAAGGAGAATTAACGTTTTTTTACAATCTGAGCCTTATTTCGATAATAAAACAAGTTGTTTTACTCACCCATAGCACTTTGGTGTCATATGGAGTACTTCCAGAGATGTTTTAGATTAGAGATATCCGTAATGCGAGTTCTCGGGGCATATAATATATGCCCTGAGCGGTCTCCAAATAACACAAACTTTAGCACTTTTCAAATCATAGAAGCTCAATGTCTTAGTCTACACTTTCATTTGAGTCAAAAGTGGCCTGTAATCTGAGATTTATCCATAATTTACAGCTTTGCGTTTCATGTTTGGGTCCCAGGAGCTGAGAGTGAAATAAGCTGTGACTCTGCACATGCGCATTGGCGTCCTCATCTACTCGAAACTATGGCAAAATCTTGGATTACAGGCCACTTTTGACTCAAACGAAAACGTAGACTAAGACATCGAGCTTCTATGATTTGAAAAGTGCTAAAGTTTGTGTTATTTGGAGACAGACCACAAAATGTGCCCTGAGAACTCACATTACGGAGATCGCTAATCTAAAACATCTCTGGAAGTGCTCCATATGACACCAAATGGGTGAGTAAAACAACTTGTTTTATTACCGAAACAAGGCTGAGATTGTAAAAAACGTTAATTCTCCTTTAACTAGTGGTGCGGACAGGAACGGGTGTTACCTTCAACAGTCTCACTCCAGAGTGGCTCTTTGGTTGGTATGATACTCATGGTCAAATATGGAACTTGGCTTCAAATTTGTCCCTATAACTGCTAGCCTCAAAGAACTTCATTTGACTGGAGCTAAACTCTATGGGTAACATCACACTCCCCTAATCCACTTCTTTATACAGTCTATGGTCTAAATGGGACACCTTTGCACTGACCCATTAGATGTGCCTTGCCTTAATTCTTATTTCAATAATTAATTTGTTATAATTACTTTGTTATCGTAGTCCTAGTGCTTCCCACTCTTCTACCAAAATGAAATCATGAGGTAAGGTTATGGAGACTTGGTTTCATCCTTTTTTTTTTTTTTGTAATCCATAAAGCAAGTGCAAACACTGTGTGTGTAGCCAAATGTGATTCTAAATATATGATGTCATTATTTATTATTTAAATTCAGAGTATGTTTGCCTGGAAGAATCCATGACTCATCGCTGTTCAATCGGATGAGTCTGGTAACGCTTGATCCAGAACGCGCTGCGGTTGCGCGTAGACAGACAGCTAAGTGAACCAATCAGAGATTGCGCCATCTTGATTCAAAACTGAGGAGGAACTTCCGCTGCTTAAGAATGACTTTGCGGGCAAAGGCGGGTGCACTGACGTCACCATCTTTGAACGAATCAGAATCGCGGAGTCCGTTTTTAACCGGAGGAGCGAGGGTGGAGCGAGGGTGTCCAAATGGTATTGCGCTGTATAGGAAATACAGAGAGATATCATTTGGCTGGCCAGGTAAACAGTATGTAACTTTTAGCAATAAAATAAAATAACAGCTTTAAAATATTTTAGAATAACTTTTGGAATAAGGCCTCCTCCTGCTTGTCTCCATAGAAATGTTGTTCCTTTGGCTATAATCTTCCATAGTATGGAAAAACACATCTAACTCCAAGGTATGGCAGGTGATTTGTCACTTCCAGAAACTTACATACTGTACCTTTTTTATGTTGATCCAATGCAAATCATTGAGATTTAAACAAATGTCCATTTGACGTAAAATACTGAATTGGAAAATAATACATTTTGGTTTGTAGATATATTCTGATACACAACTACCAACTACCACTGCTAACATAACCCTTTCTCCATCACTGATTGTAGAGGTCTGTGTTTTGGACTTCTTTTGGGTCTACAAGGTCAGCCTCCACAATCTGGTAGCGCTGATTCCTGTCTTTGTCAGAAGCTGTTTTTGCCCTGCCAATGTGTTTCCTCTGCACACTACACCTTCCTCTGCACTAGAGCCATGTGAGCACGCTTCCTACAACAAACAGGAAGCTCAGAGGCCTCCACAGGTTACCACAAGACCATCTGACAGGCCTGATACCACTCTCTATCTATGCTGTGGCTTCCTCTGCTCACTTCACAGGGGTATGGTAGGAGTAGTTCTGAAGAAGTATTGTTGCTTTGCTATTGAAGTAACTGAAAAGCAAGTGAATGAATGATAACAACTTTTGGACACTTTCTTTTAGTGTCGTCACAGCACAAACATATTTCAACACTAAGGAATAGACTCGATACTCAATTTCATTCAGAGACCACAGTGACTTTATTTAGACAATAAAATGTTTTGTCGACATTAGATCGTAGTACTTTCTTCTATATTGCCATGTGGTCTTATATTTGTTTAATCCCGCAGTCATCGAGGCTATGTTTACTGTCTTATATACTTGTTCTTATACAGCTCAAGATCATTCAAAGGCTATTAAAGAAAGTTCTCATTTCTGACTTTTTTTAGTATCGACTTTTTAGTATCAACACTTACGTTCAAATTAGTATTTTGTTTTAGTATCGTTAGTAACTAATTTTTGATATTTCTGACAACCCTACTATCTTTAGTCTGAAATAGTATTGCTGGGGTATTAAAAGTACAAAACAAAATAGGTCAATAAGGGAAATGCTTGTCTATTACATTTAGTTGTTACTATTATTACAACTGGGGCGGCAGTAGCTCAGTTGGTAGAGCATGTCTCGTGATCCAGGGGTTAGCGGTTCGAATCCCGATCTTGACGGGATGCGATCTTGACCGCATATGATCCCAGACACTTAACCCCACCTCGCCCCCAGTGTCTGTGGACACTGGTATCCCCCATGGCAGAAGATACATCAAGGCCCGTTGTGACGTGAGCCGTCCTCCTGTGGACCCACCACCCGCGGAAGGATTCATGGGGGCTGGTGCATTGTGTTCTGGGCAGCAGAACACTGCTTGGACTGCTGCCCCCGCGACCCAGAAAATGGAAAAGCGGAAGAAAATGAATGAATGAATGAATATTATTACAACTGTTACTACAAACACATTCCTTTCTGCATGTGAGCGGGCTTGCATCTCCATAAACCTGACTCTGGAATAGGGCCTCCTCCTGCTTGTCTCTATGGAAATGCTTTTCCTTTGGCTATAATCTTCCACAGTATGGCATAAGTGTCTGTTCACTGCTATTCGCAAGTAGTCCCTCTAATAATCACAACCACGGATTCTCAATCTCGTTACTACTACTACTACAGCTACTACTTTCACAACTCCTGCACTGCACTTCTACTACTACTGCCATTACTCACTGTAACTTCTGTCAATACTGCTAATATTACCACTAAGGCAATTACAACTACAACTTCTACACTTGACCTTGTCCAGCCCCTACTACTGTACTCTTATTTCTTCAGAAAATATAATATCAAATTGTGAGTTAAAAAAATACAATGCGCTTTTACACTCAGATCAGTAATCCAAGTCAATAAAGCATCCGCCTGCCAAGTTTATATCTTCCAGGCCTATGTTCTCTTGTCACTCAGTGGTGGCATTGATGACCTTTAACTTCCTTGTGTGTATTCACGCCTTGTTCTGTCCTGATATAGTTCCTGTTGCCCCATATGTAAATAAACTAGATATACCAGACTGATTTAGACTGTACTTTCCCTGTACGTGTGATATGAATTGTATTTAACATAAACACACTATCTACACTCAACATTTCAGTTCCTTCCTCTTCTTATGGGTGCCCTGAAAAGTGTGTACATTTTGCATGTGTAATAAACTAAATGAGTAGATGAAGATGGTTATCACAGTCATATTTATATTCTGAACTTCTGTTTTGCACCCAAATTGGCAGTAAAAATACAAAGAAGAGAGTAAGGGCTATGCAGTTAGCAATTGTGTATCACCACGTAGGTTGTTTGATTTTTTTTTAACTGTAATATTACCAACCAAATTCTTTCTTTTCTACTTTCTCTCCATATCCATAGATATAAATGTTTTCAATGAATTGGAAAATAAAGATTGCACTTGAAGATCAATAAATTTTAGCAATTAACCAAATAAATTACAATTATTACATGCAGTGATTATAAAAATGATCTAACCGAGAACACAGTTAACTATACTTACAGTGAAGTGTATTATATTTGTGTTTTTCCAAAAACTAACAACCCTAACTCAAGTAAGCTACTCAAGTGAAAGTACTCAACAAAAAATATCACTTGCTACTGTAAAAAATCAAATGCTAATTTTGTTTTGCCTTTCGAGTTAGGAACTCGGGCAGAGCGTCAAACACATGACAACAAAGGGCAAATATTCATAATTTCTACTTACATGATTTGAAACGACAACTTATCCACACCTTTGTTTTAAAGGTCCCATGGCATGAAATTTTCACTTTCTGAGGTTTTTGAACGTTAATGTGAGCTCCCCTACCCTGTTTAGGCCCCCCCCATGGTTAAAAGTTGCGAAATGTCTAAACTGAGCATTTGCGATCCTTTTCTGCATTACAAAAAATAGGAGCTCAAACGAGCGATTTTGAACAAGGCACCTTATTGACGTCAGATCGAAAAAAGAAATGCAAATGCAGTTCCACCCCCGTCTGTCTGTACTCAGCGTCTCTGTAAATCACGCCCAGAGAGTTTGGACTGCGAATGCGCTAGGCAATGCGAAATGCGTTTTTTTATTTGCCTGGAGGCACGTCCGAGTGTTTCTAGGCTCGGAAGTCCTTTATCTGAGCCTCTGGACCTTTGAACAGCAGTGGTTTAATTTTATTTTATGTGGAAATGTGTTTATTTTTCAATGGAACCCTTCAACTCTCTCCCCCCGTGCAAAAACAAGGAAATGGATCAGAGAGCGCTCAGAGCAGAGAGCGGAGAGTTTAGCCACGCCCCCACCTTCTACTATTGGCCAGCTTTTTTCTCCTCATTTGCATTCAAGCAACAACGCCCATTATGAGTGTTCTGAGTGAGAAAAATTACTCTTTCTCAGCTTATCTCTGTTTCTCATGCACTGAGTGTTGATTTTGAAGAAGGATTCATTTACAGTATTAGGGAACCATTAAGGAGCCATATAAAAGCATCAAGAAGTACCATGTCATGGGATCTTTAATGTAATCCCATCAGCAAGCTGTGCGGTCACATTTTGAGCAATGCCTTCTTCATATTAAAGGTGCATTGTGTAACTTTTCTGGTGGAGGGTCCATTAAATGCTTTTCTGCATATGGTATTTATTTGCCTGGAATGTTTCACAGTATAATATCAAACTTCTCTATTTTCATGGAGATCAAACCAGACCAAATTACAGGTCAGATCTGTGGAGAGGCGACCCCGCTCACAGTCAGATTATCTGTTTCTTTAAGCATTTTTGAGCCATAAAACCACCTGTAATTGAATACATGTAAGGTAGAGCTGTTTAATGTCAAACTGTGGAATATTCCAGGCAGAACAATGACATATCCATAGAAACAAGAAAGGTGATAAAGCCCCAACCAAAAAGTTACACAGTGCACCTTTAAACATGTTCAATGTAGCTAAAGGTTTCTTCTTATCAGCCTATATTGGAGATGATAGCAATATAAAAGAAAGTGCAAACATCTATCAAAAAGATTCATATACCAAATCATGAGTAGCCACCATGAAGTGTCTTGCCCAAGGACACAAGGGCAGAATGACCTTTGGAACAGGGATCAGGGGGGCGTCAGAAATCTTCGAGTTACACTAAGGTCATGCTACTAGAACTTTACTCATCCATGTATTAAAAAAAAACAAAAAAACATGATATATATATTTTTTACATTCCATCTATGCATATTAAGATATATTAATTAATTAGCTAAACATGTGCCTGTGCATGTGCCTGCTTGCTTCTCCCGAAACAGGTCGCCCTCTCCAGTCATTCCTCCGGTGTTTGTGTGGCAGTGAATGGGGGTGGGTTATATTTCTGGATGGTTAGCGATATCTTCCCTCCCTTTGAAACACACTCAATGTATGTCACAGCAGATGGCCAGAGAACACAGAGCCTCTAATGCTATCACTTGATCATGCCTCCTCCACGCTGTAAATCAGTGCATTATTAAGAACCAACATAAATGCCACACACACACACGCCGATTTTCAATGGCCCCCCATGTGAGACATAAAGCGATTTCATAAAAGCTCTACTTAAAGGACAATGTAGGTTTACCCGAGCGTGCCCAGGTGCTAATCCACGCCAGATCCCGCAGCTTTTATGCACAATTTAAATACATTTACTTGGATCTAATTAGAGGGGCTCTTCACGAATGCATTTACATATATATTTAGTTTAGAGAGGGTAGATGAGTGATGGCTGTACAGGGAGAGCTAATTTGTGCGCATTGACAACATGTTTCATTTTATAAATTCATGGGAAACATGTGGCGTTATGCTTGAAACCAGATTTTATAGCTAAATTGACTGCCATAAATATGTAAACCGCCACATGGCATAAGATTGGCACCATTGTTTCGAGTGATATACTATGCTGTCGGTCATTCAACCATCTCCTGCATGGAAGATATCTGCATTACCAAACTTTAAAGAGGCTGTACCTGATTTTTTTTTTCAAGTAATAACGGAAAAAATGTTTTGCCACAGTACAGTATATTCTGTATAAGCAGTGTAACGTTTTTATGTAGCGCTTTTCCACCTTCAAGGCACTCAAAGCGTTTTACAACAAGGAACCACTCACCCATCACGCACCAATGTATGCAGACACTGGGGGCAAAGGGGGTTAAGGGTCTTGCCAAAGGACACAAGGACAGCATTCATCTGTGGGAGCTGAAATCGTGCCACCAATGACGAGCGCAGGCTTCGAACCGCCAACCTTCGGATCAGTGGACAAACGCTCAACCAACTGAGCTACTGTCTGTATCAAATCATTTTCTTTTATTTATTTTCCGATAATCAGGAACTGCGCTGTTAGCATGCTAGTTGTTAAAGTTACCGCAACAGCAGCAGCCCTCTGGCTTGTCCGAATGTAGCGAAAAGCTCTTAACTCATTGGCGGTGAATAATTAGGATGGATTAGGTAAGCGAGGGAATAACTTTGGACCACAGCAAAGCGTTTAAAATGTCTTCACGCTGGTCGTTAAATTGGTGACATTGTAGCCAAGGACCAAACGAAGCAAAGGGCCAAATAAAAACCACAATTAAACCAGAACTCACCTTTTAATTAACTATTTTGCTCACAGGTGCCCCCTTTCGTTGCTCCAAGAACAACCGCCACAGCAAGACCAGCCATGAAACAATGGGTTAAGGAGGCCTAGATTCGATCCATCTAATTCCAACTTTACATGAGAATACCAAAAAAATACATTTATACATACATTTATTACAGTCATATTAGCAGCTGTATTCAAATGATAGTTTACAAGATTAACACCCATATGCCATTCCCCTATCCACAAGTGTGAAAAGGATAAAACCATAAACTTTCTGGTTATTGGGCACGCAACTTCCACCATTTTCACTGAGGGTGGGTAACAGTAGAAAAATTTAAAGGCGCACTCTATGTAACTTTTTGGCTAGGGGTCCGTCACCTGCTTGTTTCTATGGATAAGTCATTGCTCTACCTGAAATGTTCCACAGTATGACTTTAAACAGCTCTACCTTACATTTATTGAAATACATGTGGTTTTATAGCTCAAAAATACAAAGGAAAAACAAGCATCCTGACTGTGAGCGGGGTTGCTTCTCCGTAGATCAGACCTGTTACTTGGTCTGGTTTGCTCACCATGAACATAGAAAGGTTTAAAGCCATACTGTGAAACATTCCAGACAAAGCAATAACATCTCCGTGAAGAAAAGCATTTGTCGGACCCTGTGCGATGCACATTTAAGCTTGATTTGATCACTAATCCACCTATCAAATGGTGGTTTATTTGTTTAAATTGTTGTCCTTGTTAACCCACAATAGCTAGTTGGTTATTGTGGGTTAACAAGGACAACAATTGTTGTGTAACATGGCTAGTTGGCAACTAGCCATGTTACACAGTAGGATTTAATATACCTTTCAAATTATATAGGTGTAGCGTTATGCCGTATTGTACATATTTTAAAACCTATTAAAATATACTGAAGAACAACTACCACTGACTTGGTGATTCATTATTTATGTTACTAATGGGAATGAACAACTATTATTTTCTAATCTAATCTCTGTACTTCCCAGCTAAACTTGCAACTCGTGTAATTCCAGCCTGAGCAATTGTGTCTATATTAAGACCTGAATACTATAACTATAAATGTGTCCATACTTAAGTGCATGCAGGCATAACAGTTATATAATAGAGAACAAGAGGAAGTGAGACTTTGGCTGTACACTACTGCCCCCGTGTGGTAAGAAAGTGTCATTAAAAAGTACTGTCTTATTTACTTCGCTGTACATATTGATACTTTGCAGTGACATCCTGCTGGGGGTGTTCTACACAGGGCTCTCAAGTTTTGAGCGGGGTGATGCGTGAGACTGCGTAATTTCCGAGGAGCGGGGGGGTGTGAGTGACTTTTTCGCTGAAAACGCGCGGTGCCTGCATTATCTAACCGATTTTCTGGGCACAGAAGCGCTGTGCGCTGCGCTTGAATTGCGTAAATAAATTTCAGCGTGAGAAATACCATGTGTGGCGTGTGAGCACGTCGAATTGCGTGTGTCACACTCTCAAAGCGTGAGACTTGAGTACATTAAGCTTGGGCTTTTAGCCTTTATTGGTCTCACACACAATGACACACAGTGACACACGGGAGAAATTTGACTTCTGCATTTGACCCATCCTTTTCAGGAGCAGTGAGCAGCCATCTTTTTCGGCGCCCGGGGGGCAGTACCGTGAAGGGTCTTGCCCAAGGACCCACACTGGTTAGCTCATTGCCCGGGGGGGGTTTGAACCTACAACCTCCAGGGGGAAAGTCCATGACTTACCAGTTGAGCTAACCAGCCGGTACATGTATCGCCAATGGTGAAATATTTAGGATTTACCAAGTTGACACAATGCACACATTAGCAAATACTCCCAAAAAAGTTTTAAAATTGCCTGAAAACTTGAGACAAAATACAAAATGGACTTTAACAGCATATTTTCAGGAGCCTGTGGTCAATACAAGCATTCATGCTCCTGTTTAGGTGTTTGATTTTCAACAAAAATGGTCATTGTGAGTAAGTGAAAATAATTGTAATTTTGTCTGTATGAGACTTGTTTAGAATCAAATTGGCTGCAGTTCCAGCTAAGTCAGCTCTTTAGGGTCAGACACAGCAGTGCTTACAGTTAGCATCACACCTCCAAAGAATCTGCAAAGTATCAGTGCTGTATTCTATGAACAATACTTTGATAAGGGGAAACAGAGCATTGATAAGGGGAAACAGAGCAGACTGATAATAAAAGACTACAGTAATCCCTCGTTTATCGTGGGGGTTAGTTCCAGAAATAACCCGCAATAAGTGAAATCCGCGAAGTAGGACAACTTTATATTTTACAATTATTCTACATGTTTTAAGGCTGTAAATGCCTCACCACACACATTATACGCTTTTCTCAGACTGGAATTAACATTTTCTCAAATTTGTCTCTAGTTTAAACACTCAAACTTTCCTACATTTTTAACAAAATGTATTAATAGTGACGCGTGGGGGGAGCCACGGCTCCGGGACGTGGCAGTGCTCCTCGCACGTCTGGCGGGGCTCCCGGAGCCGTGGCTCCCCCCACGCGTCACTATTAATACATTTTGTTGAAAATCTATGAAATTTTGAGTGTTTAAACTAGAGACAAATATGAGAAAATGCAGGGCGAGGCCGCGTGTACACCGGGGAGATAGAACTGCGGCGCCTGGACCGCGTGCTCTCAACCCGAGCCACAAACCGAACACGCACAAATGAACGCAAAAGCCGCACGGAGTGATTTAATCCTGGTTCAGACCTGGTCTAGTTCTGGTCTAGACCTGGTTTAGTCCACGTATAGTCCTGGTCTAGTCTCTTAGCCAATCAGGACGCAGACCACATTGTTACACTATAAAAAAAATGTTACACTATAAAAAAAAAAGAAAAAAAAATTGGAAAAAATTGAAAAAAAAAAATCTGCGAAACTGCGAGGCCGCGAAGAGTGAACCGCGATAGAGCGAGGGTTCACTGTATTCAAAGTGTGGATGAAACACAACACAAGTGCATGTATGTTTGTGATGAGGAAATAACATTCTAATGTGTTCTAAAAGCTCACAAGAGTCTATGTAATGTAGGACCTTTAATAGGACCTTTGGGAGTATTGGTATTTGAAGTGTTATTTATTATTGATCAGTATAAGATCACTATGCATTGGATTCAGTGGGTTAAAAAGATGTTTTATGCATTTCCTTTTGTTTCTAAATACCCGAATGAGTAGCCTACCACATTGGTGCATGATTATTTCCTATTTGAATGTAATATCTGAAAATTAATGAAAGCTGCAATGTGTAACTTTTTGGTTGGGGGTCCATCACCTGCTTGTTTCTATGGATATGTAACTGCTCTGCCTGGAGTGTTCCACAGTATGACATAAAAAAGTTTTACCTAGTTTTAAATTATTCAGTTACAGGTCGTTTTGTAGCTCAAAAATACCTAGACAGAAATTTTGACTTGGTAACTTTGTAACTTTGTCTGGTTTGGTCTCGGTGATGATAGAAAGGTTTAATACTATGCTAATATTCACATTCACATTCCAGGCAAAGAAATAAAACTCCATGAAGAAAAGTATTTGATGGACCCTCCTACAGAAAAGTTACGCATTGCACCTTTAAGTCTAATATTTCCCACCTCTGACCATTGCCCTATGACAGTAACACTAACTGCTCCTGTGTCCGCCTCTTTTTTTTGCCCACTTGCTTGTGTTGATCTGTCAGCTTGAACACAGACTGCTCACGATTGTGAGCAGGAGGCCTATTTTTAGTGTTTTGGTGTGGGGACACACTGACCCAAGCTGACACTCGCACATTCGGACAAAACTGACCTTCACCTGCAGGAAATTAACGGTGAGTTTGATTCACTAACCTTACTATTATTGGGCTGGGCGGTCATTTTATCAGCTCGTGTTTCGTGCACTGCCAAATTGTGGTTCTTAAGCAGTGATTGGGAGACTTTTGAGGCTGTAACTGAAACCATAAAAACAAACCAAATGTAAAAAACAAACCAAATGTAAAAATAATAGTAAAATAATAGCTGTGCGTTGTTGCACTCTTCTGGTTTCATATATATATATATATATATATATATATATATATATATATATATATATATATATATATATATATATATATATATATATATATATATATATATATATATATGTGTGTGTGTGTGTGTGTGTGTGTAAACAGATATAGAACTGTCATTTAGACATTTATATAATAATAAATATACTACTACTACTACTACTAATGTTAATAATAATACATAAAATATAGAAATAAAAAAAAATAGCAAGAATAACAAAAAAGGGGGTATGGGGTGGGCATTGGCTTAGACAATAAAAATAATAAAATAAAATGGCTGCCACTTTCTAAAAAAAATGTTTATGATGTCTTTCTCCAAGAAATCGTCTAATCTTCTCTACTTAAGAACATAATAATAAATATAGCTGCAAGCAGCAATGTGGGGGCCAAGCACCGTTTGACAGGGTCTAACAAGGTCTGACAGGATCTAACAGAGTCTGACAGGGTCTGACAGGGTCAGGGTCTAACCCTGTCAGAACAGACACATCAAAGACAGATCAAAGGTTGCTAGGTGCGTTGCTAGGCAATTGAGAAATTTCTGCAACTTTGACCTGCTGGTGCCACTAGACGGTTGGGGCTGGGGACCTATAAATTGCTGGAATGTGCATGCCAAATTTCACAACTTTTTACCAGACGGTTCTATGGGTTGCCATAGACTCCCATGGTGAAAGGAATAAAGAATAAGAATAGCACTGTCAGACCCTGTTATATGAAAATATAAAATAGAACTTTGTCACTTCACAACAATATTGAGGCATGCTCAGAGTACAGACCCATAATAAAAACTAATACACACACACACACACACACACACACACACACACACACACACACACATATATATATATATACATATATATATATATATACATATATATACATATATATATATATATACATATATATATATATATATATATACATATACACACACACACACACACAAGCCCATGCATAAACCTTTACACACACACAGCTATACCCATAACCCTTTCAGAACAGACACATCAAAGACAGATCAAAGGTTGCTTGGTGCGTTGCTAGGCAATTGACAAATTTCTGCAAATTTGACCTGCTGGTGCCGCTAGACGGTTGGGGCTGGGGGCCTATAAATCGCTGTGGGTAATGAGGAGACTGGCTGGAATGTGCATACCAAATTTCACAACTTTTTACCAGACGGTTCTAGGGGTTGCCATAGACTCCCATGGTGAAAGGAATAAAGAATAATAATCAGGAGACCAGAACATCAAAGAAAAGATCAAAGTGTTGCTAGGCAACTTGCTAGGCAACGCAAAGCAATTCCTATAGGGTGCCTAAGCACCTTCGGTGCTTGGCCCCCTAATAATAAATAATACATACAGCTGCAAGCAGCAATGTGGGGGCAAAGCACCGTTTGACAGGGTCTAACAAGGTCTGACAGGATCTAACAGAGTCTGACAGGGTCTGACAGGGTCAGGGTCTAACCCTGTCAGAACAGACACATCAAGGACAGATCAAAGGTTGCTAGGTGCGTTGCTAGGCAATTGACAAATTCCTGCAACTTTGACCTGCTGGTGGCACTAGACGGTTGGGGCTGGGGGCCTATAAATCGCTGTGGGTAATGAGGAGACTGGCTGGAATGTGCATGCCAAATTTCACAACTTTTTACCAGACGGTTCTAGGGGTTGCCATAGACTCCCATGGTGAAAGGAATAAGGAATAATAATAATAAGAATCAGGAGACCAGAACATCAAAGGAATCCAATCCAATCCACTTTATTTATATAGCACATTTCATAAACTAAAAGCGTTTCCAAAGTGCTGCACAGAAACATCATTTAAAATAAACAAATAATCACAGAATTAAGTGTGCATACAAATAAATATACCATAAAATAATAAAAACAATATAGAATAAAAAAAAATAAAAAATACAAACGCTAAAAAATAAATAAATGAATATTCTAAGAACAATAAAATAATAAAAAAAAACCTAAAATACAATAAAAGACAACAGAGGACCACACAACTCACGCGGTGTTAAAAGCCAGGGTCTTAAGACGAGACTTAAAACACTCCACTGAGGGAGCTGCTCGGACGTGGGGGGGGGGGGCGTTCCATAGCTTAGGACCAACCACAGAAAAAGCTCTGTCCCCTCTGGATTTAAGTCTGTTCCTAGGCACCACCAGCTGGAGCTGGCCCTCAGACTTCAGAGCGCGCGCCGGAGTGTAAACTTGGATGAGGTTCGAGATGTAATCCGGGGCCAGTCCATTCAAAGCTTTAAAAACAAACAATAACATTTTAAAATCAATTCTAAAATGAACAGGAAGCCAGTGCAAAGACGCAAGAATTGGGGTGATGTGCTCACGTTTTTTGGTTCCCGTTAAAAGTCGTGCCGCGGAGTTCTGGACTAACTGTAGGCGTGAAAGAGCATTATGTGATATGCCAGTATAAAGAGAATTACAGTAGTCCAGACGCGAAGAAATAAAAGCGTGAACGACTTGTTCAAAATGCTTAAAGGGATATGCCACCCCCAGGTCAAATTTGGGCATCTCCCCACAGTCCAGAGACTAAAATAAGTGGTGGAAAGCGTTTTCCTGCTCACCCAGCCATTGTCCGACTCTGTCGCCACTGACCGCCGCGGTAACTGGTGCTCCTCCCCCTTAGACTGGAGTCTAACGTAGCCAGAGAAAGATTTCGGCCAAAAGGAATTAATTTGCTCGATGCGTTTCCCAATTACTTTGTGTGTAGTGCGCATTCATATCGAGTGCAAATAAATGTGCAAATCAACACGGAGAGCTTGCCTTGGTCATTTTGGGTGGGAACTATTTTCCAGTGCGTAAGAATACAGTCGTATCACGCACCATGTTGTGCAACAGGGGAACTCCCTTCCCGGTGCGTAACTGGGATTCCCCTGGTAGCGTACTGCGTGATACGGCTGTATTCTTACGCACTGGAAAATAGTTCCCACCCAAAATGACCAAGGCAAGCTCTCCGTGTTGATTTGCACATTTATTTGCACTCGATATGAATGCGCACTACACACAAAGTAATTGGGAAACGCATCGAGCAAATTAATTCCTTTTGGCCGAAATCTTTCTCTGGCGACGTTAGACTCCAGTCTAAGGCGGAGGAGCACCAGATACCGCGGCGGTCAGTGGCGACAGACTCGGACAATGGCTGGGTGAGCAGGAAAACGCTTTCCACCACTTATTTTAGTCTCTGGACTGTGGGGAGATGCCCAAATTTGACCTGGGGGTGGCATATCCCTTTAAAGCTTAAAAATGGTTTAACTTTGGATAAAAGACGAAGATGATAAAAGCCTGATTTAACGACTGTGTTGATCTGCTTGCTGAGTTTAAAATCACTGTCCATGGTGACGCCAAGGTTGGTGGCGAAGGGATGAACATTATCTTTAAAGGGGCCCAAGTCCAATGAGGGATCAGTGGGCCCAAAGAGCACAATTTCAGTTTTCCCTTCGTTCAAGCAGAGAAAATTTTGGGCCAACCAAGCCTTGACGTCACCAAGGCTCTCAGTCCGATGCTCTTCACTCTGCTGACCCACGACTGCTCACCAGCGTTCAGCACCAATCACATAGTGAAGTTTGCGGACGATACGACTGTGGTGGGTCTCATCTCTAATAACGATGAGACAAACTACAGGAGTGAGGTGAGCCTTCTGACCCAGTGGTGCAGCAATAACAATCTCCTTCTTAATGTTGAAAAGACCAAGGAGATTGTTATTGACTTCCGGAGAGGCCCCACCCAGCACCCCCCACTGTCCATCAATGGTGCTGCTGTAGAGAGGGTGAGCAGCACCAAATTCCTGGGGGTGCACATCAGTGAGGACCTCTCCTGGACAGTGAATACTGTATCACTGGCAAAGAGGGCTCAGAAGCGCCTCTATTTCCTCCGCAAACTGAGGAGAGCTGGAGCCCCTCCACCCATTATGACCACCTTCTACCGAGGCACCATTGAGAGCGTCCTGACCAGCTGCATCACTGTGTGGTACGGGAGCTGCACTGAACAGAACAGGAAAGCCCTGCAGCGCATAGTGAATGCAGCTGGGAGGATCGCTGGTGTCTCTCTCCCCTCCCTCCTAGACATTTTTAACACCCGGCTCACCCGCAGAGCGTCCAGCATTGTGGGTGACACGAGCCACCCCGCACATAGCCTGTTCAGCCTCCTGCCCTCGGGGAGAAGGTACCGGAGTCTCCGGGCCCACTCCACCAGGCTGTCAAACAGCTTCATCCACCAGGCTGTCGCTGAACTCACACCCGAACTCTCACCTTACCCATCTCCCACCCCCCATATTGGCATAACCTGTATTCCATAAAAAGACATATCACTCTAGACACTTTAAAAAACTGCTGCTAAGGACGACTATTGCACTGTTGCACATTTACTACTGAATTTTACTCCTGTTGCACTGTTGTTTACTACTGTTATTGCACATTTACTACTGGAATTTTTAGTACTGTTGTTTACTCCTGTTATTGAATTTTACTCCCGTTGCACTGTTGTTTACTACTGTTATTGCACATTTACTACTGGAATTTTTAGTACTGTTGTTTACTCCTGTTATTGCACTAGAATTACTACTGTTGCACATTTATTTTTATCTTAACTCCAATGCACATTCTACTGCACATGACCATTTCACTGCTGTATCTTCCATTGCACATTTTTGATGCACACTGCACACTTTGGAAATCTGTATATAGGTATTTATTTATTATGTTGCACTGCTTTAAGATTTTAGATCTTAGACTTAGTTTTAACTTTAGATCTCTGTCTTAGATAGTTTTTGTTGTGTTTTGTCTTCATATTGTATCTTGTACACTGTCTTTTTGCACTACCTGGCCAGAGAGAAACGAAATTTCGATTCACTGTATGTTGAACAAATATGGCAGAATTGACAATAAAGCTGACTTTGATCTTTGATCTTTGAAGGCAGTTCAACAAGGGTGTCAGGGGGCCTTTCGCATGCTTAGAAATAGGCAGATAAATCTGGCAGTCATCAGCGTAAAAATGATATAAAATGCCATGCTTTTTAAAAATTGCACCGAGTGGGAGAAGGTAGAGGGTAAAAAGAATAGGGCCAAGAATTGACCCCTGGGGGACTCCACAGTGCAAAGGAGCAGCAGACGAGGTGGAGTCCCCCAGCCTGAGAGTGCAGGATCTCCCAGACAGGTAAGACCTGAACCAGTTTAAGGCAGTCCCCCTGACACCCACACAGTCTTCAAGGCGGTTTAAAAGAGTTGCATGGTCGACTGTGTCAAAAGCAGCAGTCAGGTCTAAAAGCACTAAAATGGCAGAGCTACCACCATCAGTCATTAAAAATAGGTCATTAAAAACCTTTAAAAGTGCCGACTCCGTGCTATGCAGGGCCTTGTATCCTGACTGAAAACGCTCTAAAATGCCATGTGCTTTTAAAAAAAAAGGAAAGATCAAAGGGTTACTAGGCAACTTGCCTAGGCAATGCAAAGCAATTCCTATAGGGTGCCTAAGCACCTTCGGTGCTTGGCCCCCTAATAATAACTTCATTAATCGGTGTTGCACTCTTCTACAGGACTTTTTTATTCTATACTGTGGTATAACATAATTCAAATGAAAAATATATAATATAGTAAAATAAAGTCAGTTGAGAGGCCAGGGCAAAGAGCTAAGGTTGTACATATACATTTATATAATTACGCCTGATTTGACACCAGTCTCTTGTTATTTTGGCTACTTATTTAGAATGTAATATTACCATTTATATTTTTTCTCTTTATTATATTATATTGTGATGTGTGAGCTACTGTGTCCAAGTAATTTCCCTTGTAGATCAATAAAGTTTGTCTAAGTCTAAGTATTAAGGATATTAAAGTGCAAAGTTGTACTGAATAATAATCTGAATCTGAATAACACATATAGTAGCTGGGTGCCTCAGCTGTATAGTCTCAACAATGCCAAGTCCAGGGTTAGACCAGTAATGCGATGGTAAACTTAACATATAAGCCATCTTACATTACTTCGTTATGAAGCCAAATCCAAACTCACTCAAACCCATCCAAATATACAGTGCCTTGTGAAAGTACAGTGGTACCTCACCTTACGAAATTAATTCGTTCCAGAAGTGGTTTCGTAACGTGAAAAATTCGTAAGTTGAGTAGCTATTTCAATGGAAAAAGCCTGATTCGTTCCAAGGCCCCGATCCAACTTTTTTTATAGTGTAACATTGTGTTCTGATTGGTTTCTCAGACTGGATTTAAACTTTTCTCACATTTGTCTCTCGTTTAAACACTCAAACTTTCATAGATTTTCAACAAAATGTATTAATAATGAAGTGTGGGGGGAGAAGACTCTGACACGTGTGTGATAGCGGCATGTGTGACAGCTGACCCGGCGCGGGGGCTGTCAACAGGTCTAGACCTGGACTAAACCAGGACTAAGCCTGGACTAAACCTGGTTTTGTTTCGAGTCACAGCTGAGGCGCATGCAAGAGCTGATCTAGACCTGCTCTAGACCTGCCCGCGTAAGGTGCTCACAGAGCGGCCTGGATAGAACCGTAAGGTCGGCCTCTTCAAGACCTCCAGGCCGGTGACCGGGACAATCCCCGGACCCATGCCCGCTTAGGGAGCTCTTAAGGCGGGCTGGCAGTGTCCCCCTGGGTCGCTGGATGTCTGGGGCTCCGTACCTGGAGGGGCCCTGGAGAGCAGGTCTAGACCGCGGCGGCTCGCCTCAGCTGTGACTCGAAACGATACCAGGAAATAGACCCACGTGCGGCGCTTTAATCCACCTGGTCTAGTCCAGGTTTAGTCCTGGTTTAGTCCAGGTCTAGACCTGCTGGCAGCCGGGTCAGCTGTCACACATGCCGCTATCACACACGTCAGAGCACAGTCTTCTCCCCCCTCCTCCTTCCCCACACACTTCATTATTAATACATTTTGTTGAAAATCTATGAAAGTTTGAGTGTTTAAACGAGAGACAAATGTAAGAAAAGTTTAAATCCATTCTGAGAAAAGCGTATAATGTGTGTGGCTGAGCGCGCATTATTTGAATTTTTGAGATTTCGCGTTTCGTAACTTGAATTTTCTTTCGTATCTAGAGACCAAAATTTACAGTGAAGGCGTTTCGTAACTTGAAATTTTCGTTTGTTGGGTCATTCGTAAGGTGAGGTACCACTGTATTAGACCCCCTTGAACTTTTTGACCTTTTGCCACATTTCAGGCTTCAAATAAAAATATATAAAATTGGAATTCAACACCAAGTGGGACACAAGTGAAGTGAAACGAAATTTATTCAGTCAATATTTTGTAGAATCACCTTTTGCTGCGATTACAACTGCAAGTATTTTGGGGTATGTCTATCAGTTTTGCACATCTAGAGAAATGTTGCCCATTCTTCCTGGCAAAACAGCTCAAGCTCCTTAAGGTTAGATGGAGAGAGTTTGTGAACAGCAGTTTTCAGATCTTTCCACAGATTCTCAATTGGATTCAGGTCTGGACTTTGACTTGGCCATTCGAACACCTGGATAAGTTTAGTTTTGAACCATTCAATTGTAGATTTTGCTTTATGTTTAGGATCATTGTCTTTTGCAGACTCCAACAAATTTCCTTCCAAAATTGCCATGTATTTGGCTCCATCCATCTTCCCATCAACTCTAACCATCTTCCCTGTCCCTACTGAAGAAAAGCAGCCCCAGGCCATGATGCTGCCACCACCTTGTTTGACGGTGTGGATGGTGTGTTCAGGTGATGTGCAGTGTTAATTTAACACCAAACATCACGCTTTGCATTTAGCCCAAAAAGTTCAATTTTGGTCTCATCTGACCAGGTGGCTTGTGGCAAACTTCAAATGGTTTGTGTGGTTTTCTTTGAGAAATGGCCTGCTTCTTGCCACTCTTCCATAAAGGCCAGGTTTGTGCAGTGTGTGACTAATAGCTGTCGTATGGACAGATTCCCCCACCTTACCTGTGGATCTCTGTAGTTCATCCAGAGTGATCATGGGCCTCTTGGCTGCATCTCTGGTCAGTGCTCTCCTTGTTTAGGCTCAAAGTCTAGAGGGACGGCCAGGTCTTGGTAGGTTTGCGGTGGTTTAATACTCTCTCCATTTCAATATGATTGATCAAACAGTGCTCTGCGAGATGTTTAAAGCTTGTAAAATCTTTTTATATCCTAATCCTGCTTTAAACTTCTTCACAACTTTATCCTGGACCTGCGGGGTGTGTTCCTCGGTCTTCATTATGCTGTTTGCTGCCCAATATTCTTTTAACAGACCTCTGAGACCGTCACAGAGCAGGTGCATTTATACTGAGAAACACAAGTGGACTCTTTTTATCATCATTTGGGTCAACATTGGATCATTTAGAAATCATCAGGGAACTTCTGGAGTCAGTTGGATGCACTGAGGGAAAAAGGGGTGAATAATTTCACACGCCCTACTACTTCAGTTTTTTCATTTGTAAAAAAAAAAAAGTTTAAAATATTGTATAAATTTTGATCCACTTCACAATTGTGTCCCACTTGGTGTTGATTCTTCACACAAAAAATCCTATTTTATATCTTTATGTCTGAAGCCTGAAATGTGGTAAAAGGTCAAAAAGTTCAGGGGAGCTAATGCTTTCACAAGGCACTGTATATGACTGCTACCAAAATAATGTATGTAGTATGTTTCTTTGTAGGTGTTTTGTTTCAGGGGTCATGACCTACCTCCATCTGACCCTCTCATCTCTCTCACACCTACTAACGTCATGCTCACAATTCAGTAGCAGCAACTATTTTAGCTTTTGTTGCCTCTTTGTGTAATTTTTATTTTACTTTAATTGACTGAATCTGTTAAAAGGATATTAAAAGGCAGAAGAATAATGTCAAGATAATACAAGTCTACAAGTACAAGTCTAATGATGATATTTTTCTATATTTTCCTAGATAACGCATAAGAATAATCGCACAGGTAGAGAGCCATGCGTCAGTCTGATGCTCCTGACCGCACAGAGGGCCTGGCCAGTCCTGATCCTCTGGTGAGGATCTGGTTACTATGATATATACATGTATATGTCACAGTAGAATAATTAATAACAATATAATAATATTTATAACAATTAATATGCAATAATAATAATAATAATAATAATAGTCTTACTAATTTGAATTTTTAAAGTAAAATGTTGCTTTAGTCTACAGAGAAGGCCACTAAGCAAAGTTAAGCAAAGTGTAACAGTACTTTTTACTTGAGTTTTTGGGGGGTAGATGGGACCATGGGACCTGCCCCCACAAAATGCACAGCAGCTTTACACCAAGATTCCCCATTTTCTTCCGATGCTGGCGCCGGGTTTTCAAAGACATCAAAGAGGAGACAGCCATCCCCATGCTGATGAGCATCCTGGACCAGCACTTCTTCCCCCCTACACCGGGCAGGAGGCGGGGATATCTGGCCTGGAGCACTGTGCTCTCCGTGTATGTTTTGGCAGGGCAGATGGCGCAGCACTGCCACGAGAGCGGGATGGAGCGTGTCCTTCCACAGCTGAAAGCCAGCGTGGGGCCTACATGGAGAGAGTCATCTGTCCAGAGATACGAAACAGAGGGGGATGGGTGAGAAGAACAGGGAAACAGCAAACTACTTGGGTGATGTGGTGATGTTTAGTACAATAGTGTTAGGGTAATGATAAAACGAGAAATTCAATTTGTCAACTAGACAAAGTTTATTTAGTAGAAAACGTTTCATCCGCGCTGCTTCGTCAGTTCTGAGTGCTGGTTAGACACTGCTTATATCTAGCTGCAGGGAGGAGCTAACTATACTGAAAATTAATCTGAAACTATCTCACCTATTTGTTTTGAGTTTCTGTCTTTTGTTTTTCCAATTTCTCTGGCGTCTAGTTTACCATACTCATTCAAACCCTAATTGCTGTTTTCACACCTCTGGACCTGTCCTTTTGTTTTTTTGTTTGTTTTGATTTAGGTTTGAGAATGGAATTATATATGGGAGACAAATTATGTCTGACTCCCCCCATGTTAGGGTAATGCTTCTCAAACTTTTCCCATATGGCTAGGTTCCAGATGTCAGTACATGAAGGTGGAACAAGATAGAATATCCACAAAATGAGACAAGACATGAGGCTGGCTCTATAAGAACAAGACAAGACAAGATTTTGACATTCTTTATGATAAATAAATGCAATTCAGCTTTTTATTCAATTTTAGCCTCACCGTTTTAATTTACGTTATTGAATATTTCTTTCATTGTAGCAGTGCTTTTTAGGACTACAACTTCTCAAAAAATGTAACTCAATCTTTTTATCCAATGTAAAAACATGGGGGGAAAAAAATCTCACAAAATTATTTTCAGCATGTGTGCACAATCTTGTGGCAATTTTGTCTCGTGACATCTTGTGCCATCCTTATCATCGCAACATTCTACAGGCCAATATTTCATTTAATTTTTCAGTGAGCTTTTTTTTTGGTCTAGTCACTATTATAGACTAATATGGCCTATAGAATGTTTTGATCATCCGGGACAATAGTAGTACCTGGAAATAACTAACCTCCTCCCACCAGATCTTAATTTAGACCTATTCTAAGTCTAAATTTGAGCTAACGTGAGCCAGAGGGAGGATACCACTGGTCTGGGATGTTAATTAAATGAGGTTATAAAAAGGAGAGAAGGCAGAAGAACAAAAATAGATAACTACAAAGTCGAGTGAACCTCAATTGACCTACATTTACTAATAATCTTGAAATGACTGGCTACTGTACTTGTTATACTTGACTAGGCTAAATGTTTGCGCTACTCTTTCCTCCAAGTTTAAGAGCAACACTTTACAGGTGATTCTTGTACCTTGTCAACATCTGCATACTTGTCAGTTTTATGACAAATTGTATTAAAAACAAAATAAAGAGCCCTGAGCAAGTACAAATCAAGCACAGGAGACGTACAGTTCTGATTACGTTTTACTTCTAGAGTTATTTTATTTTTGTGACTTGGGAGCTCAGTGCCAAGTCTGAGTACAGTACACGTAGTGGATGAACGAAAAGGTTTAGTAGGTTGGACCCTGTTAGCATTAGCATCCTCACTGTTTATAGAAACAGGCAATACCGACACCTAGCGAACATATGTAGTAATTACAGCCTTCTAATATTGCAGTTAAATATTGTCATTTTTACCCGTAAGCAGGCCTTAAGGCTCAAGTTTGATTTTCAATGTTGATACTTATGTACCAATGTTTATTAGGCTTAATGTCTGCCTCTGAAAGATTTGAGCCTGCACACTCAGCTACACAGAGTGAATAAAGACAGGATTCAACAAATATGCAGAAGAACTTTTATTAACAGCATGAATGAACAGACAACATTGAAAACTGGAAAGCTTGGAACGTCACATTTTACTGTAGAATTGGAAAAATTTGGCCAACTTCAGTGTGGAAAGGATTTGACATAACTTACGCAATCTCCTCATCTCCCTCGTCCTCAAACTCTCCCTCCTCTTCGGCAGTGGCATCCTGGTACTGCTGGTACTCAGACACCAGGTCGTTCATATTGCTCTCAGCCTCAGTGAACTCCATCTCATCCATGCCCTCGCCTGTGTACCAATGCAGGAAAGCCTTGCGCCTGAACATGGCAGTGAACTGCTCGGAGATGCGTTTGAACAGCTCCTGGATGGCTGTGCTGTTGCCGATGAAGGTGGCAGCCATCTTGAGGCCACGAGGAGGAATGTCGCACACAGCGGTTTTCACGTTGTTGGGGATCCATTCAACGAAGTAGCTGCTGTTCTTGTTCTGCACATTAAGCATCTGCTCATCCACCTCCTTCATGGACATGCGGCCTCTGAAGATGGCAGCCACTGTGAGGTAACGGCCGTGGCGAGGGTCGCAGGCGGCCATCATGTTTTTGGCGTCGAACATCTGCTGTGTGAGCTCTGGGACAGTGAGGGACCTGTACTGCTGGCTGCCTCTGCTGGTGAGGGGGGCGAAGCCGGGCATGAAAAAGTGCAGACGGGGGAAGGGCACCATGTTGACTGCCAGTTTACGCAGGTCAGCGTTAAGCTGTCCGGGGAACCTGAGGCAGGTGGTAACGCCACTCATGGTAGCGGACACCAGGTGGTTGAGGTCGCCGTAGGAGGGTGTGGTGAGTTTAAGGGTGCGGAAGCAGATGTCGTACAGAGCCTCGTTATCGATGCAGTAGGTCTCGTCTGTATTCTCTACCAGTTGGTGCACTGAGAGTGTGGCATTGTAGGGCTCTACAACAGTGTCTGACACTTTGGGAGAAGGCACCACGCTGAAGGTATTCATGATGCGGTCAGGGTATTCTTCACGAATTTTGCTGATAAGCAGGGTGCCCATACCAGAGCCTGTACCCCCTCCCAGGGAATGTGTGAGCTGGAAGCCCTGCAGACAATCACAGCTTTCTGCCTCCTTCCTCACTACATCTAAAACTGAGTCGACCAGCTCTGCTCCCTCTGTGTAATGGCCCTTAGCCCAGTTGTTTCCAGCTCCACTCTGACCTGGAATTTAACAAATTGAATTACAGGCTGCACTTGGGCATACCAATTCAATTTACAGAAGAGCATGCTTACCAAAAACAAAGTTATCAGGCCTGAAGACCTGGCCGAAGGGTCCAGACCTCACAGAGTCCATTGTCCCTGGCTCCAGATCCACAAGCACAGCACGGGGCACATATTTGCCACCTGTAGAAACATGCAGTATGATTAAACATACAAAAAAAAAAAAAAGATTTTATGCGCAAGATTTAAAACTTGAGGAAATCAAAGAATTTACCAGAGGCTTCATTGTAATAGACATTGATCCTGTCCAGCTGGAGGTCACTGTCTCCATGGTATGTTCCAGTTGGGTCAATGCCGTGCTCGTCACTGATCACCTCCCAGAACTGCACAAATAAAGCATACGGTCTTCTAAAAACATGTTCAGGGTGGATTATGGGACCATGTGACTTTCAAAAGATTTCCCGCGCTCGTGCTCCGGGTGGGGGAGAGCGGCCTGAGCTGTGATTGGCTGCGACACTGAGCTGAGAAATTTGAAAGCCGTCGTTACGTCACAAACCGCCAAAACCGCCCACTGCGCAGACTGCAGCAGAGCAGCCGGCGAGCGGAGGCTCTGACCACGGACAGGCCACATACACACTAGGCCTCTGGGCTCAGAGCGGGGGGAAAAAAAAGCCTTTACGAGAGGCATTCTGCCTCATCATAGAATCGCTTGGCATTTGACAAACCATATTATACGTTATACTCGATATAATATTCACACAGCCGCTGGTAACGGTTACTTTAGGAGTAACTGTATGAAAGCATTTTTAAAAATTAAAAATGTGTTCATTTCAATTTCTCATTCAACACGTACTACTATTAAATCCCCATCACTCAAATACATACATAAATATTATGGAAGTTCACGGTTTTAATCAATTTACTGCGTATTTGGCCTTGAGTAGACTGAATGAAATTCAGGGTGTGGTTTCTTTGAGCCTGGACACAAAGCACCGGATTCTTGGCCTAAAATCGTCAAATTTCCGAATAAAAGTAAAAAACTAAAATCACAAATCACAAATGGGGGATTACTAACCTTCGCGCCGATTTGGTTGCCGCACTGGCCAGCCTGAAGATGGACAATTTCCCTCATTTTGTCTGGAGGTAGGAAAAACCGTGGAAGAGAGACTTTGGTTTTCAATGAACTGCGTGCTTAGGGGCTGAGCGTTCAATTTTATATGACAGCTCAGCCCGCCCATATCAGCTGTGCTCGCACTCCTATTGGTCAATATTCGGAACCACCTTTGACAGACCCATGACGTGACCAATCAAGTGAAAAATATTTTGCCTACCATTGGTTCAAATCTAATGTCAATCACTTTCAGCTGAAACGTGTGACGCGTAATCTGCGGACGTTGGCCTAGTTTTTCATGATGGCGGGGAAGAGTAAACTCGATTTACCTCGCCTTTTTTCGCAATTGCGTATCGTTATGATATGTGTGAGCTTATGTGCCTTGTAAATACTTGGAAACATCATATATTAATCGCTTTTAAACCAACATTTGTTTTACATACGGCTCCACGTGGCTCGGCAGTGTCTGTTTTAGCAGATGTTGGAGCATTGGCAGCGGTACATTCATACATACCATGCTGGGAAATGGCTGCAGCCTCCACTTATTCACTCATGTGCTTTAGTGCCAAGTTTACACCAAAGTAGCTCACTGCAGACAGATTAATTCCAAATTCCCTTCTCACTATTTTGCATTATTACTTCTAGGCTTAGAGAGCTTATGATACTCTATTATCCCCTGAATATAGTTATTATCTAATATAAACAATCGGTTTTATACAGACATGTTACTATTTCACACATTTTAGGCTACTGAACTGACTCTGAATTACATTTAATATTTAATGCAATTATGATTACTAGGAATTTAAAGTGAAGCTGATTGTCTCCCTTACCCATTGGAGACTGTGGAACATTTGTATGTTAGGCATCTCCCCTGCATATGTAGATATTTGCCTAAAAATAGTACAAGATCTTATAGCTTCATGTAACTATATTTCACACATTTATGGCTATTAAGTCAAGTTTGAATTTCATTGTATTCTCATGATTTTTATTTGGAATGCAATGCGGTTTTCTCCATTACGATTAAACTCAGACCCACTGGAGGTTGTGGATTTGCATGTCTGTGTACTGGGCTTTATCCCGTCTTTTCACTGGTATACACATGCCAAACATTTTTTACAGATTAGAGCTGACTGAGGCACAGTGAAAATGCCTGTATCAATGCACAGTAGCCAGCCATTCAGACAGTAAACAAAACAGCAAAGAAGTACACCAATGTTGCTAATGTGACTTTATTATTCTGAATCTGAATTCCCACTCAACTTGACCCTGGAGTTTTGAACACTGGTGCACTATGATAATGTTAAAATGTGGGTCACTCCTCCTGCCCTCCATGCACTGGGTAATATGATATGACACACAAAGGGCCATGCAGAGAAGCAGGCCTGTCACAATGTGGATGTATGTGTCATTTTCAACAGATCTAAACTAGACCCCATCCCAGAGGAGACCCATACCCTAATTGAACAAACTAAGTTATACAAATTTATAGTTACTAGAAGTATTACAGGCTGGTATTTAATTTTTACCAACTATTTTACTATCTGGCAAAGTAAAATATTAACTGTTGATAAGCACACTGAGTTTACTTATAGGCAAGGAAATGGTAGGCTATAAAAAGCCATTATAGTGATCCCTAATGATTGTATTCTAGAGTATATGATCAAAGGAGAAGTTCAATTTGTCAACTGGACAAAGTTTGTTTGGTTGAAAACGTTTCGCCGCTCATCCGAGAGGCTTCTTCAGCTCTGGCCCTGATGCTGGTTGGCTACCTTAGTCCTTTGCGGATTTGAAATGTTAAAAAGGTGTGCCCTTATTTTTAGCATCTATAAAATGTGTCTTGTAGTGACTCCCTGTGATCTATAAATGGCATATATTATAATGGCGTTTATTATAATGTCATTATTATTATGCCATCATAACCTTTTTATGCTAATATTTTTAACTGAACAAAATAATGTACAATAAGATGAAATAATTTTTGGAAATTTGATATAAGCCTATAAGATTTTGCATTTCCTCATATTATGTAATCCAATGGACTCTAAAACGAAGTCAAACAGACATCCTACACCATGCAGCTTTGTCTATTGTGCGTTGCTATGTGCGCTGCGCGGCGCAGTGTGCGCCGGAGGAGCTGTTATGGAGGACGCGCAGAGGCTGACGTTACTTTTTTGTGCTGTTCTTGATCTGTGCGTTGCAACACTGGAATTTCCCCACTGAGGGACTAATAAAGGCATTTCTTATCTTATCTTATCTTATTGCGGCATATGACCCTCTCTTCTGCCCTCAGTCACTTCCACTGGCATTTGTAATAAAACTGGAGTACATTAGGTGTAGGGATAATGCAGTATTTGCCTATCACCTCATTTTAGCCTGAGATATTTGCTAGGAAGGCTGTATCCTGGTCACTTTGTCTTTCTGCTGCCTTATGTCAAATCCATCAATTATTCACTCTCATGGGGGAGGATGCTGCTGGTTTAAGTGGTGCAGTGGAACAAGCAGCTGTAGCCAGGGTCGTATTGGCTACTCCGAATCTTTTGTTTTTTGCATGTCCATGGAGTTTATAGATTGGTTTATAGATTGTTGAGTACTGGTTTAGACTTAACTTGTTTAGTACTTATCCTATACTATCTTGGTGCAGTACTGTCCTGGTATAGTGGTGAGTCATTTTTAGGTTGGTTTTGTTGAGTTTTTTGTTAGTCATGATTTAGTGTGTGTTCATACAAGGCCTACACATAAACCACATCAAAACTGGGATTAAACTGGGACTAATTTCAGAATTAATCCTACACTAGACCAGGAGTAACCAGGACTAGAACAGGACCAAACCAGGTCTTCCATCCAAACTAAAATGGGCTCAAACTAGGGCACAATGAGGCCACACCCTTAGTCCTGATCCACTTTTACTAATATTTAACAGTCCCAGTTAAGTTCTGGGTTACTCCTGGTTTAAACCTATTTTTATTTTTTTTAATAGATTATTTATTTGGTCCTGGTTTAGGCTTCTTTAATCTGGTTTAGTCTAACCTGGTTTTGTCCCAGTTTAGTGTTTTTTTCAGTCTTTTGTTCATCACAGTTTAGTTGTGGTTTATCTTCTAATATTTATTAGTCCCAGTGAAATTGTAGTCCTGTTTTACGCCTTATTTTCCTTGTTTAACCCTGGTTTGGTGCAGCCTGTTTAATATCCCAGAGAATATAGATAGTTGATTTAGTCCTGATTTAGGCCTAATCTGGTTTAGTCCTTGCATTATCCTGCTTTTTGCCCTGATATTATTATTAGTTAAGTCCCAGTATTGTCCTTGTTTAGTCTTAAGTCATTCTAAATCTGTTTTGTTGTCTTTTGTTGGTTGGTTTAGTCCTGGTTTACTTTTACTAATATTTAGTCCAAGTAAATCCTGGTTTATTAGTTCTTATAATCTGGTTTCACTGTAGACTTATTGATTTGGTTCTAGCATTGCAGATTTTTAAGGCGTGCCCAGTATTTCTGCATCTGTTTAAATTTACCAAAATGTTAGAATATATGGTACTATATATGATAATTGCAACGCTCTAAGAAGCCTATTTCCCATGCAGTAGTAACAATGCAGTTGATGTTTGTTTAAATCTGAATATCCCAGTATGGAAGCCTATAAAGGCCACGTTAAACCACGACTCAGCATGTGTGAGCTCTGCAGCATTTGGCCTCCTGTGGTCTGTTGGATCAATGCGGAGACAGATGCAGCTCAGAGAGTCACACCCATATTGATTCAAATGTTCTTAGGTCTTCAAAATACAGTCTTCAGTGTGATTTTGTTTATGATGACTAAGGTTACTGTCAATAAAACCAAATGGAACAAAATATAAACTAGAATGAAAATAATTGCAAATGAGCCTTGACTATAAATCTTTTAGGCTGCTGAGTCCAGTAGCTAGGGACAGATTTGGAGCCGGGTTCCATTTTTGAAATAGAAATTTATGTATCCTCCTGAGACCCGGCCCATTCATTTGTGTCCTTTATAGTGGACATTGAGTTAACCAGTCTATCTTTTAATTGTTTTTAGACTCTAGTTTTCTGGCTGCACTATGATTAAAACAAATAAATCTAAAAATCTAAAAAAAAAAAAAAGAAAGTAAAAATTTAACAAAATAAATAAAATAAATAAATAATACAAAATTATACATAAAAATTTAAATAAATAAATATGTAAGTAAATACTCAAATAAATAAATAAAAATAAATAATACATAATATATAAAGAAAATAAATACATAAATAAGAACTTAAAAGGGAGTCTAAGAACTTTTTGAGGCAACTGTAGAAGCTTGTCAGAGATGTTGGTCATCAAAAAAAAAAAGTTTTTGTTGTAGGTTGTTAACTTCACATGGATTTAACACCAAAATGTCCCTGACGTCCGTTACCGAGGACATGTTACAACATTATGAATAAAAATAAAATAACAAAATGTAAATGGTAAGGTGTTCATTTACATCCAAATAGAAAATTAAAATAAGAATAAGAATAATTTAGATACACTTTTTTCTTCAGGTCCCAGGAGGATATGGACAAAATAGTGAAATAAAAAACCCCAGGATCATGTAGAGCGGGTTAATACAAACATTTTGAGACCAAATGGATGGAGAGAGGGGAGTCAGTCGAGCTGAAAGCACGCCATCTTTTCCTATGGGCATGTTAGCTATGTCCTTCTAACTATTAAAAAAAACAAAAACAAAACAAAAAACAGAAAAAGCCTATCCTGAGTATACTGAAAAGGTCACTGTATTGACTCAGTGGTGTTAATCACGTCAATACAAAAGTAAATTTTTATATATGGTAAACAATTGCAAATTCTAACTCTAAAATCCATACATTCCAAATCTAACCATTCATATTCAAATATAAAATATGATGGCGCATAATTACTTCTATGCATTTCTTGCTTGAGATTCTGATTCAGCATTTATTTTACATCAGATGCCCTCCCTGATGCAGCCATCGCAATTCATGCACCCTTACAATTCAGCTTAAATGTTATGTTGTTCTGTTTCTATGAGTGTTTACATGGCACGCCAATAATTTCCCACCCATACCTAAATAAAAGATTGTCGAGAATCCTGCTTGGAAATATTCAGAGGTTTTTCCTTGAGATTTTGATGTGGAATTTATTTTAGTTTAGATGCCCTCCCTGATGCAACTTGCCTGGTTTACACCTGACCATATCACAAGTGAGATATGGTCTGGAAGCCACCTTTGAAATATCTCGTACCGGAGGTGTGGTTTACGATCGCCAATGGCCGTTTATTGGGCGTTACGAATGTCTATCATTTGGCGTATACGTAGCCCATAGCCAATCATGTCAGTTGTCAGTTCAAACTACAAGTTTCCGTTTGTCACGTATTACGCGTCACCATCTTGCCACCCCTCCCCGCTCTCTGATTGGCTCCCAGAATCGGGAGAGCTCGCTTGCCATAGTCACCAGGCTGTCTTTTCAGATCGGAACGAACGAAAGACCAGGTTATGACGCAACCCTATCAACTTAAATACTGTATATGTCCTGTTTCTGTGAGCGTCTGGATGGCACACATTTCCCACACATACCTAAATAAAAGATTGTCGAGAATCCTGCTTGGAGATATTCTGAGATTTTTCATATGGTATTTATTTTATATAAGATGTCCTCCCTGACAAAACCCTCTCAGTTTATACACCTTTATGACTTAACTTAAATATAAGTTCTGTTTCTATGAGCGTCTGGATGGCACGTCAATAATTTCCCACACATACCCAAAGAAAACACTGTAGAGAATCCTGCTCGGAGATATTCGGTCACACCCATAAGACGGATGCACTGCTCCACATTGTAAATACCAGCGCTGTACAGTACAGAGCCACACACAGAAGGGGCTTTCGGGGCAGACAGGTGCCCAGAGGAACAGCTGGCTCCATGGCTGCACTTATTCACTGGTATTATGTTACCCACTCAAACATACAGCAGCGTTTCCCAACCAGTGGTGCATGGACCTCTGCGGTGTATGCTTGGTCTTGATGTTTACACGTTTACAAATATAAAAAATGACTTATGACAGAATCATTTGATTTGACTACTGCATGTAACAGTGGTGTAGTGTTCAACCATCAACTGGTGGGTATAGCAGGATCAAAACTATTCACCATTGCCAACGTGTCCTTATGCAAGACACTTCATCCACCGAGCCCACTACTTTATGCCATCCCCTTAGCATTATAATGTTTTAACTTCCAAAACACCCATTTTCTAAATTTCCAGAAGCAAACTATGCAAATGGTCAAAAACCTACTGTATATCTCACAACTATCCAGAAAGCAGATAGAACTTTATCATTCAAGAGCACGATGTGGCTTGTAGTATAGGGAGAGCATCTGACATAACAGCTTTTTAGATCACCTTTTGCAAATAAGGCAGCACTATGAGTTAGTTTTCTCACACCTGCATGACAACACAAAAGCATTACTCTGGAGTTTAAAAACATTCTGTGGAACAAGGGTAAATAATAACATGTCCATGGAAACAAGACCAAGTTACAGGTGTGACCTGTGGAGAGGCAAGCCCACACACAGTAAGGATGCATGTTATTCAGTTTATTGACTGACATATTGTTGGGAAGTAACTACACTAACTATTTCATGTACCAAGAATACATACTCTGAATACAAATTTTGAGTAACTGTATTCTGGTACAGTTTCTCATCATATCATTTGGTGTCAATACATTTACTTTTCTAAAATCAGAGGAATATGATTATGTTATGGTATTTGATAATGTAATTTAGGCTTCAAACTGCACATAATCAGTGAGAAAAATGGACAACTCTGCTCTCGTGGTGAGACGTGTGATTTTTCCATCTTCATTTAATGATAGGAAATGTTTTAACAGTGTAACAAATATAAAGCTGTTTTTAATCCTGTGTTTTGCCAGAGTACTGCATTCTGAATACATGTAATACTTTTACATTTATTCATTCATTCATTCATCTTCTTCCGCTTTTCCATTTTCTGGATCGCGGGGGCAGCAGTCCAAGCAGATCTGCTGCCCAGAACACAATGCACCAGCCCCCATGAATCCTCCCGCGGGTGGTGGGTCCACAGGAGGATGGCTCACGTCACAACAGGCCTTGATATATCTTCTGCCATGGGGGCTACCAGTGTCTGCAGACACTGGGAGCGAGGTGGGTTAAGTGTCTTGCCCAAGGACACAACGGCAGCACTCATCTGTGGGAGCTGGGATCACACGCGGTCAACCCATCGAAAGCGGGATTCGAACCGCCAACCCCTGGATTACTTTTACATTGAGTTGTACTTAAATTATAGTGGACCACATATCAGAATACATTTTAATGCAGGTATTGAGTTGCAACACCTTTTGTAAAGAATTGCATACCCTCCTGCATTAGATTTGAATATGCAAATATTTCCAACAGTACAAGATCTTACTCACACAAGATTTCTCTTTGATGAACTGCCAACTAACTGAATAGACTCAAGGGAGATACAAATGAACAAAAATAAGGTGAACTACTATCCAGTTTACAGTCTAAACCACAGAGACCTTTGAGCACAGAAACATCTCTGTAGCCCATCAAAGTGTGTCAGGCCACTCTGTTTGTTTGAGGCTTGCAACACCCAGGGCCATAGTAGCAAATACAATAGTCCAGGTGGGAAAGAAGCTCAGAGAATAGATGCAGTAGAATATGTATGCTAACAGGGCTAAACTGATGGAGGACAAAAAGATCTGATGTTCAGCCAAAAGAAAGATCAAGTTTAAAGGGATGGTTTGCTTCATGCAGGGGTTCATGTGCTGGGTTTATGCCAATAAGAAGATAATACGAAAAAGACCTTGGCTTTGCAGACTACACAAAGAGCTGCGTGAGCTAATATAAGCTTTTGTGGAAAACAGCTTAGGTATGCTTGCATCCACTAGTTTTGATGTTTTATTAAAGAGAGTGTATTGCATTTATAGGGGTATTAAAGGGCCATATTACAGTATTTTCTGAGCTATGTTAGAATGTTTCCTCATCAAAAAGATATCTGGAGTGGTGTTTTGATTCATTCACACATGTTTAACACACAAATCCAACATTTAGGCCCTGTCCCCACGACAATGTTTTTTGGTGGAAACGGGGAAGTTTGTGTTTGTTTGGGCCTGCTGTCCACACGGCGCCGGCGTTTTTGGGGGGTGAGAACGGTGTTTTTCAAAAAAGGGTTCCAGAGTGGAGAAGTCGGAGAACGCTGGGGGTCGCGTTGCCGTATGGGCGGCGAAAAACGCGACTGTTGGGAAAATGATGGCGTCGCGCTGCCGTAATCATCACGTGACTGGTGACCAGAAGGTAACCCTGCGCCTTCCGCAGGTAACGACCAGATAACAACAACCATGGTGGACAATGGACTTGAGTATATTTTACAGACATTTGGAAGTTTATTTGCACTGCTGCATCAAACCCTGTTTATCTGCAATGCAGTGCGACAACAGCGGAGATACATTCACAATTATGCACGTCAGACAGACCAGCCTTCCGGCTGGCTGAGGTCTTCTCTCAAGCAGAAAGCACTGTGTTCCACTTTGTGATGTCATGTGATAATACAGGAAGTGCTCCACTGTGTTTTTGCTCTCCATACACCTTCATAAGAATCATTTGGGTAATTTCAGCCCTGAAATTGTCAGTCTCTACTGAACAAACATAAGTAGGGTTTGAATAGTGCCTGTGAGAGATCACATGATTATGGATGGAATGTATGTTTTTGATGAAGGGGTAACATTATAATGGTAGAAAGCTCCAAAATCTTTATCCAAATCCAAATCCAAATCCAAAATTAAATGGAATAAATACAAAAATAGAAAATATACAAAAGTGAAATAAGAAGCGAAAAGACCAAAGTGAAAAATGTGTGTGTGAAACCACAGATGTTTTGACACTGTAACTTCCCCTTTAAAGCAGATGAGTATCAGTTTACCACACAGCTAAAACCAGATTATTAATGATTTCTGATTATCTTCTAAAAGGAAGGATGTCTTTTCTCAACATTAACCCATACCTTCTCCACTCTACAATGTGGAAGACAATAGGTTGTATGAAGAATTTAAGGGCCTGTATTATTACACTATTTTGTGATCTATGTTATCATGTTGTTTCATCATTAAAACCTGCCTGGAGTTGTGTTATGTTTCATTTACACACATTTAAAACATAAACCCTGCAAATTTAGGCTGAGGTCTTCCCTCAAACAGAAAACACTCCATACTCCATTCCTTCTCTAAAATCTACCCTGGAATTGCAAGTTTTATACTGAACTAAAGGTAAAAGGTACCTGTTGAAAACTACCGCTTCATGACATCACAAGGTGGAACAGAGCATTCTGAGTTTTATAGATGTAGACTAATAATGCAGGATTACTCAAACATGTGTGAATGAAATAAAACATAACTCCAGGTATGTTTTTGATATGACAACGTTATAACATGGCTTAAAGCTCACAAAACATAATACCTTTAAATGTTTCAAATACATTTCATAATGCATTTTCTTAAAACCACAGTATATAGCTTTTATGTTTTTTTGTTTTTTTTTTTAAATATATTTCGGTTGTGTTTATTGCATAAAACAGTCATCCTTAGTCTGGAGAGGCTTGCATCTCCACAAACCTGACTCTGACTCATTTTATGTAAGACTGTGATGTTGGATTCTCTTTGTCTGTAAACTTGAATGCTTGATATATCCAAAAGTGAATATTCAGTGGGTTTGTCCTTATTTAGATGAGATATTGCTGAGTCAAGTATTACTCAAAAGTAAACAGACAACAAAAGTAACCACAAAAAAGCAGAAATTTCTCTTTATGCTCTTATCTTATACTGTGATAGTGATTGTTTATATTATATATATATTATACTTGTATAAGAATTATATTTTCTGTTATTATTTCTTCTAATTAGCTCTTTTAACAGGCCTTTAAAACAGTTATCAAACACTGATAATGATTGTTCAACAATTTTTTGCCTTTCAGTGTGTGTGAGATCTTTCTTTAGAATCCTCTCTCATGGATTAAATTTTACTTTGTGACTTGTGTGTAAAGTTGTGTCACACGTTTTAGAAAATGTACATGAGCAAAGCTGGAATAACAAGAACAACCACTGGCAAACACGTACTCTGACTCTGACACATTAGGCTCTGTGTATTTGCATGTGTATGAAAAGCACTTTATAAATATTGTTTGATTGATTGATTGATATTGTAATTTCTTTCCAAAAAATACAGAAAAGCTGCTTAAAAATGACCAAAACAAAAAGAAAATGTGACTATACTGACATGTTAGTCCTGAATAAGTCATGAATGGGCTGAGTGCATAACAATTATCTTTAATTACAAACTAGTTTCACAACTTTATTATTACCAACCACCCAAATCAGGGGTGTCCCAGTTTTTGATTTTGAAAATCTGGTCACCCTAATTATAATATAACTTAAATCTCACAAGAGGCACTTTTGGGCAATATAAAACCTTTAAATTGGAGTCATATGAAAATGTTACATAAGGTACCCACAAAGGATGACCAAATACTTGTGTATAAGTTAGCATTAGCAACAAGCATAGCATATTGGCCTTTTGTGTGTATGTGTCTTTAAGAGCCTGCTGTGGGGAGATGACTCAGGAAAAGTCCCATTTGCTAGAGCCTCTATAGTCAGCAGTAAAGTATGCCCCCTCTCCATGTATCCCTCCCTCTCTCTCTCTCTCTCTCTCTCTCTCTCTTTCTCGCTCCTCTCCTTTCCTTCCCCCCTCTGCCTCTCCTTCTCTCCCTCCTCCTCTCCTTCCTCTGGTCTGGACAGAGGGGGAAGTTGCATGGCCCCATCCTGCATCACACCAGGGCTCATGTTACCCGAAGGCGGCCATGACTCTGCCAATGCAATGGGCAGAGTCTAACTATTCACTCACTCACTCACTCACTCACTCATGTATTCATTGATTCATATAGTATTTGTACAATGCAAGATAAAGTGAATGGTTGTGTACTAGAAATGGTAAGCTATGTTGTAAAAAATTAATACAAAATAAAATAAATAAAAATAAAATAAAATTATTGCATTCGCGTTCATGTTTTATACAGTAAGTCTTGTATTATAGAAAAAAACAGGCAGCCTCATTGTACATTATAAGCTGTAGAAGAAACACGGAAGGGGTGAAGAATTATGGGAAATGCAGTCTCTTGTTATTGTTTAGACTGAGTTTTAGAGCAGCAAGGGTAAGATTTTAAAAAAGTACCATGCACCAAAAAAAGAACTGGTTTTAAACATGTAAGAGGCCAGACTGTGTACTACTTGCTTTCATATGCTGTGTTAAAGCTGACACACCTTTATTCTTATTAGTTATCAACCCTTAAAGCAATGCATGTTAAGAACTATTCATTCAGTACAACATGACCCACATTTTTTTCCCCAATGTTATAATATTTAGATTGGCCATAAGTGTGAAATACAATAGAGGAAGCAGGAATCACTGTTCACTAATCAACATTGCAACTACTGTAACTATTATACTTATTTATAAAGGATTGTATGGCCGAATATATATGTTTTGTATGCCATAAATCAGTTTTCAGAGTTATTATTTTATACTTCTTGAAACTATTGTCCCTTCAACATATCCAAGGTTCTGTTCATTATTAGTAACCTATTGTTGTGTTTATTAATGACATAGTATTTGAATTAGTGTCATATGGATTCTGATTATATCGTTAAAAATCATGATAAATTTTATTATGTTATCCAGAGGGCTATTTGGGCTATAACTGAAAATATGTGTACCTCGTGAGTCTTGAGTTTAGATCACTTCTCTCTTTTTGCTGTGTGTCAGAATAAGTACATTCTGTCCCATGGAAAACTTGTATAAGCTTAGCCCATGTTATCCCGAGGCAGCGTTCACAATGTAGCACAGTCTCCCTCTAGTGGTGATTATTTACACACGCACTCGAGATTTATTTATGCATTTAGCTCAGGGGTGTCAAACTCATTTTGGTCCGGGGGCCGTATCCAACCTACTTTGATCCAAAGGGGCCAGATCAGAAAACTCATATAATTCGACTCTTTATAATTCGTTTATCTTCTGTCTTCTCAATTCTCTGTTCAAGTTATTGTATTGTTCAAAATGCCGTGTCTCGTAGTGGCGTTTAAGATTATATTCCTTGAGCACCGCCACTTGTTGCAAACAGACCAAACACACAGGTTTCCCATTCACCTCCATGAACAAATAGGAATTAGTCAATTTTTCTTGGAAAATTCTGCACTCGGCGTCCACTTTTCTAATTTTTGACATTTTGCTGATGAGGGTGTCACGGTCAACAGTCAAAACGATGGTCCTTTAAGAGTGTTTGGAAAGAGGCGAGTCTTCATTTGTGCTGCTCTGGTGGGAGGGGCCACGCACAGAGGCGCCGGAGACGCTGCTATGCTAAACTGCGCAGAAAATTACCAATATTTTAATAGAAAATTAAAATACAATTAAAATATTTGAATAGAAAATCAGCCGAGGGCCAGATTAAAGGTCTTGGAGGGCCGGATCTGGCCCTCGGGCTGCATGTTTGACACCCCTGGTTTAGCTGCTTCTCAGTCGCCTTTGTGTCTCAGTCAAAGGTCAAAGGGGAATAGGCATAGTAAAAAAAATAAAAATAAATTTTTCCATGATAAAGAATTCATTATTTAGATTGAAATATTGGTGATACTTCTATTTTTTCATTTCATTCATTTGAGTTTCAGAGATAACTGCTGTCCATTGTCTCTATGCCTTTTAATTAAATATTAAACTGCATTTTTGGTAACTATATTCAAGTGTATTGTGTATTGTATTGTGTCTGTCTTTCTGGTTTAAACCCAATGTTTTAACCCATAGTCTTCAGGATCTCCTGTAATCTGCAGGGGTATTTCTATTGTATCTATACGTTATTGCCTCATCTGCCCTGGGGCAGACTGACAGAAGTGAGGCTGCCAATCTGCACCATGGGCCCCTCAGCCCACCACCAACCACTCCCACACGCCATATTTATAGTAGGCAAAATTGGTGAAGTGTCACATAATCAAAGCCCAACATTTACCAAAAATTAACCAAATTTACCTGACTTCACCGTAGTTTCTGAAGATTTACATTTATCAAGTTATAAAATGTATTAAGCATGTATTAAACATTGATTAATTAAAATAAGAGATTTGGTCTTTAATAAAAATCTTTAATCTTTAATCTTTAAAAAGCTTTAATAAAAATACATTTACATAGACAACAATCATTATAAAAATATTTTTTTAGTGGAAGTGCTATTCCAGTCTTCTACATCAGGGTGCAGCAGATCACTTTAGTCTCTCCAGGTTCAAATCCTGATCCTGGATTTGAGCCTGGACTTTTGGGAATGATGTTACTGCTTCCTGCAACTGAACAAACAAGTGCAAATCAATGGCTGTGTTCTTATTGGAATATTTTGTGTTAATCTAAATAGCCTATGATTTCAAAAAACATTAGTTGAAAGAGAAAAAAAATTAAACCAGTTTTAAATGAAATCACTTCTCTTATACTCATTCCTATCATCCTAATTATTCACGCACTGATTTTTTAAAGTGCATAAACTTTCATAGGCCACAGGAAATTTTGCTGTCTCTGCAAGCTAGGATGGAAACAGCGCACCAGCCTTATGTCCTGGTTCATAGACGATAATTTCATGCAGACAGCGTGCAGTGATGTCAAATCTATCTAAATTTACTTGAAGAAATGATTGATTATTATTACATTTTATTATTACTTTATTAGTCTACAAGAAATGGGGAAATGTTGAAATGACCTTTTGGGAGTACGTTTTGCTGGAAGTACATGGGGCTGTTCATGTTTCCAGCCGGTCGATACTGTCCCACCACAAACACCTTTTTCCCGCTGGAAGCTACGCCCACTCCCAGCTCCTCACTGTCCTTCCACACCACCTGACTGAAGTGTCCTGGGACAGAGGAGAGGGGAGGGCTCAACAATACACAACAATACACAACAATACAACAACTTTCTATTTTCATTTTAACTCCTTTACATATACTTTTCTATAATTCAGGATTATTTGACTCCAGTCTGTTGCTATTTTGCCACTTATTAACAACTACTGTGTCCAAGTAGTTTCCCTTGGGGCTCAATCAAGTTTGTTTAATTCTAAGTCTAAGTTTACACAGATAGACAAGATAAGATAAGATAAGATAAGATACAGTGGTACCTCACCTTACGAAATTAATTAGTTCCAGAAGTGGTTTCGTAACGTGAATTTTTCGTAAGTTGAGTAGCTATTTCAATGGAAAAAGCCTGATTCGTTCCAAGGCCCCGTTCCAAGTTTTTTTTTTAGAGTGTAACATTTTTTTTATAGTGTAACATTGTGTTCTGCGTAGAGACTGTAAACACAGGACTAAACGTGGACTATACCAGGTCTAGACCAAGCAGCAGCAGTGTACCTCACGAGGCTGAGGCGAGCATTGAGGGGGAAGGGCGGTGTGTGTGCGCGGACACATGTGTGATAATGCAGCATGACCCGGCGCGGGGCTGCGAGCAGAGACCCGTGCTTTGACTGTGCCAGGTCTAAACCAGGTCTAAACCAGGTCTAAACCAGGTCTGAACCAGGTCTGAACCAGGTCTAAACCACCGTGTGCGGGTCTATTTCCTGGTTTCGTTTCGAGTCACGGCTGAGGCGAGCAGCGAGGACTCCCCTCGGGACCGCACGCAGTCTGAGCGCATGAACGAACGCATGCAAGAGCCACGGTGGTCTAATCCTGGTTTAGACCTGGTTCAGACCTGGTTTAGACCTGGTTTAGACCTGGCACGGATTGAGCACTGGTCTCTGCTCGCGCCCCGCGCCGGGTCATGCTGCGCTATCACACACATGTCGCGCACGCACACACACCGCCCTCCTCCTTCCCCCCACACTTCACTATTAATACATTTTGTTGAAAATCTATGAAAGTTTGAGTGTTTAAATGAGAGACAAATGTGAGAAAAGTTTAAATCCAGTCTGAGAAAAGTGTATAATGTGTATGGCTGAGCGCGCATTATTAGAATTTTTGAGATTTCGCGTTTCGTAACTTGAATTTTCTTTCGTATCTGGAGACCAAAATTTAACGTGAAGGCGTTTCGTAACTTGAAAAATGTCTTTCGTAAGGTGAGGTACCACTGTACATTTATTTGACTCAAGTTGTTTTCAGAGTCTAGAATGTGATGCCATACTCCCAGAATAGAGGCAATAAAAAGCTCTTACTGTACAGTATATCGATTACACAGTAATCTTCTCAAAAGAAACATAATAGTAAGAAAAAAAACCCCCACAAATATTGAACTGAGTAAAGGTATCACTGAGTTACATATACTCAGTTACATTTACTCCGTTTTTTTTAATACAAATTGTACTATTCACAGTATCTTTCCGGTAGCCTACTTTACTCCCACTTGAGTAATATTTTTATTGAAGTAACAGTATTTGAGTAAATGTTTTGATGACTCTTTTCACTGTGAGTGACAAAATCTTTATGTTGACAATATTAAATTATTTGAACATTTGTGCTTCTTGCTCTGCCCCTCCAGATATTTGATTTGATTTGATTATTATAATTGTTGTGTGCATTATCTTCAAATTACAAATCAGACTTTTAACACATACTTTCCTTCTTTATGGACTTAACATAGTACATTTCAGCCAAACTTGCAGCACACAGACATGAGTGAAGTGTCTTGCCTGCAGGCACAAAAGCAGTGTGCAAAAAAGATAAACAAGACAGCTCAGCTCCAGCAAAGCAATGTATTTAGACTATTTACTGTATCTGTGGAGAGGTGAGCAATAATGCTTGTAATGAAGTACATTCTGGAGAGATATGTTGAACATTAGCCCCTCAGAAAACTAAACCAGGACTAAGCCCTCAAAAGAAGTTACATAATGCACCTTTAAGTCAACACTAACCACAAAAGGCTTGCGTACCACACAGAGACTGTATAAAGAAGTGCACTAAAGAAGTGTGATGTCATCCATAGTGTCCAGCTCCAGTCAAATGAAGCTCACAAGGTGATTTTAGGGGCAAATTTGGAGTTCCATATTAGGAATAATAATTTATTTATAGTATACAGACAAAATCAAATTTTAAGACCAAAATAACGGGGCTCACTGAAGTAGGTACAGAGTGAGGGGTGACAATTTTTCACTGTAAACTGTGAGTTCATGGAGGCGGAAGCTCGCCCATGCTCACTTTTAATTTCTCCATTTATATATAGAGAAACATTTCTGTAGACAAAATAACAAGTCTTTATTGCACTTAGTACTGCATGAACTAGTAACACAAAACGTCTTAAAGAGTATTGGACTCACCAGTCTTACTGCTGTATCCTGGACTGCCCCATTTGTAAAACTTGATCTCACTGTACCAAGAATCCACAGCCTCTCTGCCTATAGAAGACACATATACAAGAAGACACATATAAGGCACAGAAAGGGTCATGTTAACAATCATGCATATGTGAGCTTTTTGAAATTATTTCGCAGCAGAATTGGTGACGTTGAAAAAATGAGTATAGACAGACAGTAGCTGCTGGCCTCAAAGTTGAATTGCATCTTTTTGGCAGTGCTAAAAATTGCTTACCTGGAAGAATCCATGACTCATCGCTGTACCAGCGAGTGAGTCTGGTAACGCTTGATCCACAGAATGCGCTGCGGTTGCGCGTAGACAGACAGCTAAGTGAACCAATCAGAGATTGCGCCATCTTGATTCAAAACTGAGGAGGAACTTCCGCTGCCTAAGAGTGACTTTGCGGGCAAAGGCGGGTGCACTGACGTCACCATCTTTGAACGAATCAGAATCGTGTCCGTTTTTAACCGGGGGAGCAAGGGTGGAGCGAGGGTGTCCAAATGGTATCGCGCTGTATAGGAAATACAGAGAGATATCATTTGGCTGGCCAGGTAAAAAAATTGCCAGATTGCATGAGCTTTTAATGTTATATTTTAAATAACTTTAAAAGCCCTTTAATTCTCCAATTTCCTTCGTAAATAGATGCGTGTGTTCCAGTTGTAGTAACCATCACTGCATTTATACTTCCAAATGTTTCTAATCTCAAGGCTCTCTTAAGCAACCACAAGATGGCGCTAAAGGTCAGTTTGAGAATCGACCAAAACGGTCAAACTAGAGCAACAAATAAACAGTAAATGTTAGCCGTGTCTCAATTCTCAGTGTGCACAGTTTGGCGTGTGGTTTTAAGGGCATGTACGTCACTTCCGGCGTGACAACTGCTGGCCCAATTCGTTTTTGTCCCTTGCACAGTTAACATGCGTTCTGAAAACCGCAGTCGTATCCATGGAAATCGGGGCGTGGACCAACTGCGTGAAGATGCACACATCGCGCAGTCAAATATCCCAGCATGCACCACGCGCTACTTCTTCTACGGGAAAAAAAGGGAGTCGGCGGCTGCATCTAGTATTTGTGAGACCTGTTGCAATTCGGGTTGCGAGTTTCAGATTCGCTGAAAAGGGCGTGGTCTGAGCCACACAGACTGATTTTCTGGGCACAGAAACGCTGTGACCAGTGGCTAGAGTTTTGAATTGCTTAACAAAATTTCAGCGTGAGAAATACCATGTGTGGCGTGTGAGCATGTGAACTCGTTGAAATGCGTGTGTCACACTCTCAAAGCGTGAGACTTGAGAGCGCTGTGCACAGTCTTGACTGCAGTCTGAATACCCTTAAAACCACGCTCCGAACTGTGCACAGAGAATTGAGACACGGCTGTTGAGGAGCTGCAGCCGTATCTCAGTTCACAGTGTGCACAGTTCGGAGTGTGGTTTTAAGGGTACTCAGACTGCACTCAGGACTGTGCATACTCCGCAGAATGCATGGGCATCGACGAAATGGGACAGGTCTTGCAACTACCAGAAGCAGCCGCCGACTCCATTTTCTCTCGTAGAAGTAGCGCGCGGTGCATGCTGGGATATATGACTGCGCGAAGTGTGCATCTTCACGCAGCTGGTCCTCTAAAAAAAAAAAAAAGCAAATATAGACGTACTTTGATTTATGGATTTCTTAGAGAAACTCGTCAAACTGTCAAAGAAAGACCTAAGGCTTTGTAACTGTAGGAGACCAATGTGCAGGTGACATGTCAGGTTGAGTAATGTGATTAACTCTTTCCAGCGTTATTTTAGATGTAGATACAGAACAAATACAGAACAGAACAAACACAGAACAGATGTTTTGGGTGATCCGTTTGTGTCACGTTATTGTCACTCTGGTTTATACAGACTTTATGCATCAGAGAATTCCTTTTTGCATTCAGCCTGCAGTGTACAATACGTGGGGCTGAGTGTCAGTCATAAGTATAGGATCTGTGGTACAGACAGAAAGAAAATGGAAGCCCTTAAATTGTGGGAACTGTGCTTCAGGCCGTCAGGTTTTTTTTTTTAGAAATAGAAATATGTTGTATATTTCTACAATATTTACAATATTTCTAACATGAAATGGGCTGAACCAGGGTTAAGCCAGGACTAAACCAAACCTGAATCAGGACAGAACAGGACTAAAACAGGAATAAACCGCCACTAAACCAGGATGTAACAAGGACTAAACCAAGACTAAACTAGGACTAAACCAAGACTATACCAGGACTGAACCAGGACTAAACCAAGACTGAACCAGGACTAAACAGGACTAAACCAGGACTGAACCATGTCTAAACTAGGACTAAACCAGGACTGAACTAGGTCTAAACCAGGACTAAACCAAGGCTGAACAAGAACTAAACCAGGACTAAATCAGGACTGAATCTGGTCTAAACCAGGACTGAACCAGGTCTAAACCAGGACAAAACCGGGAAACTCAAAGATGACTCGAAAGATGTCATACTGTGGAATATTCCAGGCAGAGCAATGACATATCCATAGAAACAAGTGGGTGATGGACTCCCAACCAAAAAGTTACACAGTGATTCTTTAATTCCCTTTGTTTTGCAGGCCCCTCTGACCTGTGAGCTTGACAGATGCTGAGCTGCTGTAACAGTAGATGTTCTCTCCGTCACTGGTGTCACTGTGCTTCATGGTGTTCGCCTGAAGGAGGTGGTGAGCCCACCTCTGAGCCTGTGCACACAGCTCCGAGCTCAGCCTGAGGGGAGGAGCACTGTGATGTGACCGGTACGTGTTATGGGCATCCAGGAACTCGCGCTTAAAACTGCCATCTGGAATTATAATCAAGTATTAAAGGGCCTATATTTATGCTATTTTCTGATCTATGTATCTATATCTATATTATAATATTGTTTCCTCATCAAAAACATACCTGGAGTTTTTTTTTTTTTTCATTCACACATGTTTAACACAAACCCTGTGTATTTACACTGAGCTCTTCTCTTAAAGGGATATGCCACCCCCAGGTCAAATTTGGGCATCTCCCCACAGTCCAGAGACTAAAATAAGTGGTGGAAAGCGTTTTCCTGCTCACCCAGCCATTGTCCGAGTCTGTCGCCACTGACCGCCGCGGTATCTGGTGCTCCTCCGCCTTAGACTGGAGTCTAACGTAGCCAGAGAAAGATTTCGGCCAAAAGGAATTAATTTGCTCGATGCGTTTCCCAATTACTTTGTGTGTAGTGCGCATTCATATCGAGTGCAAATAAATGTGCATATCAACACGGAGAGCTTGCCTTGGTCATTTTGGGTGGGAACTATTTTCCAGTGCGTAAGAATACAGCCGTATCACGCACCACGTTGTGCAACAGGGGAACTCCCTTCCCGGTGCGTAACTGGGATTCAAATTAATTCCTTTTGGCCGAAATCTTTCTCTGGCTACGTTAGACTCCAGTCTAAGGCGGAGGAGCACCAGATACCGCGGCGGTCAGTGGCGACAGACTCGGACAATGGCTGGGTGAGCAGGAAAACGCTTTCCACCACTTATTTTAGTCTCTGGACTGTGGGGAGATGCCCAAATTTGACCTGGGGGTGGCATATCCCTTTAAACAGAAAAAAAAACACCATTCTACATTAGCAATTCCATGGCTGAAATGATGCAAATGATTATAGTGAAGATGTATGGAGTTTAAAAACACAGTGGAGCACTTCCTGTATTACAACATGACATCATGAGGTGGAACAGAATGCTTTCAGCCTACATATGCAGAGTTTGTGCGTTAAATATGTGCAAATGAAACAAAACACAACTCCAGGTATGTTTGTGAGGAGGAAACGGCATTATTACAGTTCAGAATATAGTGAAATATGGGTCCTATAATGTACAAAAGGTCTGTAGAATTTATTATTTCTACGGCCTTATTAATTGCAAAATAAAAAAATATTTGGATATATATTTGGATCAGTAAATCACCAACAAGTCTTTAATTTCTGACACATTATGGTCTGAGAGTTTCCAATTGAAATATTGATGTGCTGAGTGCATGCACTTACTGTACCTTCCATTATAAGTCCAACAGACAGTCAATCACCAACTCCCAGTAATCACATCTGCAACAAATATGAATGAGATAGCATTAAAATACACAACAATAATGCAATAATACAACAATACAATAAGAAATATTGGCCTAAAGCTGTTTATCAAGGTAATACAGACTTATAGGACTTAAGTTACCTGGCCAGCCAAATGATATCTCTCTGTATTTCCTATACACCGCGATACCATTTGGACACCCTCCATCCACCCTCGCTCCTCCGGTTACAAACGGACTCCGCGATTCTGATTCGTTCAAAGATGGTGACGTCAGTGCCCCCGCCTTTGCCCGCAAAGTCACTCTTAGGCAGCGGAAGTTCCGCCTCAGTTTTGAATCAAGATGGCGCAATCTCTGATTGGTTCACTTAGCTGTCTGTCTACGTGCAACCGCAGCGCATTTTGGACCAAGCGTTACCAGACTCACTCGCTGGTACAGCGATGAGTCATGGATTCTTCCAGGCAAGGACTTAAGTGCTTTTTCAGTTGAGACTTTGTGCCAGGTGTTTACAATATCTCTGGTGTTGATGTAGTGGCCGCATTACAGTTAATACTTTTTGGCAGACTAAATAGACCCACCAGCCAATTATCAACTCAATTATCTAAGACTGTTCCAACAACGCCACTCTGGATTATAGTGCCAGGGACACTTTACCAAAGGCAACGCAAGTTCTTGATTGAGTGGACTATGAGACATAAATATGAAAAAGATACATTTATTTATTCAAGTCATTAAAATACTCAATTACATTATTAAAATGTGTCTCCCATTCTCCTAAAAAACAGTACTATCACACTCACATTCACACTTAATAAAACACAGGACCTGGCCCAACCCAAATCTTCAAGGTGCAAGTCAGTTTTTCCCAGTGGTCCAACCAGGATGTTGCACAGGTGCACTGGTCCGCACGCAGGCCCGACGCTGTGGGTCTGCGGCAGTGCGCACACTCCAACGGGACCCAACTCGAGTCCACCGTCTATGCTGGTCCCTAGGACTTAGTTCATTTTGGTCAGAAAGGGGGAAACTGTCTTTAGCCCGTAGGAGGGAGAGCTGAATTTGCCGAATGCCAGGGAAAGCACAACGAAACGATCAGGGACTTATGGTTGAAAGGAAGAAAGGGAAGGGAAGGAAAGGCCCGCTGGGAAGTCCACCTAAAATACAATGCATTTTTAGATATAGTATCCTGTAACGCTGTACACCTCCGTGCGCAGTAAAGAAAATCAGATACATACCAAATGCGCTTTAGCGCATCACGCACAATGACAAGCCAGGAATGCTGCAACCAAATGCCGCTCTACAATAAACCCACAGATTAACAGAGTGTAATTGAATTAATTGAAAGATTGATGGCCAAATTCTTACCGGAGTTTCATGCAAGCAGGGCACAGCACGGGTCTGCTGTTCCCAAGTGACCCGTGCGTAAAAGTCCTCGCCTGACGCTGCGCACTACAACCAGCACCAGATTAGAAAAGTCGCAACACAAGGGACAATACTGCACACTGATGCGGCTTACCAGAGCTTTTTGACGTGAATATGTGCAGCATGAGCCTTCAAGTTGTTCCACAGTTGACTAAGCCAAGCTGTAACGCACGTGCTGCGCACAAATGACGTGGAGACAAAAAGCGCTCAAGATTAGTCGCGGTTTTAGTCCTATATTGACGAGAAGTAACGAAATTTGTTTGGCAAGGCTCGTGCTGCTGCCAGCTCCCAGGCAGCGGGTGACGTCAGAGGCGAGGAAGGGGTTGCCCAGAGGAGGTACCCACCTTTTAAAGGCTCAGGTGGATCACAATGGCCACACCAGCGGTTAAAGGGGCCTGCCACCACATTGACATGGTAGAGCGAGTAGCTTAACCTGGATTTGACCTTTTTTCTTTCTTAACTGTCCATTAAGCAACAAAGTACAATGCTGTCAAAGAGTACACTTAAAGAGCCCATATTACCAAGTTTTCACATCAGAAACAGACCTGGAGTTGTTTTTTGTTTCATTCACACATCTTTAACACACAGACCCTGCATATTTAGGCTGAGTGCTTCTCTCAAACTGAAAACACTCTGTTCCACATGCCATGTGGTTAATACAGGAAGTGCTCCACTGTGTTTTTAAACTCACCTTCACTAAAATCACTATCATTTGGATGATATCAGCCCTGGAATTGCCAATCTCTACTAAGGGAGCTGTTAACTTAGACTTAGACTTAGACAAACTTTATTGATCCACAAGGGAAATTGTTTTGGGTACAATAGCTCACTCATCAAATATAATACTGTATATTACAGAGGGTAACAAAAAATAGACTGAATAGACCAGTGTCAGACAAGACATAATTATAAAAAAAATTAAGAAAGATAATAAATGTATATGTACAAATCACAATTAAATAGAAAAGTAAGTAATAAAGTATAAAATACAATATCAAATAAGATGTTCAATTCCAGCTATATACAGTTGTAGGGAGTATTATCTATTAAGATTAAGATTAAGATTAAGATTAAGATTAAGATTAAGATTAAGATTAAGATTAAGATTAGCCGATTAGCCGATCAGGTGACCAGCTTTGCGGATCAGTTTGTCAATCCACCCAATGTCCCTTTTAACTTGAAAACTACCACGACATGACATCATAAGGTGGAACAGAGCATTTTGAGCTTTGGAGCTATGTTTTGGAGGAGGTAACAATGTTATAACAGGAGTCAATATTGTGTAATAAAGGTCTTTAAAAATATAAAGCCTCCTAAATGCATGGCTCTGTGTGGGAAGCCTACAAGTACAAAAAAGAAGCGCAAAAAACAAATGTATATAGTAACTATTAATTAAAATATATTCATTGAAACGTCTGTGGTGTTGTATTTGTAAGTCTTTGTAATGTTATTTACTGTGAAAATGCAAGTAATGTTTAGGTATACACCAGTGATGTGCAGTCAGGGGCCCTCACCTGTCATCACAGAGAAAAGAAAGTAAAATGAAAAAAATATATGGTTATACCGTATTGGCCCGAATATAAGACGACCCTGATTATAAGACGACCCCCTCTTTTTCAAGACTCAAGTTTGAAAAAAGACTTTTTGAACACCAAATTTAATTTTTATACAGAAAATAATGACAGTACATCTGAAACAAATGATTATAACAATATATTCGAGAGAAAAAGCCTGTTATTTTGCCTCATTCAAATCATGCAAAAACTGTCTATCACATCTTAATATCTGAACATTTAAATATGTAAACTAAAGTGCAATCACATTTGTAAATGAATGAATGAATGAATCAATCAATCAATCAAAAGGAGGACCAAAAAGCAGCGGATTTCTTAAACACAATGAACAGTCTGGGCTTATTTCCATTAATACACAAACCAACTAGAATTACAGCACAAAGTGCAACAGTTATTGACAACATCTTTACAAATGTAAATGAAGATATTGTACTAAGTGGGGTCCTAATAACTGACATCAGTGACCATTTACCCATATTTACATCTTGTAAATACAAACACAAAATAAAACCGAGAAAGATTATAAAACTGTCAAGGAACAGATCAATGAAAGCCCTAACAGCACTTAATGATGATCTGAAAGCACAAAGTTGGGATTCAGTTTATGTCAATGATGTCAATCAAGCATACAACTCTTTTATAGATACAGTGATAAGATTATATAATAAAAATTGCCCATTAGTAACCTCCCGACAGAAAAGGGAAGATAAACCATGGATGACCAAAGGAATAAAAAAATGCATGTAGAAAGAAAAAATATCTGTATACATATTTTTTGAAAACACAAACAGGAGAGGCAGAAGATAAGTATAAAAAATATAAAAACAAATTGGTATGGATCATCAGGAAAAGAAAAAAAGAATATTACAGTGAACAACTAAATAAAAACAAAAATAACATTAAGTCAACTTGGGGAATAATAAATAGAGTTATAAACAAGACAGGGAAGCATCCTTATCCACATTACTTTGTAAAGAATAATGCTGACATATATAATGAAAAACTAATTTCTAATGAGTTTTGTGAATACTTTGCTAATGTGGGGTCCAGCCTTGCAGGTAATCCCTCTAAAAAGTTTGATGAAAATACAATCATTGACAATGTGAGCAGTATTTTTCTGGACAAGGTGGAAAAAGATGAAATAAGAAAAATTGTTAAAAACTGTGGAAACAAAAGATCAACTGACTGTGAGGGACTGGACATGATGGTTGTGAAAAATATAATTGAATCTGTTATTGATCCTTTTACATACATATGCAATTTATCATTAACAATGGGAACTTTCCCTGACAAAATGAAATTAGCAAAAATAGTACCGCTTTATAAAAATGGTGATAAACACAACTTCTCCAACTATAGGCCAGTCTCACTGCTTCCACAGTTTTCAAAAATATTGGAAAAGGTGTTTGCAATAAGGCTTGATAGTTTTTTACAGAAACAAAACATCTTGAATAATAACCAGTATGGATTTAGGGCAAAACATTCAACCGCAATGGCAATAATGGAACTAACTGAAAAAATAGCATCCGAAATTGACAATGGGAATTATTTCTTAAGTATATTCATTGACCTACAAAAAGCTTTTGATGTAATAAATCATTCAATATTACTTAGGAAAATGAACAAGTATGGCATTCGAGGGGTGGCTCGTCAATGGATAGCGAGTTATTTAGAAAACAGAAAACAATATGTACAAATTAATGACACAGAATCAGAAAGATATAATATCAAATGTGGTGTTCCCCAAGGCTCGATTCTTGGGCCCAAATTATTTAATTTATATATGAATGATTTTGTTAATGTATCTGAACTTGGGAAAATTTTATTTGCCGATGATACAACATTATTTTGCCATGGAAAAGATATGAAAGAGGTCATAATTAGAGTAAACGAAGAGCTAAAATAAGTAAAATATTGGTTTGATTTAAATGGATTGATTCTTAATATTAAAAAAACGAATTTCATTTTATTTAATGATAAAAATAAAAAAGACGACATATCATTAGAAATAGATGGGATACAGATTAAGAGAGTAAGTGAAACAAAATTTTTAGGAGTCATGATTGATGAAGGACTAAACTGGAGGTCTCATATAAATTACACTAAAAGCAAAATAGCTAAAGCAATTGCGGTGATGCATAAAGTAAAGTTCTCATTAAACAGTGCAGCATTATTAATCTTGTATAACTCCATAATCGCACCATATCTGATGTACTGTGTGGAAATTTGGGGGCCGACATGTAAAACTTACCTACAGCCATTATTTATTTTACAGAAAAAGGCTTTGAGAATTATCACCAACAGTCATTATAGAGAGCCATCCAACTCATTATTTGTTAAACTTAAAGTGTTGAAAATGTGTGATATTGTTGAATTAAGTCTCCTCAAAGTCATGTATAAAGCAAAGTGCAGAGTGTTACCTGTAAATATTCAAAGATTGTTTGAGATGAGAACAAGCCAATACAATTTAAAGGGAACCTACATGTTTAAAAAACCTAAATTCAGAACCAAGGTTATGGAGCGAAGCGTCGCTGTGAAAGGAGTTAATTTATGGAATAATCTTGACAAAGAAATCAAAGAATCAAGTACAATAATGGCATTTAATAAATACATAAAATCCAATGTAATGTGTATGTATGAAAAAGAAAACTAAATTGTTACACTTGAAAATGAAGCTTTATGTTTACAATTGATTAATAATTGTGATTGAAATGGAATGTAATGAGGAAAGGTTTTACAGTCACTATCGGTGTTGGTGTTTGGAAAAGGGAAGAGGGGGCAGATAACATAAGATAACTCTTCTTTCTGCTCCCTTTCATTCAATATTTTGTTATTTGTTATCACAAATGTTGACGTCTTTTTATACTTATGAATGAAATAAATAAATAAATAAATAATAAAAAAAAAAAATCAAATATTTATAAGGCGCTTTTCATACAAAATTGTAGCACAAAGCGCCTTACAGTGGTCAAGGATTAGAAGATTGACCTTTATTGATCTCGCACAGGAGAAGTTGTTTCTATATTTGACCCGGGGACCATCCCCATGATTTTGTTTTGTTATTTATGCTTTGGTCAGGCCCTAAGCTGGAGGATTTTACCTATGGCGCATGTTTAGGTTGGTGGGGGAAACCGGAGTACCCGGAGGAAACCCACCCAAACACGGGGAGAACATGCAGTCTCCACACAGAAAGACCCGGGCAACCCGAACCTTCTTGCTGTGAAGCATGAGTGCTAGCCACTCAGCCACCGTGCCGCCAGGGAAAAAAAAAAGAAAAAAAAGAACAGGAACAGGAACAGCAGCAACAACAGCAACAACAACAGCAACAACAGCAGCAACAGCAGCAGCAGCAACAACAACAGCAACAACAGCAGCAACAGCATCAACAACAACAGCAGCAACAGCAGCAGCAACAACAACGGCAACAACGACAGAACAACAGCAACAACAACAACAGCAACAACAACAACAGCAACAACAACAACAGCAACAACAACAAATGAATGGCTTCTGATTTTTGAAATGTAAATAAACCAATCTACTGTGATAAAACAACAAAATTGCAGTAACTGCATTAACCATCAAAGTGAAGTCTAACTGTAACTGTAGTCTTGAAACAAATCTGAATAAGGAAAAACATTGCAATAAAATAATGCAAACTGGTTTAAATTTGAGAGTAGCTGAGATCTGTCATGTCAGAACATTACTCCTCACAAACATCCTCTGCCTCGCTGTGCTCAGTGTCACTGTCCTCACTCCCATCCTCTGGCTCCGCTGGGGAGTTCAGTTCAGCATTCGCGTTAAAGATATCTGGCGCCATCTAGCGTTGTGAATGGGTATAATGTCTAGACCGCGAATGTAAGACGACCCCCGCTTTTTCAGTCTTATTTCAATGCAAAAAACATCGTCTTATATTTGGGCCAATACGGTATTTATCCAATAATTTGTACTATAAAGTTATTTTCTATTTAACTTCACCATTTTAATTATATTTTTTATTCAAAATCACTGAATTTTCATTTTTACCGTTCAAATAGTGAGAAGAGACGTGCGGAGAGGCACCAGCCGTTCGTGCCTCACATGGACTGACTGTGCTGTAGCTGTGTTAGCAAGTTAAAGGGATATGCCACCCCCAGGTCAAATTTGGGCATCTCCCCACAGTCCAGAGACTAAAATAAGTGGTGGAAAGCGTTTTCCTGCTCACCCAGCCATTGTCCGAGTCTGTCGCCACTGACCGCCGCGGTAACTGGTGCTCCTCCGCCTTAGACTGGAGTCTAACGTCGCCAGAGAAAGATTTCGGCCAAAAGGAATTAATTTGCTCGATGCGTTTCCCAATTACTTTGTGTGTAGTGCGCATTCATATCGAGTGCAAATAAATGTGCAAATCAACACGGAGAGCTTGCCTTGGTCATTTTGGGTGGGAACTATTTTCCAGTGCGTAAGAATACAGCCGTATCACGCAGTACGCTACCAGGGGAATCCCAGTTACGCACCGGGAAGGGAGTTCCCCTGTTGCACAACGTGGTGCGTGATACGACTGTATTCTTACGCACTGGAAAATAGTTCCCACCCAAAATGACCAAGGCAAGCTCTCCGTGTTGATTTGCACATTTATTTGCACTCGATATGAATGCGCACTACACACAAAGTAATTGGGAAACGCATCGAGCAAATTAATTCCTTTTGGCCGAAATCTTTCTCTGGCTACGTTAGACTCCAGTCTAAGGCGGAGGAGCACCAGTTACCGCGGCGGTCAGTGGCGACAGACTCGGACAATGGCTGGGTGAGCAGGAAAACGCTTTCCACCACTTATTTTAGTCTCTGGACTGTGGGGAGATGCCCAAATTTGACCTGGGGGTGGCATATCCCTTTAAGTTTAGCAATCCGATCACTTTTTTCTTCTTGTCTGGCCCTACTTTTTAAATGGAGGAAGATTTCATATTAAAGCTCAAGCAGTTTTCTAAACTGGACTTTCAGTCGAAGCAGGAGGTTATAACTGAAGGAAGACCAACGCCGGAGCTAAAGGATTTGCTCCAGACTACGGGATGAAAGACTTACTCTTTCAAACAGCGTGGTAAGAAATCATCTTTTCTGCTTTTCCTGCCTTCTTTTCTCAACCTGCTGTGACAACGTCTGAACTCAAATAGGATATTGTGACCTGAAAAATTTGCAAAGAAGCCTCGTTTAACATGTGTTGTCCACCACTCACATTCAGAGCCAGATCGCTATAAAAACGTCGCTACTCTGGGAAATGCACTGAACAATAATTTAAATTTTTAGCTTCACATCAAAAATATTACGAGCTCCAGTCACTTACAGGGAGAGAAATTTACTTGCCAACACCTAGTTTACATATTTGTAAATTTCACCAGCCATGACCTTCACCGCACGTCACTGGTACGTATATACACCCCAAACTAACATCCCTTATCTATATATGCTCAGTGATACATATTTCATAGTACTGCATTGTTTACAACTCAAAAGTGACCTATAATAATAGCCATGACACTTTGTAAATGAGTAAATGGCTTTTTGTGAGCGTTAAGTTGTTTCTATAAACCTTGTGTTTTTTGTCACTTTGTCTGACTTAGGAGCAGAGATGGTAGAAATTCAAGTTGCGAGAAAAGTCCCTCAGTCGTCCAGGTAGAATCGAGCTGACGAAGCCTCTCGGATGAGCGGCGAAACGTTTTCAACCAAACATACTTTGTCCAGTTGACAAATTGAACTTCTCCTTTTATCAGACCCTCCAGGAATTCGCGATGTTGCGATTTGCAACTTCAACGCAACTTCAGCCAATCCCCGTGAATTCAGGGCAGTGTTGCAATTTTGACCAATCACCGCAACTTTCCCGCAATTTTTACTAATTTTGACCAATCATCGGCGACGTATTGAACGCCGACCAACTTCCTTCAGTGTAGGAGACATAACTGAGATGAGGTGCACGGTGCGTTTGTGTGTGTGTGTGCGGCAGAGGCGGTGGGTCACGTGAGTGTGGGTGTGTGCACGTACGGAAGTGTGTGCGTGTAAAAGCGCGCGCTCACCTGTCACACAGAGGAGAGAGTCAGGGTTGGGGTGTAGCCATATTTTTTGTTGAACGCAAACCATTCATTCATCTTTCACGTTAATCTGTTCATCCTGCTGGTTTTCATGAGTTCCATTTCATCCTGCTGCGCTGTCATAGCTGTGTGCGCTCTTTTTGTAATAAATGCACAAAACGCATATCTGGATCTCAGCGTATCTGTCACCATAGCCTCCTCTTTGCGCGTCACAAATCTGCGAGCCATAGGACCCAACCTCATATTCTCGGCGGCTAAAAGGTTTTAGTTGAGTTTTCTGCTTTACTTCCGTGTGACAAAACAAAACTGCGGCCGTGTCCCAGTTCCCAGAGCGCACAGCTCGGAGCGCGGCCCGAAGGGGGCTCAGACTGCAGTCAAGGCGGTGCACACTTGCTCAGCCCCGACTGCAGTCCGCGGACCGCTTAACGACTGCGGTCTTCGGACCGCGTGTTAACTGCGCATGGGACAAAAAAGAAGTGGGACAGCAGTCGTCGCGCCGGTGTTCTGTCGAAATGTGTGACGCACATGCCCTTCAGGCCACGCTCCGAGCTCCGTGCTCTGGGAACTGGGACACGGCTTCTAATGGCAAAGAAACATGTCTGCGGCGCCATTTGTCCACAAAAATAACAGCAAAAGAAACAGTTCCCCTCCTAGTAGTAGTAATTAATTTTCGATATTGGTAAGGTTGTTTTAGGACCATATCTGTGATCTCTGTGTCTTTGTATTATTCTTTGTCAGTAATAACTCAATATTCAAAATATGATTCAATTTTAATTACAAAAAGCGAAAATCGCAACTATTTATCGCAACTTTCACTTCCTCCCGCAACAAAATCGCAACAAATCCTTAAAAGCACCGCAACTTTCATTGCAACTTTTTGGAAAAGCTCCCGCAAATTCAGGCATTTTAGCCCGCAACAATCACAAAAAATGCCCGCGAAATCCTGGGGGGTCTGTTTTATCATCTATAAATTCAAGTATAAACTGATATGACATATATTGAAGTATAAACTAAGAAACTACTGTAGTCACTGGGCAAAATAAGCTAGAATCCGGACGTGTTTGGACTGGATATTTTATATGAAACGCCACATATCCGGACCAGTTTTTCACGATATCCTTATTTCTTGAGAATCCATGAAAATATTGACGTATCTGGACTCCGGATTTCACTGGGTACAATATCTGTTTGTATCCGGAGATATTTTGGCACTCGTGTCTCTCTGTAGCCAGCTCGCTACACGCCCATGTGATCCCCGGACTGCCCTCAGGGCTGAGCGAGCGAGTATGCGCCGCCTCGACTGCAGACTGACACCACACTCCGAACCGCACTCGCTGAATTGGGAAACGCAGCAATGTTAGCCGTGCTCCTGGTGGACAAGTTTGCGGTCACGTTTTGATGGGGAGGTGAACAATCCCACTATCAGATGTTTTAAGGTAAGTTGAAATATCAGAATTGCTATTTGGCGGGTGAATGTTTGGCGTTAGCTACACAGTTAGCCTGCCATTCGTTGATAACGTGGAATGATTGGGACATAATGTATCATCAGTAATATGATTGTATAACATGTAACGGCGTCGATGTCTGATTTTCGACATACGCAGGGGATGAATTTCATGAATTTCAAATCCCACTTGTGTAAAAATGGAGAGTAATCTGCTAGCTAAATGTAGCCTTCTAGCTAGCGTGACACTGCGATCTATCTTTTTGTAGCAGCTAGCCTACATAGGTTTCCCACCCAAGTGTTTAGCGTAATAATCTGTGGGTAAAAATACGCTATTTCTTAGTCCATTACCATACAAACCAACTGGGGGCTTTGTGAAATTGGGTGGGTTTTAGAGCCGCCAGGAGACTTGAAGGTAATATGAAGGATTGTGGCCAGAGTAGTTAAGTACATTGCAACTGTGCTGCTTATTTCCAAAATCTTTTCATGACTATTTAGTCAAAGTAAATAAGTAATAAAATTATAGTTACTAGTATGACCAAGTAAGTAATAAATAAAATTATAGTTACTAGTATGACCAAAGTAGTTCTGCAGATTAAAAAATGTCTATTACTGGAAATTCAAAATGACAGCCATGGAAAAGATTTCTTTCCTTTCCCAGTCAAAATTAATACTTAGAATTTGATGGTGGTGGTAAGTATTCATGAAAAGGTAACATTTGTGAATGAGCAGCATGCATTCTGGAAATAAACTACCTTTTAAACATGTGTGTGACAAAACGGATCAGTCATTGCTTTTGCCCCAAGATAGATGTAGCTAATCGCAAACATTACAAAAGACAATGAGATGTTGAAATTAATGTTTCTGAATGCTGCAGGGCAATCGGTGACCTTCGCAGTTCAGTGGATTACCTGAGAAAGGAACTGAGGACCATGCAGGATGCCATGATGCAGCAGCAACACTCCCGCATGACCCAGTAGAACCACAAAGTCTCTTTGGAGTTGGCGGTAACACTTGATTGTCTGTTTTTGAGAATAGGACACAAACTGGACTCATGTATGTGTCCCATAACTAGGCTGACATCATTATCCACTGTTTCTTTCTATATCGTCTTTAACCACATACAGTTGTATAATGATTTTTTCTTATTCAGGCACGGGTGAGGCGCTTTCACTGTGGGCTTGGGGAACTGCAGTGGATACCCTTATAAATGAACATATACCAGTGAGTGAGCCTACGAGTCTCCAATGCTGGCCAGCCCACACGTGTGTAAAGTTCACAGTGGTGTGTGCGAGGGTTACAGTTTGTGATGAACCTCAGAGAGGCATGATACACACAATCTAACACTTACGCTTATAAAGAAAGCAGGGTCCATCACTGGTGTGTTTTAGTACTGTGGAGCAAATCTTAAAGGAGTGGGTGATTGAGAGGTGAATAGGGAGAAGTGTAAGGATGACCACCCACTGTACATCATGTTCACTAAAAGTGGTAGGAGCCAAAGGCTCCTCCTACCTAGGTGCTCCACTAGATTTAGGAGGTCTTTTGTTCGTGCAGCAATCAGACTTTTCAACAATAGCAGAGCACTATTTTAATGTTGTGGTTCTTTTTCTTTTTTTTTTGATGGGATGTCACTTATTTATTTTTAGCTCTTTATTTTTTATCTGTTACACTAACTTGTGTCATTGTCTTACTATTGTGTGTGTATATGTTGTATGAATGGTCAGGTGGCATAATTTCCCCTTTGGGGATTAATAAGGTCTACTCAATCACTCAAAAGTCTGTTAACTCTACTTCTTACTGTCTTGCAGAAGCTTGAAATAGGTTCTATGAACACCTGAAGGCCCCCCAAAAAATGGACCTAGCTGGGAGGACCGATGAAGTAAAGAAGAAAAAAATGAACAGCCGACGTGACCGGGTAGGTAAAACGACCCCCAACACACCTCACACTGGCATCACACCCTGATTAAGGCCGTAGGGCTGATTCACATTGGTGATTTTATTAGCCCACATAAAAGATTGTTTTGGACTTTTTACAGTAAATCAACTCAAGTGCCTTTTTTCCCCTTTATTTTTTGTTGGCATCACTATCTTTGATCACTGCTTGACCAAAGAAAAAAAAAATCCAGTTGATGGTTGTGAAATTCTTCCTGGCTGCCATGAACTATTATTTGGGTGCAAGCATTGAAATTCAGGTAGGTCTGCATTCTACATTCTTTTGAAATGTGTTGCTTAATATTGCCCTCTTCTGTGTAGCTTTTCAAGCAGCGGCTTCAGGTGGCCAAGGACCTCCTTGATGACGATGACCTGCAGTATCTGAAAGGAGCAGAACTCTATTCAACCGCACGCCGGGAGTTAAAGTTAAAGGTATTCAATCACATTTTCACAGACGAACTTTGGGCGCATCTCATTAAAGGGACAAATATTTACCGTGAACAGACCGAACGTGATCACACTCCAGCGAGGGCAAAGACGCTTAAGTGGTCGAATGTAACTGTCCCTGAAATGAAGACGTTTATTGGGCTATGTATCGGCATGGGTCTACTTGTTCTGCCTGCACAGAGAGATTATTGGAGACACACCAAAAATCTCGTCAAGACTCAGTTCTCTGACGCCATGGCAGATTCTATGCTATATGGAGGTAAGAACTAAAATACTGATTGATTGTGATAATTATGTAATAACAAACAGTGATTATTAATATTATCATTGCAAATTACATTTTTTCTAATTATGTAGCATTTCATGTTTACATCTTTGGGCATAATGATGAGAGAGGTATTGGTATTATGCATTGAACTTTTATTCAACCATAATCATGCATACAAATATAATACAAAAATAGATACATACCATCATACAAATACAAGCTGTAACACAAGAGAACAATGTAATTTACAGTACCTGTAGACATTTAAAAAATACATAATATTTTTATTAATCACATACACATAGTTTGCGGTGCCATCTTATTTACAATAGACCGAATATCTCACAAAGCCACAGTACAATGTAAATTATGCTGTTTTATATTATACTTTCATCCAAGGTGACTTTCCTGTGTCTGTTTCTGCATTTTCAGCCAATCGAAGGCAACGGAGCCATCCAGCAACAGGTGGAAGTGCCAGCTTGCCTTGCAGATTATCAAAAAAATATGAAAGGTTTGTTTGCCTTTTTGGTTTTATGGCAAAATATGTGACTATATAATTATTTATTATGTTTATTTCCACTGTTGCCTTGTGAGTGTGTAATGTGTGCTGTGTGTTCCAGGCGTCGATCTGCTTGATCAAATGGTTGGCTACTATGGGTTCCAGCATCGAACGAAGAAGTGGTGGAGGCGAGTGTTTTTCTTCTTCTTGTCTTTGTCCTGCCACAATGCATACATCGCTGCAAGACCTGCCTTCAGCAGAAAGTACAGAGGGTACAAGAACTGGCTGGAGGAACTTATCACACCAATGACAACAAGGGCTGTTCCTGTGACCTCTCCTCCTTCTCCATCTTCTCTTCCTCCTCCTCCACCCGACTGTAGGACGTTTGGGGGCCATAGTAGCCACACCACCTCCACAACATGACTGTGGAAAGATATATAACAAGCGCAAGCTGTGCCGGGAATGTCAACTGGTCCCAGAGAACGAGAAAGTAGGTGGGCCAACAGTCTTTGGATGCAAACAGTGCAAACTACCTCTGCACATTGAGTGCTTTGGCAAGCACCATCGCTGGTATATGTAAGGGATGTAACCTGTGCAGTATGTAGTGCACTTCATCTTACTGCCTTATGGCCTTGGGACACTTTATTTTTTACAATTTGACCTGAATAAGAGCTGTTCTTTATTTCTTAAAACTTGAAAATATTGTGCACTGTACATGTTGTGACTGTTTTCTTTTATTTTTTCCATATTATTGTGTTTCTGGATTATTTTATATTTTTTTCTTAAGGTGTAGAATAATAAGACACAGTTCTCATGAAACCCACAAGTGTAAGCTTTCAAATACTTTTGGAATTTTGTCTCTGTGCTTCAGAGGCTGAGAAATCACTTATTTAATAGGCGTTGACATTGTTGAATTTCCAGGAAAAACCTCAGGATCTCACCCTTAAGATTTTCAGGCCTTTTTCCCCAGGCGTTTTAGGTCTAAATGGGTTAATTAATAAAGACAACTTTATCAAACACAACTTTATCAAACGTTCTTGTCTGTTGTATAAATTGTATTAGTGACATTGGCAGAGGTGGAAAAATGCTGAAAAAATGTGATTTAAGTATCTTTACTTGCTTAAAGCCTACTAAATTAAAAGTACCCATCTAAAAATCTACTTGAGTAAAAGTAAAACAGTACTTGTTAATGTATTTTGAGTTAAAAAAAATACTTTAAATTGGTTACATTTTTCCATGACCTCTAAAGTTTGTCAGCTGTGTAGACTTAGCTTTTTCAAAGTAATTGTGATGAGTTTTTAGTAATGCTAATCTGTTTGTCATTTTGGTCAATGTCTGTGCTATTTTAAAATAACTAAGGCATATAATTAAAATATTAACCGAGTTACCAGCCGCCTAGTCAGTATTACACTGTAAAACATTGGTATATAAATGTATGAAAATGTTGCATGGTCATAAGGCTATGGGTTTGACGATACAGTAGCCTATAAATGCTTGAAAAATAAAGCTCCCTAGTGAATGCTAGCTTGTGTATCCTGACATATCCGGAGGTGAGCACAGTACCAGAACCACTACTAATACAACCAGTATTCGGAGATATACCAACAGTGAATACGTGAAACACGGACGATATCCAGTAAGTATCCGGAGAACCGGATATGTAGCGTGTCGACACAGTGCCATTCCGGAGTTCGGAAATGCTCCGTATGCGAGAACTGACACCAACGTATCCGGAGCGTGTCAATCCGAATATCTACAGATATTGTGAATATCCTGGGATATACGACTACAAACACCCCCGGAAACAATGCCATTTTTCCCAGTGAGTGGTTCAAGAAATTACTCAAGTAAGAGTAAAAAAGTATTTGAGAAAACTACTACCCAAGAACCCAATTAATTAGTAACTTAAAGAGTAGCTGTAGTCTGCCATCTGCTTTTATAGGAGTAAAGTATGCTTCTAGAAAGTACTCTGAAAAGTACAATTTCTTTAAAAAGTTAAATGTACCTGAGTACTATGGCCCCTTGCATAGGAGCTGTTTTAGAATTTTAGAAACTTTTAGAATCCAAATTATCACTACAACTATGAACACAAACACATTTTAATGTTTACAATATTTTGATTTCGGTTGAGCAGATCAGTTCAGCTTTTAAAAATAAGTACGACCATCAGTAGAGATTTTCAATTTGCATAAAATTAAAATAATTTTCTTGTCATTTGGAAACCCACCCACTTGTTTGGCCAAAACAAGCCAAAAGCAGCAGTGGATAGCTTCTTATCTCAGGCTATAAAATGTATATATGTACCGAGTAAAGACATGAGCCTTGCCTTACCTGCAGAGGAGTGCTTGAGGTGTGGAGCAACCCTATGTCTTCAGTATTTATACAAGCCTTACAGCAGGTATGTGGAGGAGGAGACATCTATTACAACACTGACTCATCTTTCACGGATCATAGCTGTTGTACTGGTTAATCAGCAACTAAAATATTTACGTTGTAGCTTGTCATGACATGTCACTTTAGTCATTAAAACTTCTAATGTATAAATCTTTGCTTTGGTTGCAAGACTGACACAGACTTATGTTTACTATAGAAGTACATTAACTTGAATCCCCTTTAGCTATGTTAAAATCCAGTCACTCAGGAAATTCAGCTACTCAAAAATATATAAGGTTCTGGTTGAGTCCCTGAGCTGCAGAGTCTGCACTAGCACTGAGTAATGATTCACTGTTGGTGCTGATGTTTAGGTAGTGGCCATTCAGATCAGATCAGTTTTGAAACTGACAACTCAAATGAGAGACTCATGTGGGGCTCATTCTACTTTCTGACACCAAATTATAAAGATAATAATAGACACAAGTAATGTGGTGGCCAGAACATACCAACAATGGTCAGGAAACAACAAGCATAAACAGCTCTACAGAAGGCAGTTTGTTCTAATATTCAGACTCACTCTCTATATACTGTGACCAGACCATATGTGTATATAACAACTTGAATTTATGGATATTTTGGCATTGCTTGAGATGTGTATCCAGACTGTTCCAGAGTTTTACACCACTTATAGACACACAGAAATGTTTACGGGTTCGAACATTTGGCAATTTGAAATTTCCATACCCTCTTAAATTATGAGTTCTCTCTCATTTTGACCAAGCTTTATAGATTACTTGGTAGTAAATTGTTGACTTTGATTTGAACACGACTGGGGAAGAAGTTAAGTCATGTTTATGAAATTTCCAAAATTGAAGTTGTCAACACCCTCCCTTTATTAAAGGAGCATTGTGTAACTTTTTGATCGGGGGTCCCACATCTTTTGTTTCTATGGATATCTCATTGCTCTGCCTGAAATGTTCCATAGCATGACATTAAACAGCTCTACTTTACATGTATTGATTTATTATTATTACAGGTGGGTTTGTCATGACTTGTGCTCCCCTCCCTCCTTTTCCCTGTGCACATGTGTGTGTGTGTGTACAAAGTCTCCTGGGACCTGTGATCCTTCTCACCTGGTGGCAATCGAGATCGCTGGTTATTTAAGGCTCTGCCAAATTGTTTTTTTCTGACACACAGTGAACCTCTTGGCTCCTCAAGTACTGAGGTTTTTGTGATCTACGTTACCAACAGATTATTTTCTACCTACAGATGCACTGTACAGGAAGGGCCAGAGTCGGCTCTATCTCCTGAGGAGACTGCGGCCCTTTGGAGTGAGAGGGCCACTCCTGAGGACCTTCTATGACTCTGTGGTGGCATCAGCCATCCTGTATGGTGTGGTCTGCTGGAGCAGCAGCGTCACAGAGAGGGAGAAGAAGAAACTGGACAAGGTCATCAGGAAGTCCAGCTCAGTCCTGGGCTGTCCTCTAGACTCGTTGCAGCAGGTGGGGGACAAGAGGGTCCTGGCTAAAGTCATGTCTATGCTGGACCATGAGTGTCACCCCCTGCAGGACGCTCGGTCGGCTCTAGAGAGCAGCATCAGTGACAGACTGATTCACCCTCGCTGTGTTAAAGAGAGATTTCACAGATCTTTCCTTCCTGCTGCTGTCAGACTGTACAATGATCAATGCTAGTCATGTTCATCTCCATAGCAACCATGTGTCATCTCCATAGTAATAATTACATGTGCAATATTATTTAAAGTCACTTTACCTGCTACTTATTTGTGTAACAACCAATGTCCATCACTGCACTGTACACAATCATCTGAGTCACTTTATTGTAGTGATATTATATATTACTGAACTGGAGTCACTTTAACTGCTGTTTGTTTGTTCACTGCTCAGAATCAAAGACATTTATTGTGCAGCGTTCCTGTGCCTTTAACCTTACAGTGTTGAGTTTTTTTAGTTGATTGTACATACTTATTATTTATCTTAATTTTTGATGCATGCTCTTTTTTTTCCAACTGTTTCTGAAACTTGCCTTGTGACACTGCAATTTCCCCATTGTGGAAATTGGATTATCTTATCTTATCTTATCTTACTTACCTGCTTTTTCTGCTCTCCAGAGATCCCTGCTTGCTCCAGGGATCTCTGGAGAGATCACTCCTGCCTGATATCTATCTAGTCCAGCCACATTCCAGCCTGCATCTCACAAAATAAATTCACCTTTTCATTTTTCTATTTGTCTGTGTCCAAATTTTGGGTCCCTCCATTGCTGTACCACAACAGGGTTTACAGCTCCAATACCTAGAAAAAACGGCATTCTGACGGTGAGCGGGGTTGCCTCTACACAGATTTGACCTGTGACTTGGTCTGGTTTGTCTCCATGAAGATAGAAAAGTTTAGTATCATACTATGAAACATTTCAGACAAGGACATTTTCTCCATGGAGAAAAGCATTTCACGGACCCTCCGCAAGAAAAGCTACACAGTGCACCTTTAAAATGCATGCAGATAGATCGATTCAAAGTCAAGTCACTTTTTTAACTTTTACTTTTAGAGTAGTTTTGAAAATAGGCCTTACCTAGTGTGACAACATGCTTCACTTCCTCTTATTCTGACCACTATCTCCTGTGTATAAAGTCCATGTGGAGCCCTCTTCACAGACACCTAGTTCAGTTTTTTTCTCACCTCTTGCAGTTATAGTAGCGTTTCAATTATGGTTGCCTGTTTCTTGTTCCTATTCAACAGCCAGTTTTAGTCTAACTGTATTTACTCAGAAGCAGAAGGAGTGACACACTTGTGATGATGACTATTACTATCAAGATTGTACTGCTGTTCCAACTGCAACTAAATCATATCTAGTAACAGTATGCTCAGTGGTGGAATTTTGTTTTCAATTTTGTTACTTAAGTAAAAGTACAGATGCTGGAGCAAAAAATACTCAAGTAAAAGTAAAGGTATCACATGAAAAAACATCTACTTAAGTAAAAAGTATCAAAATCTGTATCAAAAGTATGATTTTGATACAGACTTGTGCTGAATTTTGGTCAACAGAAACAACTGTATAGCAAGATTTAGAATACGAGAGTTTTTTCCTTTCTGTTTTTATTTGTATATTTGTATATGTTCAAAATAAACCCCTCAGCCTTGCCAGCAGATCTCAAACTATAATAAATATACTTTTACTTTTCAGTCCAGTTAAAAAATGTAGTGGAGTAGAAAGTATACCTACTCTCAAGTGCAGTGAAGTAAAAGTAAAAAATAAACACTTCAACATGTACTTATGTAAAGTACAGATACCTAAAATGCATACTTAAGTACAGTACTTTATAACTATTACTCACTACGTTCCACCTCTGAGTATGATGCAAACATATCCAAATGCTTTGGAATTTGCAATTTCAGTTGCTCAAAGTTTGTCAAAATACGTATTTACGGCTATGCTCAAGGATAGCGCCGGATCAACTGTGGCTGCAACCATTAAACCAATGTAGGGAAATTCAAAAAGTATGTAAAGACAGGCCAAGCTTTTTACCATCTTACAAACATAAAAAACAAAACTTGCTGTAGAATGTTAAACGGTTTGCAGTGATCCATTTCATTTTATTTCAGTTCATTTATTGGTTTATTAGGACAGTGTACAATTACATTAAAGGAAAAGTAACGTTATTTTACAATCTGAGCCTTCTTTCGGTAATAAAACAAGTCGTTTGACTCACCCATAGCACTTTCTTGTCATTTGGAGCTGTTTGGTGAAAGTTATGTTGTAGCGTATCCGTTAGCTCCGTTAGCTCCGTTAGAGTACTCGGGGCATTACTTTGCGGTCTCCAAATAACACAAACTTTAGCACTTTTCAAATCATAGAAGCCCGATGTCTTAATGTAAGATTTCGCTTAAAGCAAAAGTGGCCTGTAATCCGAGATTTATCCATAGTTTTCAGCTTTGCGTTTCATGTTTGGGTCCCGGGAGCTGATAGCACACTCCGCGCATGCGCACTGGCATCCTCATCTACTCGAAACTATGGCTAAATCTCGGATTACAGGCCACTTTTGCTTCAAACGAAATCTTACATTAAGACATCGGGCTTCTATGATTTGAAAAGTGCTAAAGTTTGTGTTATTTGGACACCGCAAAGTAATGCCCCGAGCATATGATACGAGCACCATGTTAACGGATACGGGATCATTAGTAGAACAGAACGGCTCAACATAAGTTCTGCGATACTGCTCCAATTGACAGAAAACTGCTATGGGTGAGTAAAACTACTTGTTTTATTGCCGAAAGAAGGCTCAGATTGTAAAAAAACGTTAATTTGCCTTTAAGCACAGTGGCAGAGATGTTTGTACCAGATTGTAGCTCATAGCTAATTTCCATCTGTAGTCCTGGGAAGGCGAGACAACACAACTATACAATATACTAATATACAATGAAAATACAATATACAAATATACAATAAAATAACTATTTACAAGTTAAAAGTGCAATGTATAATGTAATATAATGCAATGTAATGTTGTATCACTATTGGTTTGGTAATCTGGGGGCCATCAGGTGATACCCACAAGGGTAACATCTGACAGCAGAATACCCATCAACCAAAGTAATTCCTCATTTACCTTATGCATTCTGAGCATCCTAGTTATTCACCATGATGAGTTTATAAGCGACGGAAATAATAATTCTGAAGGTAAACAAGTGAAGCATAGCAAACGTAAATGCTATAATAACGGAGCCGTGTGTTTGTTGTAAAGGCAGTTTGACCACAGAATTAGTCTGGTGATGGTTTATGGACTTAAGAGCTGTGAAGGAGCAGTCCCCGAATTTTATCTATGGTGCAACTACACAGCCAAAATGAGAACAGGGCATTTTTGTGTATTCAGAGAAGTCAACTTTGGATTGATGGACTTATAAAACAAGCGTGAATAAAACAAAAATACATCTTCAGGTATTTTTTATGTTTTGTTTTTGAGACAACACTCTAATATGGTTAAAATGTGGCCATACCGGCTTGTCAAAGCCTGATCCCGTCAGATCTCAGAAGCTCAGCAGGGCCAGGCCTGGTTAGTACTTGGATGGGAGACTGCTGGGAATTCCAGGTGCCACAGTGGAGCACGATTCTGTCCTTAGCCAAGACACTTCACCCACATTGCGTAGTATGAAAGTGGAGTGTGCTTGAGTGTTGGTGGTGGTCGAAGGGGCTGATGGTGCAGATTGACAGCGTCACTTCCGTCAGTAGCATACCACCACAAAGTGTGGAGTGAATGAACAATGAACTGTTAAGCACTTTGGGTGTGTTGAAAGGTGCTGTATAAATGCAATGATTCATTAATTAAAATGTAAAAAATGCATAGTATATGTTCTTTAATATACTTTATAGCTGTGTGGTATAGGGAAAAATATCATAGCTCCTGTTGGTTAAAAAAAACGTTTATTTCATTTTGACACAAGGTTTAACATAGAAGTCTGGTACATTAATATTTCAGTCAAAGCAGTCAGAGCAAAGTGCAAGGCCTCTTCTGACCTCCTCCACCTCCTCCTCCGTCTGTGGTCTTTGCTGTAAAATGCACAGCCTTTATGCTGCAAAGTAACAGTACACAATGATAGTAGAGTAGTCACATGTACCCAGCTGTGTAAAATAACTAAAACAGGAAAAGGTGTTAAAATGAGTTCTGAAATACACAAACACTGATAGATGGTCAAACAATGATACTGCATCCAGGCTGTTTTATTGACATTTTACTTTATTTTTCTTTATCTTGTTGCAGTGCCATTTTTAACAAGTAGAGGTGCTGGTGCATGCTGCATGTGGTACCTTAAAGAGAGGGTATTTTACTTCTATACTTCTGTGCTTTCACTTTTGTTTTTGTCACTTTGAGTGCCCTCTCTCTTTGCTCTCTATGCGTTGTCACTTCACATCAGGTTTGTCAAGTAGCTGTGCACAGTTTGTGTCATAATTTTGTATATTTATGGAGAATTTATGGACAGAATGTTACATAAGGAGGGTCCGGATAGGGCTCGGATGACGTCTAAAACCTCTCTATATATTTTTGATAAAGAAACAATGTTATAACATGGTAGGAAGCTAAAAACAATAGATTTTGCATAATACCCCCTCTTTAAAAGTATGAAAGTGTTTAAAGGTGCATTGCGCAACTTTTCTGGTGGAAGGTCCGTCACTTGCTTGCTTGTCTTCATGGAGATGTTATTGCTTTGTCTAGAATGTTCTACGGTGGAGATTAAACCTACTGTATCTTTCTCAATGGAATCAACTATAGGCTACATTACAGGTCAGATCTGTGGAGAGGCTATTCACAGAGAGAATTATTGTATTTTTGAGCAACAGAAATACCCGTGATGAACAAATGCTAGATAGATGTGTTTAAATGTCATACCATGGAACATTCCAGGCAAAGCAATAATATCTCCATGGAGACCAGCCCATGACAGACTCTCCACTAGAAAAGTTGTGCAATGAATCTTTAAATATATTTGTCTTTCTTATAGTATTTGTAAGTGACTTGATCCTCATGAGTAGATATTTAGAGTCGCAAACATGCTTGTCAATAGGGAAAACCCACAGTAAAATCAGGATTAGAACATTATTACATTAGACTGAGGTTAATGGAAATTCAGGTTAAATGAATAAGCACCACTCTCCACCCATTTTCAAGGCAAGGAAAATGACTCCTTAAAATGACTCCATAGTATGCTATTTTCTGAGCTATGTTATAATGTTGTTTCCTCATCGTAAACATACACATGGAGTTGTGTTGTGTTTCATTCACACATGTCTGAGAAGAATTGACTTTATTGATTTCACACAGGAGAAATTGTCCTCTGCATTTGGCCCATCCTGTTATTAGGAGCAGTGGGCAGCACATTTCTGCGCCCGGGGACCATCTCCATGATCTTCTTGCTTCGGTTTGGTCATTTAGGGTTCTTTTTTCACATAGAAAACACTCCACCTTATGATGTCATGCGGTAATACAGGAAGTGCTTCACTGTGTTTTTAAACTTCTTACCCCTTCACTAGAATCATTTGGATGATATCAGCTTGGAATTGCAAATTTCTACTGAACAAAAGGTAAAAGGTAGCTATTAAAGGGATAGTGCGTTTTTTTATTTTTTATTTTTTTGTATGTAATCTGTATGGGTTTCCTTCTAAAAGTTACGTGTGTTGACACCGGCTTACCTCTGACAGTCTCAGCTGATCCCGATTCGGGAGCCCACCTAAGTAGGTCTGGTAACTTCCCTGGAACATGAAATAAAGCTTGTTTTTCTTCTCAAAACAAAACATTTATTAGAAAGGTGATATATTTGCGTCCAAAACAGCTGTCCACGAAACATCCAGCAGCGTATTTCACATTCGCATATTGTCTCTCTCCACTCATATCACTACGCCCATGTTAACTCTATCAGCCTGTTCACCTTCAGCGGATGTCTACGCCGAAGTTTACAAGTGAACAGGCTGATAGAGTTAACATGGGCGTAGTGATAGGAGTGGCGAGAGACAATACGCAAATGCGAAATACGCTGCTGGATGTTTCGTGGACAACTGTTTCAGACGCAAATATATCACCTTTCTAACAAATGTTTTGTGTTGAGAAGAAAAACAAGCTTTATTTCATGTTCCAGGGAAGTTACCGGACCTACATACGTGGGCTTCAGAAAGCGAGCCAAACCAGGAACAGCTGAGACTGTCAGAGGTAAGCCGGTGTCAACACACGTTTCCTTTTAGAAGAATACAGATTAACATAAAAAAAAAACAAAAAAAAAAAACACACTATCCCTTTAACTTGAAAACTACTGCTTCATGACATCACAAGGTGGAGCACAGCATTTTGAGCTTTGGAGATGTAGACAGACTAATTATGCAGGGTTACTCAAACATGTGTGAACGGAAAAAAAAAAAACACACAACTCCAGGTATGTTTTTGAGGAGGTAACAACATTCTAACATGGATGAAAGTTGACACAAGGGAATTTTGCTTAATATTGGATCTTTATATTCCATTGGTACATTTTAGTACTGATCGTAACTTTCAATCAAAAACTATTATCCCCAAAATGTCACTTTCACCACTTATCATATTTAATTTCATAACCCATTTTGTATACTTACCTTTTTTGGCTAGGACGTTTTTGGAGAAGTGCTCAGTGGTGTTCATGTTTCCGGCTGGTCGGTACTGTCCCACCACAAACACAGTCCTCTCATCAGTTGCCATGCCAACCCCGAGCTCTGTGCTGTCCTTCCACACCACCTGAGTGAAGTGTCCTGGGACATAACATGGTAACGTGATATGCCATAATACGCCAGTGCACTTGCAATATGGTGTATATTGTTTGGAATGGCAAAACACAGCTTTACAAACACAGACAAATTTAGTAAACTTGTAAAAAATATGGTCTAGTGTTTATAGAGCTAGTATGCATTTTAGGGTTGTATACAAAATTATAGTAGTAACTAGTTTCAACACTCATTTAAGAACGTATCAATTAAAAAAAAAAAAAAAACACCACAAAATTAGACCTTTCTTCAACAGTTTTACCATGTGGTCTTATACTGTTGTTCCATTCTAACATAAAAAAAGCTATTATTTTGTGTTACTTTCTCGTGTTTATACAAAGACCGTTATGTTGTCATTGTGGTACTGAAACTGGTATTGAGACTGAAGCCTATTCTTTAGTATCAGTTTGAAATTTTAGCACTTTTTTGTACAACTTTAGCATTCAAGAAGAATTCAATGTGACATGCTAGACTAAATAAATAAATCCTTAAATCAATAGTACTTTGTATGAGCTAAAAACAAAGCCTGCTTATGCTACACAACTGGTGCCAAATGAACGAAGAAAAGATCAGAAGAGGATATCTCAGGACTATAAAAACACATTCTTCCTGATTTTTGTGACGTATAAGGAAACAGGCAGCCGATTTGAGCTCTGGAATGTGATTGGATCAATAGAATCTATTGAATCTATACCAATCAGTACTAAAACAAGTATCAAAACTAGACACTAATTTGAAGTATTAGGTACTAAAAGATCTTTAGATTTATCAGAACTAGTAAAAGATCACATGGCAAGGAAAAGAAAGTACTGTTACTAACATAAAGAAAATACTATTATTTTGTGACCATCTGTTGACTAAAAGGGGCATTTTTTTTATCATTGTGGTATTGAAATATTGAGTATGAAGCCTTTTGCTTATTATTGGATTTGAGTTTGATTTTTTTTTTTAAATCATGACAACCCTATCTAAATCTGCAATCTATTTCTATAATAAATGTCTATTTTTTGAGGCCCACCTAAATTCCTGTAGGCCGGTGGAGCTTACCTGTGTCACCAGTGAATCCTGGGCTACCAAAGTTGTAGTCCTTGATCTCACCATACCACTTATCCACCGCCTCATTGCCTGAAATGCATCAAGGAAAGCAAACATCCAATTTAGCTATAAAATGTACCACCACCATAAATACCACATCATAAAGAAATACCTAAACTTGGTTAATATACTTGTTTAAGGTCACTATATGAAGAACATGTTGGCAGTGCAGCTATTTCTAATATGCTGCTAACTGATATAATAAATAAATATTTGCCAGTTGTTGTTTAGAAAAATTGAATTATTGAATGTGTAAAGTTCCACAGGAGTGATTTGTTCACTACACAGTGTAATGTGGAGGGAAGGAGCCTGTTAGAGTCATTGTAGTGGTGATGAGAAATGTGTTGAGTCTTTTGCACTATTGCAACGTCATTGAAATCTAGTGCTTGGTGCAGACTGGCTGCTCTGACTGGCTGTTGTAAAGTTGATCTAACATGTTTAGTATTTTGGAATCTTGCAATTCAAGACTTAAAATCAGGTTAAAAATTGGGCTTTAGTGTCCACTGGCCTCATAACTGAGTACAACCCACCTCTGCAAACAGAAGTATTTATGAGGAGGGAACAATATTATACCATTATACCATACAGCATTATTTTCTTATACCATACAGCATTATACTGTTATACCATGGCTACTCACGCAAAACAAACTTGTCCAAAATGTGAAAAGATGCATCCAGTGAGGCGTGCGTGTCTTTTGCCGTACCTTTTGGAGTGACTTTAACACTGCTGCTGGAACAGTAGATGTTCTCTCCATCTTTAGTGGTGCTGTGGGCGAAGGTGTTCTCCTTCAGCAGATGCTCAGCCCATTTCTGAGCCGTGGCACACAGCTCTGAGTTATAGGTCATGGAGGGGGCGCTGTGCTGGGACCGGTATGCGTTATGGGTGTCCAGAAACACCTTCTTAAAGCTCTCGCCTGCAGGTCACAACCACAGAATACTGCATGTGATTTTGTGAGTGTATTTTACCTACAGGCCACCAAGGATACTAACTGTATTTTTATGCTTGAAATTTCCTGAAACTATTCAGTTGTTTTGTTCACTGTTTGCTTATTGATGGGTATTGTAAGTACGCATGCATATTCTTTCTGAACGTTAACAGTAGTTACCACAAAAGTGTACTAGGAAATGGGATGCAAATAATGAGCTCCCTACTTTGGCACATACAGTGAAGTAATTTCATGCTATATACCAGTGCTTCTCAAATAGTGGGGCGGGCCCCCCTGGGAGGGCGTGGCGTGATGCCAGGGGGGGCGCGTATGACCCTGGGAAACATGTTTTTTTGCTGTACTGTACTAGAACTAAGTGTAATTGCACATCAACAACAGTAGTTGGCAGTGGCGTTCTCACATGCGATTTACGCACAGTCTCACCATTAACAGAACATCCTCTGTCACAGAAAAAACACGTATATTCCACTGGGTCGTGTCCTTTAGTCCGACAGAAGCTGACGCATCAGTGGCACAAGGAGAGAGCGTGTTTTTTTCAGTGCTTTTAGCTTATGCAAATGAGGTGGTTTTAAAGGGATATGCCACCCCCAGGTCAAATTTGGGCATCTCCCCACAGTCCAGAGACTAAAATAAGTGGTGGAAAGCGTTTTCCTGCTCACCCAGCCATTGTCCGAGTCTGTCGCCACTGACCGCCGCGGTATCTGGTGCTCCTCCGCCTTAGACTGGAGTCTAACGTCGCCAGAGAAAGATTTCGGCCAAAAGGAATTAATTTGCTCGATGCGTTTCCCAATTATTTTGTGTGTAGTGCGCATTCATATCGAGTGCAAATAAATGTGCAAATCAACACGGAGAGCTTGCCTTGGTCATTTTGGGTGGGAACTATTTTCCAGTGCGTAAGAATACAGCCGTATCACGCAGCACGCTGCCAGGGGAATCCCAGTTACGCACCGGGAAGGGAGTTCCCCTGTTGCACAACGTGGTGCGTGATACGGCTGTATTCTTACGCACTGGAAAATAGTTCCCACCCAAAATGACCAAGGCAAGCTCTCCGTGTTGATTTGCACATTTATTTGCACTCGATATGAATGCGCACTACACACAAAGTAATTGGGAAACGCATCGAGCAAATTAATTCCTTTTGGCCGAAATCTTTCTCTGGCGACGTTAGACTCCAGTCTAAGGCGGAGGAGCACCAGATACCGCGGCGGTCAGTGGCGACAGACTCGGACAATGGCTGGGTGAGCAGGAAAACGCTTTCCACCACTTATTTTAGTCTCTGGACTGTGGGGAGATGCCCAAATTTGACCTGGGGGTGGCATATCCCTTTAAGTTTCATTTCTGTAAAACGTAAATAAATGTGCGCAAAGCTGCATTAAAAACACATTAATATTTGAGTCCTTGTTTTGTTTATAATGTTAATAAAAGGATACAATGGTGTTCTAATAACAATTTTCTAGACAAATAATACTATTTATAGTCGCGCGCAGGAAGGGGGGCGTGAAATTTTTTCTTCTTCCTAGGAGGGGCGTCACAGAAAATAATTGAGAAGCACTGCTATATACCAACATTATCCAGACTTTTTCTTAACAACATTTTTGAAGGTAAAATTTTAAAATGTGTGTAATATTTATAGATTTAATAATTTAAAATCTAAAATCAAACATTTAAAGAGGACTGCCAGTACATTTTGCATGGAATGGCAAAATGGCATATAGCAGGTGACTCCACCAAACAAAGTATATTTTGTCAGTAAAAACACCGATAAGTGCAGGATATACCAGGACAATAACATTAATAATAATAATAATAATAATAATAAATGTTATTATTATATATATAGCGCTTTTCATGACACTCAAAGATGCTTCACAGAACAATACAATAAAATAAGTCCATAAAACAGTCAAAAATAAAACAAAATTAATTAAAATAGCAAATAATTTAAACATTAAAAGCAGCTTTAAACAGATGGGTCTTGAGGTTTGCTATCACACCTTTAAACGTAATTCTTTATTTTATGTTTTAATTATGTGAATATTCAAGCACAAGGCTTGCATTGCCATTAATGTTTAAATCTCTTACTCATGCTCTTAAAAATAAATAAATAAAAAAAAAATACACAAATCCCAAATCAAGCAAAGAATTTGAAAGCTGAATTGCACTTACTTGCCATAGTGTCTTTAGCCAAGCCTGGAAGAAAATCACATCAATAATGAATGGATTCAAATACTACATATAAAAACTGTATAGCAACATTATACACATTTCCAATCCTTAGTAGAAGTAGTCATACCTGCAGCTAAGTGCTCAGAGGTTCCTGTTTCTGTCCTGTGAAGATGCTGCTTGTCTGTTCTTTAAATAGTGTCCCATTTGAAGGTGAGGAAGAGGAGGAGGAAGAAGGAGGAGGAGCAGGAGGAGGAGTGGGCCAGTGCATGTATGTTAAAAAGCGGACAGAAATGCATTTTTTTTGTCTTGTCTTTTGTTAATCTGAAGGTAATTACGTGGTGTGAGGAAGCCAAAACAAAGTTATTTTAAAAGCCACTATACAAGTTATATTATTACCTTACAAGATTATGAAGCATTAGGCTTTTATTTGGCTAGACCATTTGTATGGAGTGTTCACAACATATTTTTAACACAACGTACACTCACAAAAAGTTCTTTCCTCCAATACATTTAAAAAAAGTATTTCAACTTGGTTTTAAGATGCATGTGTCATATACAAGACAATTTCATGCTGGTTGTAGTACTAGTTTAAGGTCGTAGCTGTAGTAGTTTTTTTTTTAAGTAGTAGAACTAGTAGTAGTAAATAGTAGTAAAACAGTCTTTAGTAGTCTCTATTATCTGTCAATCCTCCTATCTGATCCTCCTCCCAGAAAATAAATGTAGATATCAACTAGTTACACCCATATGTTTCTGTGGAACCATTCGCTATTGATTTTAAATTTGAAAAACAAGTGAACGCAGTCATCAAATATGTCTTTTATCCAAAGTGAAACCGTTTTTGTCTTTTAATACTCTTGAACAAGTCATGCACACTTTTTTCTCCTCTCGTTTAGACTACTGTAATGTACTTTTTTCTGGCATCAGTCTCTATGCAATTTTTATCACCAAATTAATACATAAAACAGTCTTTAGTAGTCTCTATTATCTGTCAATCCTCCTATCTGTTTTATGTCTACAAGCAGCCAGTGGTAGTAGTAGCAGTTGTTGTTAGTAACAGTAGCAGTAGTAGTTTGTAGTAGTAGTAGTTTGTAGTAGTAGTAGTAGTAGTAGTAGTAGTTTGTAGTAGTAGTAGTTTGTAGTAGGTAGTTAGTAGGTAGTTTGTAGGTAGTTAGTAGGTAGTTAGTAGGTAGTTTGTAGTAGGTAGTTTGTAGGTAGTTTGTAGGTAGTTAGTAGTAGGTAGTTTGTAGGTAGTTTGTAGGTAGTTAGTTTGTAGTAGGTAGTTTGTAGTAGGTAGTTTGTAGTAGGTAGTTAGTAGTAGTAGTTTGTAGTAGTAGTAGTAGTTTGTAGTAGTAGTAGTTTGTAGTAGTAGTAGTAGTAGTTTGTAGTAGTAGTAGTAGTAGTTTGTAGTAGGTAGTTTGTAGTAGGTAGTTAGTAGTAGGTAGTTAGTAGGTAGTTAGTAGGTAGTTAGTAGGTAGATTGTAGTAGGTAGTTTGTAGTAGGTAGTTTGTAGGTAGTTTGTAGGTAGTTAGTAGGTAGTTAGTAGGTAGTTAGTAGGTAGTTTGTAGTAGGTAGTTTGTAGTAGGTAGTTAGTAGGTAGTTAGTAGGTAGTTAGTAGTAGTTAGTAGTAGTAGTAGTAGTAGTAGTAGTAGTAGTAGTAGTAGTAGTAGTAGTTTTATCTGTCATGCCTCCTATCTGGTTTATGACTACAAACAGCCACTGGTAACTTAAGTAGATTAACACTCAATAAGCACCTCATAACCCTAATATAAAACAACACTTCTAACTTATCCGAAGATGCTTGATGATACTGGAACTCCCCCTCTCTCTCCCCTATAGCTCTCTCATGTAAAACACTGATTTTTTCCCATCATGCGCCAGTGGCTGCTTTTAATGAGCGGAGAGCGGATGTGTATGCTAACACTTCAGAAGCCCTGTGCGTTCATTAGTCCACCATAAAAACCTTACTATGGCACATACAGCTACTTATGTCCAACCACAAGTCCCAAGCTCTACTTTCTCTCCCTATAGGCTACCACAGCTGCATACAAGATAATCACTGGCTATGTTCACACTAGAAATGTGATCATTATCTGATTTCTGGAGTAATCAGATTATCTAAATGAAAACAGTTATGTCTGATGTGAGTAATCTAATTTCTAATATAAAATAGATTTTTCCATGTCAACTCATCTTTTTAGAAAAGCATTCAATATTTTATGATATTTTTAATTGTTTTTATGATGTTTTTAATTGTTCTTTATGTTCTTTTACAACGTTTTATGATGTTTTTTTTTTTTTTTGTTCTTTTATTGTTGCAAGTGTAGCACTTTGAGATTTGAGGTCAAATGTAAAGTGCATTACAAATAAAATGTATTATTATTATTATTATTATTATTATTATGTATTTGAACAAAATGTGTCTTGCCTGAGTTCAGATAAATTGTATAAGCAGCTCTTGAGGTCACAATAAGTCTGCTGCGTACAGTCTGCATTTAATCAAATTTTATTGATAAAAGCATTTTATTGATAATCAAGAAGTGCATGTGTAGCATGCTAGTACATTTAAAAAATAATAATAATCAAGCTCAAAAATCAGTTACTAGTTACTGGGTATCTGATTATTCTAGTTGTCTGATTTTACTGGCCATGTAATTGCACCTAATGTTAGAAGAAAATAAATGTGGATATCAACTAGTTTTGTGATGACAACAACACACCCATATGTTACTGTGGAACCATTCAAACTTTGTATTGTCACCATATTATGATGTTATTAGGCCCTTTATTGTAGTTTATTAGCCTGGATTAAAAAGTCCAGGGGACTTCCTTAGAAACTTTTTATGCCACGCACCACTCCTGAAGAAAAATAAGATAACTTTATTTTCCCAGCAGGAAATCTGTAACCAGGCAAATGGTAACTTTTGTTTTATCCAGTTAAGACAAAAACAAATCTGTCCACAAATGCACAAAGCGTTTACCTTCTGCACATTTTTCACAAACAAAATAGCCCATAGTGATGCTAGTATAGGCTGAAGGACATCTGTCGCGGTCACCATGTTTGTTTGGGTGCTTCGCCTTTTGCTTCCACACAAACCAGAATGCTGCAACGCGAGTGGTTCGCCTACCCAATTATCCTATAGCAGTTGCATGCCAAGATGGATTCTTGTGAGTTTCTGATCTCACAAATAACAGGAGAATCCATCTAACTGTCACTATTGACAGTGATTTTAAATTTGAAAAAAAAAAGTGAACACAGTCATCAAATCTGGCTTTCATCCAAAGTGAAACCGTTTTTGTCTTTTAATACTCTTGAACAAGTCATGCACGCTTTTTTCTCCTCTCGTTTAGACTACTGTAATGTACTTTTTTCTGGCATCAGCCTCTATGCTCTTTTTTGGTCTAAAATTCTGCTGCGTGACTTTTAACTGAAAGCAAAAAACGAGAGCACATTACCCTGATTTTAGCATTGTTGCACTGGCTTCCAGTTTGTTTGAAATTTGATTTGAATATTTTATTGTTCGTTTTTAAAGCTTTGAACGGACGGGCCCCATGTTACATCTCGGATCTCATCCAAATTTACTCCCCTGAGTGCTCTGAGGTCCGAGGGCCAGCTCCAGTTCGTGGAGCTGATGAGACTTAAAACCAGGTCTGAACAGCCCCCACACTGGAGTGTTTTAAGTCTTGTCTTAAGACACAATTTGACTCTCTGGCTTTTAACACCACATGAGTTGTGTGTTCCTTTGTGTCTTTTATTTATTTTTATGTTTTTTCTGACCTTTTTATAATTTTTTGGTATTCTTGCTCTTATTTGATTTTACTAGTTTTATTGTCTAGTTAAATAGAGCTTTATTTTATATTTCTATTGGATATGTTTTGTGTATTATGGAGCACTTTGGTAACTGTTTTGTTTATGAAATGTGCTATAGAAATAAAGTAGATTGGATTGGATAACTGTACAAGGTTATGTGCAAAGTCAAATAGACAGATACAGTTCAGACGACAGAAGAAACATCTGCTTCATAAGTTCATAGTCAGTACAGAATAAAAACAAACTGTACTATTATTGGGAGAGGAAAAAACACTATTTCTCAAAGGAAATCAGTTCAAAACGGTCAGGTCCTATGATCTTATCCCTCAAGAAAATTGTGCAGTAATTGAAGATTGACAGATGTGGTCACCATTTTGAATATTTTACATACGAACTTATGTATATTTAAACGGTATGTTAACTCTTATATGCCTCCACTTGGAGGCATAAGCTAATTAAAACAAAAAGACCCTCTCCGGGTGGGTGGAGAGCGCTTGCCTCAAGTGGAGGAGTTCAAGTATCTCGGGGTCTTGTTCACGAGTGAGGGGAGGATGGAGCGTGAGATTGACAGGCGGATCAGTGCAGCATCGGCAGTGATGTGGTCGCAGTACCGGACCATTGTGGTGAAAAGGGAGCTGAGACAAAAGGCAAAGCTCTCAATTTACTGTCAATCTATGTTCCTACCCTCACCTAAGGTCATGAGCTTTGGGTAATGACCGAAAGGACAAGCGGCCGAAATGAGTTTCCTCCGCAGAGTGGCTGGGCGCACCCTTAGAGACAGGGTGAGGAGCTCAGTCACACGAGAGGAGCTCGAGGTAGAGCTATGTATGTCTCTTGGCTGGCCTGGGAACGCCTTGGGGTCCCCCCGGAGGAGCTGGAGGAAGTGTCCGGGGTAGAGGAAGTCTGGGAGTCCCTGCCAAAACTGTTGCCCCCGCGACCCGGCCCCGGTTAAGTGGAAGAAAATGGATGGATATCTTAATATGCTTATACACCTTTTCTGTTACTTATGAGTCAATCACCCAATAACAACTCATTACACTAAATCCAGTACTGTCAAGACTTATAGACTTACACAAATTAGAATATTTTTGATTGATTTGCATTTTACTGATAAACCTTTAACTGTCTCCACATGTTTTGGGTGGTTAGAGTAAAGACACAGTACTATCCACATGTATGTTTGTATTACAGGCTGGTATAGTCAGACATGTGGCCTGGAGGAAGCTGCTCTGTCTGCTGCTTGATCATGGCTTTGACTATGGACCATAAAAGACACTGTCATTTATATTTTATCGCTCTATAATTCACAATAATTTACTAACCTGTCACTATGGCTTGAACTATACATTTTTATTCATAGTGAAATTGTATTATTATTATTATTATTATTATTATTGTTAAAGGCTACGTAAATGTTTTAATCGTACAATATAGACTGTGACCCAACGTCAGACTTTTTTGAATAGTTGGAAGTAAGATAAGGAGGCGGAGATAGGGGGGATGTGAAAAGAGGAATTTTCTGGGCAGTCAAGCCTACCTGCAAGTAGGACAAGACAGGATTACTCAAACATTCATGAATCAATCAAAATGGTGTTAGCTTTCATGGTTCAGTTGTCATTGCATTGCATAACTGTCTTGTCGATACTATAGCAGTTAAACAGCCCAAGTCTTGATCTAAGAAGGGGCGGAATGTATTACAGACATCTTTAATCTTTATCAGGCATGAAAATCCCTCACCTTTTGGCGAAATTTGCCGTTTTGAAGACAAAATGGGTGACCTACGTGAATCGTGTAGATCCAAGGGGGAAGGGGGGGGGGGGGTCGGGAGGTCAGGAAAATATTAATTGACTGAGCAAAATCCCCGCATGTTCGAAGGGCCGAACTGCGCTCCAGCTTCCAATCATGTTGCAGCATAATTACCCACCGATCATGCTCCCACCAATCATGACGATTAGTGCTGTTGTGTTTGCGCCTGTTCGCCAATCAGTCAATATGCACCCGGCATTTCATGAAACTGGAGAAAATCCTTAACTTGCTACGTTAACGCTACGTAAGAAGGAACTCTTGCCTCGGGACACGGGATACGTTTGGGTTACGTCTGTTTCTCCTGAGCTCCGGATAATTAAAGTCCGTGGATATACGCGACACGCGCATACACGTGAAACACGGCAAACTGTTACAACGGAGTGACCGCGTTCTTATGGGTTGAGTCATATTATCGTATTATTTCTGCATCAAAGGGACATATTAGCTGACAGCAGGGGCCTAAACCAGGACTAAACCAGGACAAACCAGGACTAAACCAGGTCTAAACTAGGTCTAAACCATGACTAAACCAGGTCTAAACTGGGACTAAACTGCGATTAAAACCGGGTCTAAACCAGGACTAAACCAAGACTAAACCAGGTCTAAACCAGGTCTAAACCAGGACTAAACCGGGACTAAACTAGGACTATACCCAGACTAAACCAGGTCTAAACCAGGACTAAACCGGGACTAAACCAGGTCTAAACCAGGAATAAACCAGGACTAAACCGGGTCTAAACCAGGTCTAAACCAGGTCTAAACCAGGTCTAAACCAGGACTAAACCAGGACTAAACCAGGTCTGAACCAGGTCTGAACCAGGACTAAGGTGTGTGTGTCTGTGTATGTGTGTGATAACATATTATCCTGTGTATTATTGAATTCTTCAAATGTTCTGTGCAGCAGAGAGCTGAGGCTCCACACAGAACCACTGACACAGGATTTGGACACAAGTTCAGAAGTCTAAATGCAGGTTAGCTCCAACTGTGACAGTGTTTTTACAATAACTGAATCTTGGAGAGAGGTACCCTACAATTTTAATGAATAGACAGAAATTAACTACTGTAAATTGATTAGTTGATCTAATTTTGTTCAGATTACAAGAAATTACTCCAGTTTAGTTTAGGGGACCCCAGACCTTGGTGTTTTAAACATACCTACTAAATTTTTATCACGTTCAAAGTTTAAAGTTCAAAGTCAGCTTTATTGTCAAAAAACATATGTACAGGTTGCACACACAGGATTTGAAATTGCAGCGCCCCCTAGGCCCACAGTGAACATAAAATATCTGATAAACAAGACAATAAACACCATGACTAAAAAACATCACATATACCCGTAGCCAAAGTACAGTATATACAAACACACAATATGTAGTGTAATAAAGCTCAAATGGTGTCATTTAAGCAGCAGTGTCAGTGTCCTTTAAGTGTCATTTAGCAGCAGTGTCAGTGTCATTTAAGTGTCCTTTAAGCAGCAGTGTCAGTGTCATTTAAGTGTCTTTTAAACGACCACATCACCCCTGTCCTGTACTTCTTGCACTGGCTCCCTGTCTAGTTCAGAATTCAATTTAAAATTTTAATGTTTGTTTTTAATGCTGTCAGGCATCTTGCACCTTCCTACCTGTGTGAGATTTTGACCCCTCACCAACCCAGCAGAGCTCTACGATCTGCTGGGCAACATCTGCTGGAGGTCCCCCGGTCCCGGAGCAAATAGTGGGGTGATCGTTCTTTTGCAGTGGTCGGTCCAAAACTCTGGAACTCTTTGCCCACTGAGTTACGCTCCATCACTGACCTGCCTCTGTTCAAAGCCAAACTTAAAACCTACTTATTTAGAATGGCTTTTAACACTTAGTGGGCCTGTGACAGTTTCTTTATTTTAATGGTTTATTTTCTTTATTTTATTTTCTTTATTTTAATGGTTTATTTTATTTTAATGTGCTTTGTTGACCTTTTTGTATGATGTTTATTGTTTTTTTTTTTATCTTGTTTTTAATGTTGTACAGCACTTTGGTAGGCTTTGGTTGTTGGAAGGTGCTATAGAAATAAAGTTTGATTGATTGATTGATTTTAAGCAGCAGTGTCAGTGTCCTTTAAGTGTCATTTAAAGGAAAAATAACATTTTACAATCTGAGCCTTCTTTTGGTAATAAAACAAGTCGTTTGACTCACCCATATCATGTTCGTGTCATTTGGAGCTGTTTGGTGAAAGTTATGTTGTAGCGTATCCGTTAACATGAGTATTCGGGGCATTACTTTGCGGTCTCCAAATAACACAAACTTTAGTACTTTTCAAATCATAGAAGCCCGATGTCTTAATATACGATTTCGTTTAAAGCAAAAGTGGCCTGTAATCCGAGATTTAGCCATAGTTTTCAGCTTTGCGTTTCATGTTTGATAGCACAGTCCGCGCATGCGCACTGGCGTCCTCATCTACTCGAAACTATGGCTAAATCTCGGATTACAGGCCACTTTTGCTTCAAACGAAATCATATATTAAGACATCGGGCTTCTATGATTTGAAAAGTGCTAAAGTTTGTGTTATTTGGAGACCGCAAAGTAATGCCCCGAATACAAATGCTAACGGATACGCTACAACATAACTTTCACCAAACAGCTCCAAATGACACGAACGTGATATGGGTGAGTCAAACGACTTGTTTTATTACCGAAAGAAGGCTCAGATTGTAAAATAACATTACTTTTCCTTTAAGCAGCAGGGCAGGCAGAGAGTTCGGACTGAAGCTGTCTTTCAGTCTGTTGGTCTTTGCCCTGAGGCTCCTCAGTCTCCTTCCTGATGGCAGCAGACTGAAGAGGCAGTTGGATGGGTGGGTGGGATCACCTGCAATGCAGAGGGCTTTGTGGGTGAGGTGGGTGCGGTATGTGTGTCAGACCCTGTAGCTCTTACTGACACAGTGATACTCTCTGAACCACTGTGTATCAACCAACAATCTTTGGTGGACAGAGGATGGACCAGTGTTTCTATTAAACACTTTTCTGTGAGGATGAGTTGATGTGTGCTATATAACAGGCTGTAATGCCCTAAACCCTGTTTGCCCTGTGCCTTGTATACTGCTGCCCGCAAGATATGGACCATGTTTTTTCACTATGGATGTTTTCATTATACTGAAAAACAGAAAAACATGCATCCTTTCTCTGAGCAGGCTTGCATCTCCACAAACCAGCCTTCACCTGCTTGGTTCCATGGAAATGTTCTTTTGGATATCTTCTATATCTTTCTATATATCTTCATGGAGTATTGTTTTTAATGTTCTATTTCCATGGAATCATTCAGCTGACTTTCCAAAAAATTCTATACTGTTACTATAAGGCAGAAGTTTCATTATAAAAACTGTTACTTAGCAGCACGATTTTATTTAGTATTAAACTATAACATACTCATGAGTTTAAATTTTGTTAATTGTAAATTGCAAGTTCAGTCTTAAATCCTTAATATAGAAACTGGTCCAATGTCTTCCTGTTCAAATTCCACACCATCTTCATTGTAGTATTCTATATATATATTTAATAATCACAAGTAAGAACTGGGCTGTGGGTAGAGACAGGGGGAAGGTGAAAACTGTATTTTCCTGAGTGCTCAATCCTCAGATGAATGCAGGAAGATGATACATCAATACTGAAACAATTGAAATACATATGAGGAAAGACAAAAGTCAAGTTTACATGTCAAATGGACTTTTATGAGCTGGCTTAGGAGGATCAGATAACATGCCATTGCTTCAGCGTATTTTGTGACAACTAATATATGTCCATTATACGTAAAGAATGTGGATTTCAACACCAAAATGACGCCTCCTTTTGTGTGAAACTACTGCTTTCTGCTGTGTTGTTTGCTCAAGTTATTGCCTTATAAAACTGTTGAAGCAATAGTGGGAAGGTATGTAGAAGGTATGTCTGGATCTGTTGTCTAGAGAAATTATGCACAACTTAAAGGGCCTATATTATGCTATTTTCTGATCTTTGTTACAATGATGTTTCCTCATCAAAATCATACCACGCACCTTTACTGGAATGATTTGGGAGATTTCAGCCCTGTCTTCAGCTCATCTCTACTGAATAAAAACTAAAAGGAGCTGTTAACTTGAATACTACTGCTTCATGACATCACAAGGTGGAATAGAGCCATTTTGGGCTTTGGAGATGTGGACAGACTAATAATAACAAGATTAATAATGCTGCACTAAACAGTGCAGCATTATTAATCTTGTATAACTCCATAATCGCACCATATCTGATGTACTTTGTGGAAATTTGGGGGCCGACATGTAAAACTTACCTACAGCCATTATTTATTTTACAGAAAAAGGCTTTGAGAATTATCACCAACAGTCATTATAGAGAGCCATCCAACCTATTATTTGTTAAACTTAAAGTGTTGAAAATGTGTGATATTGTTGAATTAAGTATCCTCAAAGTCATGTATAAAGCAAAGTGCAGAGTGTTACCTGTAAATATTCAAAGACTGTTTGAGATGAGAACAAGCCAATACAATTTAAAGGGAACCTACAGGTTTAAAAAACCTAAATTCAGAACCAAGGTTATGGAGCGAAGCGTCGCTGTGAAAGGAGTCAATTTATGGAATAATCTTGACAAAGAAATCAAAGAATCAAGTACAATAATGGCATTTAAAAAATACATAAAATCCAATCTAATGTGTATGTATGAAAAAGAAAACAAAATTGTTACACTTGAAAATGAAGCTTTATGTTTACAATTGATTAATAATTGTGATTGAAATGGAATGTAATGAGGAAAGGTTTTGCAGTCACTATCGGTGTTGGTGTTTGGAAAAGGGAAGAGGGGGCAGATAACATAAGATAACTCTTCTTTCTGCTCCCTTTCATTCAATATTTTGTATTGTTATCACAAATGTTGATGTATTTTTATACTTTATGAATGAAATAAACAAATAAATAATAAATAAATAAATAAATAATAAGGAGTTACTCAATACTCAACAATAAAAGGTTACATGTTTGAATGAAACAAAACACAACTTCAGGTATGGTTTGAGTGAGAATTTTGTGTAATACCTTTAATGTCAATGAGGGAATTAATCTAGAATGGTGGCTCTGGTGCTGGTTCTGTAGAAATACTACTAATAATAAATAGTCAATAATAAATAGTCAAAGATTGTTGTTGTGAGCAGTCAGTCCCATAGCTGTGGTAGTAATATGCAGGTAGAACATGCAGCCTGGGCGGGCACATTGCGAAATACTTAAGTACCACGGTGACAGGATTATTAAACAGAAGTATGTATACAAGGTATGATTAAAGGTAGGTGTAAAACAGGCTTTTGGCAGATGTGCTACTTTTTGCAGTCAATGAGAATAGGTATAAAATACATTTTCAAGGAGTCTTTCATTGATAAGTTTTTCTTCATAAAGGTGCAATATGTTACTTTTCTGGTGGAGGATCTCCCACCTGGTTGTCTCTATGGAGATGTTATTGCCAGGAATGTTTCGCAGTATGGCATTCAACCTGTTTATCTTATCATATGAGTTCTTTCTATAAACGCTCACATTAGGCTTATCCTCCAGATACTCCTGTCCAAATGCTATGGTACCTGCACTTTGTGTAAATTTTACTTTCTTAAAAATGTGTAAGATAGAACTAGTTCATTTTACACAGTTTGCAATCTATATAAAAAAATAAATAAATCCTAGAATCCTAATAATATTCACCACGTTGAATTTTTAGCTTTTCACAATTTAAATGGATTAGAAAAAGGGGGGCGGTTTTATATTTTAAACCTATATATCTCCCAGGAGAAAGGGATACCAAGCGAAGTTACAGGTTAGATCTTTGGTGAGGTAACTATGCTGTTTGAAGAAGTGGAGACAAGGATGTGTATACAGTACATTGCTTCCATCATATTGAAAGTGATAGTTTTTCATGAAATAGTAACACATTCTACCTGTTTTTATTGCGTTGTTTCAAGTAAATTATTAATCGATGCTAAAAGGAGTTTCAAAATTAGATACTTGTTTGAGTGTCTTGTTCAATAGACCAGTTTCAAAGCTACGTCATCACTGAATGCGCTGACTCAAAACAAAGCCACTGCTGACATAAAACCCCCAGTGAAGATATAGAAGAGAAGAACTCGAATAAAGAGAAACAGATTGAATAAATTATAGTTCATATCATTCAACTGACATACACACAAGTGAACACCTGCTGCTTGTTTAGGGTAATTTGCCCAGGTGTTCAATGGTGTTTAATCATGCTGATTAACTAGCAAGCACAGGACACCGCAAAGCTCACAGCATATTAACCGGGTAACCTCTACGACAGACACATGTAAACGAACACAAATAACTTGCATGATAAGTTTTCGCATGACCATCATAAATGGCATTTGACATGACTGAGATCACATCTGTGACTCGTGAATTAAGTCGTAGTATGTTACTTACCCCGCAACGCAAGTGCAGTTGGCGGTCAGAACGTAGTTATCGCGCTTGTTGATGATAGCCCAAGCATTGTACATGGTCGTCTTGTGGCCTTGTCTTTGACTGGGGACAACATCAGATGCCAACACGCAAAACTCCCCATTGATATCGTGGTATTTTACCTCCTGTACATGGCCACATACGGCAAACTGGTATGCATCCATGGATTTGTATGCGCACACTTTCTCTCTTGTATACACGCTGGGCTTCTCCACTAAATAACAGTGGATATCTGGCCACTGTAAATCTGGCCACTTTCTGGGATCGTACTGCCACTCCGTGATCGCATAAGGATCTGGTAGTCGAACCCCGTTGCTCAACGTGAGCTTTTGAACGTAGCTCTCCCTATCGTTCAGATACTCCGCTATGGTCCGCCATGGTTGATTCTGGGTCAACAATGCACGCACATGCCGGTGACGTCACGTCTATTTACTAACTGTAAAGGGGTCTATACTACAAAATTCACATCCACTGGACAGAAATTTCCTGAATAGCTTTAGAATGGACCACTTGGAACCTACCTGGACCTGGAATTACACAGATATAACACCACATAGTAAAAGAAAGTACTATTATTTAATGTTGAAAATCAATCACATTCTATTGTCTAAAGATTATCATTATTGTATCAGAATTGTTACTAAATGCTGAGTCTAATCCAACACTGTTTCATGGTAGAATTCTCCCTTATTAACACATGTTCTTCATATTGGAGCCAACAGAGGGTGATAAATCCAATTCTATATTATGGGAAAACAATTCTCCCAAAGATTTCAAATACGCTTGTATTTATAAAGGTGCATTGTGTAACTTTTCTGGTGGTCAAATGATTTTCTCCATGGAGATGTTATTACTTTGTCTGGAATGTTTCACAGTATGACATACAATCTTTCTATCTTCATGGAGACCAAACCAGACAATGTTACAGGTCAGATTTGTGGAGAGGCAACTCCACTCACAGTCAGAATGTTTGTCAAGCTATTTTTGAGCTATAAAACCACCTGTAATTGAATAAATGTAAGGTAGAGCTGTTTAATGTCATACTGTGGAACATTCCAGGCAGAGCAATGGCATATTCATAGAAAGAAACAGGCGACAAAAAGTTACACAGTGCACCTTTAAATTATAAAACGCAAATTAGAGCGCAAAATAGCTTTAAAAGTTCTGAAAAGTGAATTCACAGTTTCCTTGTTTAGCTGTATCACTCACAGTCTGAACACATGTGTCTAATTGTATGTTGCTAAAATGTTACATGCGTGCAGTGATCGTGCTCATTAGCAAACAGGATTTCACATTAATGGTCAGCTTAAGGCAAAACCACCAAACTATTTTAATTACACTAATTATAGCTTATAAAGTGTTTTTTGTACCACAGTTAAACAACCACGGGGTCTTTCTATATGCTACACAATTACCAGTGGGGAAATACTATATAGCTAGCTTTAAGCAGTGGTGGAACATAACAAAGTAAAAGTAGTGAAGTACTGTACTTAAGTAAATATTACGTATCTGTACTTCAATTAAAAGAGCATTAACGTTTTTTACAATCTGAAGATAGAAAAGTTTAATGCCATACTGTGGAGTATGTTGGACAAAGCAATAACATCTCGATGAAGAAATGCATTTGACAGACCCTCGACCGGAAAAGTTACACAATGCACCCTTAAAGGAGAATTAACATTTTTTTACAATCTGAGCCTTATTTCGGTAATAAAACAAGTTGTTTGTCATATGGAGCACTTCCGGAGATGTTTTAATGCCCCGAACGGTCTCCAAATAACACAAACTTTAGCACTTTTCAAATCATAGAAGCTCGATGTCTTAGTCTACGCTTTTGTTTGTGTCAAAAGTGGCCTGTAATCCGAGATTTATCCATAGTTTCGAGTAGATGAGGAGGCCAGTGCGCATGTGCGGAGTCACAGTTTATTTCGCTCTCAGCTCCCGGGACCCAAACATGAAACGCAAAGCTGTAAATTATGGATAAATCTCGGATTACAGGCCACTTTTGACTCAAACGAAAGCGTAGACTAAGACATCGAGCTTCTATGATTTGAAAAGTGCTAAAGTTTATGTTATTTGGAGACCGCTCGGGGCATATATTAGCGCTATGGCTATCGCTAATCTAAAACATCTCTGGAAGTGCTCCATATGACACCAAAGTGCTATGGGTGAGTAAAACAACTTGTTTTATTACCGAAATAAGGCTCAGATTGTAAAAAATGTTAATTCTCCTTTAAGGGTGCATTGTGTAACTTTTCTGGTCGAGGGTCTGTCAAATGCATTTCTTCATCGAGATGTTATTGCTTTGTCCAACATACTCCACAGTATGGCATTAAACTTTTCTATCTTCATGAAAACAAAACCATTTTTTTCAAGGGGATACTTAACTATATTTGAGGGCATTTGTCTGCGCTTTCTATTCCACTACATTTTTATGAAAGTATGAAGTTTTATTTTTAAACCAAGTTCATAATTTGAGCAAACAAAAATATACAAATAAAAGCAGATAGGAAAAGTATTATTATTATTTTTTTCTGCTCTCGTATCTGTATTTTTACTTAAGTAACAAAACTTCTTCCACCACTGGTTTTAAATTCTGTGTCTTAATGAGTTCTTCCTATAAACATATATTACCGTTATCTCCAGCTACTCCTCTTCATATACTAAGATACCTGTATTTTTACTTTCTTAAAAACTTGAAAAACAGAACTAGTTATTTTAAAACATTTTCAGTTACAATTTTCCCAAGAAATTCCAGGCATCCTCATAATATTTGCCATTTTGCGTTTATGAGAAGTTTATGAGTCTAGAGCAGAGTTTTGTCTTCACAGAAAAGCTTTAAAAAAACTAGCAGGCTAACAGTGCACTTCCTGCTTCACAGACAGATAATAAAAGGGAAAGATATCTGTGCTTTTCTCTCAACTGGATGTAACAAAAGTTTGATTTTTCGACTTGAAACTTCACGTGTTCCGATCTCTTAGTTCATAGTTCATAGTTTGCTTGTCGAAAAAACCATATGTACATGTACATAGAGTGAGTTGAAATTTCGTTCGTTTCAGTGAGAGCCATTCCAGATTGATAAGAGACTGACATCAGTCTGGTTTGAGCCAGGTTACCCTGCTGAGAACTCATTTCCCAATGCAGAGGAAATAAACTCATTAAACATAAGCCAACGCATGCACAGTTTTCCACATTATATTTGACTTTTATGACACCATTAACCATTTGACATTTATGAACCTTTAATATCCTTTCTTTCATTAAAGGTCTTCTGTGCCTGCCCTTAATCCTGTTTTACTCCCATAAGATCTGATTTGCATACTGCACGTTATAGATATACTTACTTGCTGTTGGGACTTGCTTGTGCTGAAAATGTCCCTGCTCTTGGTTGAAGCCCTTACAGTGCATTTCAAAAGCATTCTCAGACTCCAGTAAAAACACCAGGCTTTTTTTTATGACACTCACACCATATAATTTACCCATTTTTGTCATGTTTGTGTGCGGGGCCATATGTATAATCAGAATGTTTAGAGCAGTGATTCTCAAGCTGTGGCGCGCATACAGGTGGTGTCCCAAATTCCCAATGTAGAGGAGTCTTTAGGAGTTTAAGTGGGTTTTATTCCTTTTAGCATTAATGCTTTTTTACAGGTTTAATTCTATTTTTTTACTAACAGTATATTGTTAGTTGTAATTTGTAGAAAAATAGTATACAGTAATCCCTCGTTTATCGCGGGGGTTAGGTTCCAGAAATAACCCGCAATACGTGAAATCCGCGAAGTAGGACACCTTTATATTTTACAATTATTACACATGTTTTAAGGCTGTAAACGCCTCATCACACACATTATACACTTTTCTCAGACTGGTATTAACATTTTCTCACATTTCTCTGTAGTTTAAACACTCAAACCTTCGTAGATTTACAACAAAATGTATTAATAGTGAATCCATGAGGATTTTCCACCACTAACCTGCGCTCACAAGGGTTGGTTGCATTTCACCCCGGCTCCAAAATCAGACCGCCCCGGAGTTCGGGGCATGGCTATCAATGCATCGCCAATACTCCACAGCTCTCTAGGACGGGGTCGGGTTCGTCCGCTAGGCGTGAGGGGGGAAGACCCACTGTCCCCTCTCTGCGCGCGAGTGTCCTCCCACGCTGCGGCTCCCTCGAATGCGGCTCTCCCCACTGCGGCTCCCCCGCCCCAGGCCCCTCCGTGTTGATTCTTGGCTCTTCCATGGTCCGGCTCGTGCAAGTAAGCAAAGGCCACACCCCCTGTCACCCAGGCGCTCTCGTGAAGGACATCAGAGACTCTGTGCCTACCACCCTGCGTGAACATCCCTGGTCTAGACCTAATTTAGTCCAGGTTTAGACCTGGTTTAGTCCTGGTTTAGTCCACGTTTAGTCCTTGTCTAGTCTCTTAGCCAATCAGGACGCAGGACACAATGTTACACTGTAAAAAAAATGTTACACTATAAAATCCGCGAAACAGCAAGGCCGCGAACAGTGAACCGCGATAGAGCGAGGGTTCACTGTACTACATTTTGTATATGATTTTATTCTTTGTCAGTATGACACAATACAAAACTTCATAGTGGTATATTTTATTTTCAAAATTGACCCTGGCCTGTAGGATAAATTGCTGCAATGTGAGTTTTCAAACTTCCAAGTAGAGGTCTGTGCGGAACAGTTTTCAGTCCCACTCCCGCCCACACCTGCATTGTGCAGTCCAGCTCCCGCAAAGAATTGTAATTTTCATTGCCGCTCCCGCCGCATCTGCGATATTTTGTCCTGCTCCCGCCTGCAAATCCTGCAATAATATTGCAGGATTATGAGGACGCTCACTTTCTTTCTCACGAAAGGTCTTTCCATTGGTTTGGGGGAAAAAAAAGCATGCATGCACATTATTGTCATACAAAACATTACATAGCCCTAAATTTGAGTGCTCTATCATTTACATGATGTGACACAGTTGTTGGATGAGGCAAAATCTCTCTCATATTGAATTTACCTATTGTGGCTGCCATGTCAACTAAGTGTTGGGCCAACTGAATTAATCTCCGAAGAGCGATGCTGTCATATGGACAGAGGTCCACAGCAACAAAATCAACACATTTCTCCACGGTCTTTGCCTTTAGAGCATCTGTCACTGTTGTGCTGTTTCCTCGGAACTCCGACACTTGTCCTGTCAGGACAGTATATGCTCGGCGATTCAGGCCTAATGTGCTTGATTTATGGCCGTTATATGTCAAAACCTTTTGGCAATTATCACAACATGCAAAAGGTAGCTGATTTCCCACTGCGTCGTACACAAATGAAAAGACTTCAAAATGTCTGATTTCAGGTTTCTTGATCTTTTGACGATGAATGTACCAGTCTTTAAAGAAGAACTTACTTCTGAAGCACTGTGAGATTCACTGGAGGTGAAACACAGAGAAACGGAAAGGAATTGTCTTAAATGTGCGTGAGATTAGACCACTTCCACAAGTTTAGGCTGCTTAAAATGTTTTTATTAATGTCAAATAAAATATCAAGCACAAATTATGTATAATAGGCATAGCTTAATCATTAGTGTATTTTACTTTACACTCATATTTAGTTTGACTGCATTGTGCAGTCCCGCTCCCGCCCGTGCCCGCTATGACCTCCCAAAATGGTCCTGAGGGTGCAGGGCTCTACTTCCAAGAATCCAGCCGTGGAACAAAGTACAAAAATAAAAGTACAATATTAGATAACTGTACTTTACTTAAGTAAATTTTACAGTAGATACCTTTTGAGAGCATGTATCTTTACTTTCTACTCCACTATATTTCAGATCTGAATTGAAAAGTAAGAGACCTGCTGCTTTATTTTTTAGTACATTTAATTTGAGTTAACATCCCAACTTTGAGCAACACAACACACAAAAATGGCTAAAAAACTATTTAAGAAATCACTTAAATCACTTAAAATCAGCCCAATTCTCTTTCAAAATCACTACATTTCATGCTTTAATAGTTCTAAAAATCTCTGCAAAACACTTAATATTTTACTCTTAAAGTACATTTTTAAACAGGTACTTTAATACTTTTAGTTACGTAGATTTTTTCATGTGATACTTTTACTTTTACTTGAGCAACTTTTTGCCCGTGTATTTGTTAAAGGTCCCATGGCATGAAATTTTCACTTTCTGAGGTTTTTGAACGTTAATGTGAGCTCCCCTACCCTGTTTAGGCCCCCCCCCCCCATGGCTAAAAGTTGCGAAATGTCTAAACTGAGCATTTGCGGTCCTTTTCTGCGTAACACAAAACCAGTGTTGAAACGGGCGAGTTCGGACAAGGCACCTTTTTGACGTCAGATCGGCAAATGCAGCTCCAGCCCCTCCCTCTGTCTCCGCTCAGCGTCCCTGTATATCCCGCCCATAGAGTTTGGACTGTGAATGCACTACAATGCGAAATGCGTTTTTTTATTTGCCTGGAGGCACGTCCGAGTGTTTCTAGGCTTGCAAGTCCCTTACCCGACCCTCTGGACCTCTGAAATACCAGTGGTTTAATTTTATTTTCTGTGTAAATATGCGTTTTTTCATTGCAAAGTCTCCCATCTGTACACGTAAGAGAGGAGACAGAGCGGAGCCGAGCTGCACCGAGCTGCACCGAGCTGCGGGGGAAACCCGCCCCCCCGCTCCTCTCTGTCCTTCTCATTTGCAGTGAAGCAGCAACACCCACAATAAAGCATTTTAGACACATATCTAGCCTCATGAAGACTGTCAGAGTCATATCTCATGCAGTGAGTGTTGATTTTGAAGAAGGATTCATTTACAGTATTAGGGAACCATTAAGGAGCCATATAAAAGCATCAAGATGTACCATGTCATGGGACCTTTAAAGTAAGCCGTATACGGGATTAGTTTCACAGGGGGATGTAGAGTAATGTCGGTTTATCACAGGACCTCTGTAATATAAATGACCCCATTCACACAGGACAAGAAATGTCCGTAGTATTTATTTGAAGATAGAGAAGTCATGATAAGCCTATGTGAAATATTAGCTTAACTATGCAAATTATTGCCCATAATCAGGACTAATAGAGCTTACTTAAGAAAATTGAGTACTTCATCCATCACTGCAAGAATGGCTAACGGAGCAGAGCAGCTCAAAGGTGAAGTGCCCAAACCAAGCAGAACAAACATGGTGACGCAGATAAATGCCTTTTCTCTCAGCTGGATTTACCACAAATTTGATTTTCAGATTTGATTTTCAGCTTGTTCTGCTGCTCTGACGCTTTGCCCAAGCAGCTTCAAATACTTGTCATGACATTCCTCCTTTTCTTGACCACTCTCATATTGATTAATGTATAGAACTCAACTCATAGCACTACACATATCCATCAAAATGTTTGCACAGGTGTGAATGGTGACTCATGTATAGTCAAAAGCCTAAGCCAAAGGAAAAACATGTTATATAATTTTACCAATCGTTTCATACATCAGTGTGTGTGCCATGTGTCAGAGAGTGAGAGCCACGCACACAATGGCACACCTATACACCTATAGATGTGATTAAACCTGCCCATATAAAAAAATGTACACTCTTTCTACTGTCTCACAGGGTACAGTCCTGTCTCCGGTCTTGTTTACTCTGTACACCTCTGATTTCCAGTACAGCTCCGGATCTTGCCATCTGTAGAAGTACCCTGATGAGTCTATGGTGGTAGGGTGTATCAGGGATGGACAACAGGATGCTGATTGCAAATTTTGTGGAGTGGTCCCAGGCAAACCATCTGCTCCTGAACACTGACAAGACCAAGGAACTGGTGATTGACTTCAGGAGAATGAGATCACCAGTGGAGCCCATTACCATCCAGGGTCATGAGGTGGAGATTGTGGACTACAAGTACGTTGGCGTTTATGTGAATAACAGGCTGGACTGGAGGGACAATTGTAATGCTGTCTACAAGAAGAGCATGAGCAGATTCTAGATTCAAGATTCAAGATCAAGATTCAAGATTGTTTATTTATCACATGCAGAATCAACACAAGGTCAACAATGCAATGAAATGCTTAGGATCAGAAGAACCGTTGACTCGCTAAGATAGTCAGAAGTACTAATAACATGCAATAATAGTACATGGTAAAAAAAAAGTGTTGCAAAAGTGCAGGGGAAGAAGTAAACAATATAATAAACAATATAATAAAATATGTAATAAAATATAATAAAAATACAAGGTACAATGTACAAAGGTGCAGGTAGGATTAAATCAAAGATCAAATAAGGTGTAAGTAGAGTATTTCACAGATTGCACATAATATGGTGTGGTATGGGTGTTGCATGTGGATTTCGTATTGCACATAGTATGGTATAAATATTGCACATAGGTTATTGCACAGATTGTTGCACAGGTAACAGTAGTTTACAGTGAGGTAGTGACAAACATGATACATTCATACAGAGCAGCAGCAGTAAACATTATGCATAATGAAAGGTAGTTTAGTGCAGTATTATTGAGAGTTCAGTATTATTTAGAGTATTATTATTTAGGCGCTTTGTGTTACAATTTTGTATGAAAAGCGCCTTTTAAATATTGTTTGATTGACTGACTGATTGATTGATTGATTATTTAGAGTATTACCCAGAGTTCAGTAGTCTGACAGCTTGGGGGTAATAGCTGTCTTTGAGTGTTTTTGTGCGTGCTGGCAGGCTCCTGTATCGTCTACCAGAGGGTAGCAGACGGAAAAGTCCTTGTGCCGGATGAGTATGGTCCTTAGTGATGCTGCGTGCCTTACGCAGACCCCTGCTGTGGTAAATGTCCTGGATGGAGGGGAGGCTGCTGCCCGTGATGTCCTCTGCCGCTCGCACCACCCTCTGTATTGCTTTGCGGCTCTGAGCGGTGCAGTTCCCATACCACACTGTGATGCAGCCTGTCAGCAGGCTCTCGATGGTGCACCTGTAGAAGTTTGTGAGGATGCTGGTGTTCATACCAAACTTCCTCAACTTCCTCAGGAAGTAGAGTCTTTGTCGGGCTTTCTTAACCACAGTGGCCGTTTCCCAATTCAGCGACGGCACACTTGTGAGCGTCCTTGGAACGGGATATGCGTCATATCCGGCGCGACAAGTGCCGTTCCATTCGTTTTTTTCCCCCTGCACCGTCGAGACGAGCTCTGAACGGCGCCGTCGTTTCCATGGAAATCGGGGCGTGGACCAAGCGTGCAAACATGCATGCTTCGCACACTTAAAAGCCCCAGCATGCACAGCGCGGGAGGATATATGATTACAAAGACCGACTCGCCAGCAACATCCACATGTGAGAGTTGCGACGTCACTATAAAATATACATACTGGTTCACCTCACCTACAACTATGCTACATGAAACTCTTCATAAACTACGCTAAGCATGTGTGACGGTAGCCGTAACGGCATAGTTCACGGCACCTGTATTACCATTCACATGCTTTTCCCCTTACACTTCTATATTTCCTTTGCTGTTGTAATGCTGGATATTCTACAGTGTCGCCATGTCCAGCGTTTACTCTAAGCTGCGCACTGCTCGCACATTCTCAGCGCACAAGAAAACTTGTGCAGCGCACTGTAAATCAGGGATGAAAGAGCTTTTTTTTCAGCCGCGGGGTCATTTTTTTTATATCTGCAAAGTGCGAGCCGCGCGGGGGGTTCATTTCGGATGTGGAGTTAGTGTGTTTGCTCAGACCCATTAAAAATTAGGGGGAACATTAGCCATGTCCCAATTCCAAGTATTACTAGTCGCAATACAGTGGTACCTCACCTTACGAAATTAATTAGTTCCAGAAGTGGTTTCGTAACGTGAAAAATTCGTAAGTTGAGTAGCTATTTCAATGGAAAAAGCCTGATTCGTTCCAAGGCCCCGATCCAAGTTTTTTTTTTTTTTTATAGTGTAACTTTTTTTTAATAGTGTAACAATGTGTTCTGTCCTTATTGGTTTCTCAGACTGGATTTAAACTTTTCTCACGTTTGTCTCTCGTTTAAACACTCAATTCATAGATTCATAGATTTTCAACAAAACGTATCAATATTGAAGTGTGGGGGGAAGGGGGAGGGGGGAGAAAACGGCGCGGTCACGTGTGCGCAGCATGACCCGGCGTGGAGCTGACAGCAGGACTAGACCAAGATCTAAACCTGGACTGGACCAGGACTAAACCAGGACTAAACCAGGACTAGACCAAATGGATTAAAGCGCCGCGTGCGGGTCTATTTCCTGGTTTCTCACGAGTCACAGCTGAGGCGAGCAGCGAGGAGGAGGAGAACTGCGTGGTCACGTGTGCGCAGCATGACCCCGCGCAGAGCTGACAGCAGGACTAGACCAAGATCTAAACCTGGACTGGACCAGGACTAAACCAGGACTAAACCTGGACTAAACCTGGACTAGACCAGGTGGATTAAAGCGCCGCGTGCGGGTGTATTTCCTGGTTTCTCACGAGTCACAGCTGAGGACGGGACCGCAGGCAGTCTGAGCGCATGTGAGCGCGGCTCATTTAGTCTGATTTAGTCCAGGTTTAGTCCTGGTTTAGTCCAGACCACCGCGGCTCCTCTAGACCTAGACCTGACCAGGTCTAGACCTGACCAGGTCTAGAGGAGGTCTAGAGGAGCCGCGACTCTTGCATGGCTCTTGCTCACATGCGCTCAGACTGCCTCCTCGCTGCTCGCCTCAGCTGTGACTCGTGAGAAACCAGGAAATAGACCCGCACGCGGCGCTTTAATCCATCTGGTCTAGTCCTGGTTTAGTCCAGGTTTAGTCCAGGTTTAGTCCTGGTCCAGTCCAGGTTTAGACCTTGGTCTAGACCTGCTGTCAGCCCCGCGCCGGGTCATGCTGCGCACATGTGACCGCGCCGTTTTCTCCCCCCTCCCGCTTCCCCCCACACTTCAATATTGATACATTTTGTTGAAAATCTATGAAAGTTTGAGTGTTTAAACAGAGACAAATGTGAGAAAAGTTTAAATCCAGTCTGAGAAAAGCGTATAATGTGTGTGGCTGAGCGCGCATTATTTGAATTTTTGAGATTTCGCGTTTCGTAACTTGAAAATTCATTCGTATCTAGAGACAAAAATTTACCGTGAAGGCGTTTCGTAACTTGAAATTTTCGTTTGTTGGGTCATTCGTAAGGTGAGGTACCACTGTAGTATAATATTTTTGTCTTTAGGGAACAAGGAGCAGACCACCCGGCTCATTGAGCTGAGGGGGAACCTGTTCCATTTCGCAGACGGCCATGTGAGAAACGTAGTGCACTAAGGACAGAGCGAGTGTGCGCCGTCTCGACGACAGACCGAGTGCACACTCACAAGCGTGCCGTCGGTGAATTGGGAAACGGCAAGTGTCTGTATGTAGCTCGCAGGACCCGAGCACTAGGAAGTGCAATCGCGCAACGCAGACGTCCAATGGGAGCATCCCCTCGTCTATCCCGTCTATCCTTCCCGGCCAATCGCGGCTCGGGACCGTCTAGCGTTCTGAGCTGGGCGGGGCCCCCCGTGCCGGGACCTGCGAAATGATAAACCTCTCAGATAGCGGAGAGGAGAGGACAAGAGGAGAGATTGATTCCACTGTTTAAGGTAAGAAGCGTATTTTTGGATAGCGTGATAATTTAAAACGGACCGCTTTGCGACACAAAAGCTACTTTGTTTTTTTTACGTAGAGGGATAGGAGAGCTCACAGACGTAAATACGATAGACAGTTGTCGCTCGCCATTGGCCTACTGGAGTCTAAGGTTATGTACTGGCGACCTGTGGATTGGTCTGGGAGTAATAATACAGCTTATGATATACACTGCTCAAAAAATTAAAGGGAACACTAAAGTAACACATTGTACATCTGATTGAATGAAATATTTTTTATTAAATTCTTTGTTCTTTCCATAGTTGAACGTGCTGACAACAAAATCACACAAAAATTATCAATGAAAATCAAATGTATCAACCCATGGAGGTCTGGATTTGGAGTTATACTCAAAATTAAAGTGGAAAAAAACACTACAGGCTGATCCAACTTTGATGTAATGTCCTTTAAACAAGTCAAAATGAGGCTCAGTAGTGTGTGTGGCCTCCGCGTGCCTGTATGACCTCCCTACAACGCCTGGGCATGCTCCTGATGTGGCGGCGGATGTTCTGAGGGACCTCCTCCCAGACCTGGACTAAAGCATCTGCCAACTCCTGGACAGTCTGTGGTGCAACTTGGCGTTGGTGGATGGAGCGCGACATGATGTCCCAGATGTGCTCAATTGGATTCAGGTCTGCGGAACGGGCGGGCCAGTCCATAACATCAATGCCTTCGTGTTGCAGGAACTGCTGACACACTCCAGCCACATGAGGTCTAGCATTGTCTTGCATTAGGAGGAACCCAGGGCCAACTGCACCAGCATATGGTCTCACAAGGGGTCTGAGGATCTCATCTCGGTACCTAATGGCAGTCAGGCTACCTCTGGCGAGCATATGGAGGGCTGTCCTGCCCTCCAAAGAAATGCCACCCCATACCATTACTGACCCACCAACCAACCGGTCATGCTGAAGGATGTTGCAGGAAGCAGAACGTTCTCCACGGCGTCTCCAGACTCTGTCACGTCTGTCACATGTGCTCAGTGTGAACCTGCTTTCATCTGTGAAGAGCACAGGGCGCCAGTGGCGAATTTGCCAATCTTGGCGTTCTCTGGCAAATGCCAAACGTCCTGCACGGTGTTGGGCTGTAAGCACAACCCCCACCTGTGGACGTCGGGCCCTCATACCATCCTCATGAAGTCTGTTTCTGACTGTTTGAGCAGACACATGCACATTTGTGGCCTGCTGGAGCTCATTTTGCAGGGCTCTGGCAGTGCTCCTCCTGTTCCTCCTTGCACAAAGACGGAGGTAGCGGTCCTGCTGCTGGGTTGTTGCCCTCCTACGGCCTCTTCCACGTCTCCTGACGTACTGGCCTGTCTCCTGGTAGCGGCTCCATGCTCTGGACACTACGCTGACAGACACAGCAAACCTTCTTGCCACAGCTCGCATTGATGTGCCGTCCTGGATGAGCTGCACTACCTGAGCCACTTGTCTGGGTTGTAGACTCCGTCTCATGCTACCAGTAGAGTGAAAGCACCACCAGCAATCAAAAGTGACCAAAACATCAGCCAGAAAGCATCAGAACTGAGAAGTGGTCTGTGGTCACCACTGACAGAACCACTTTTTTATTGGGTGTGTCTTGGCAATTGCTTATGATTTCCACCAGTTATCTATTTCATTTGCACAACAGCATGTGAAATTGATTGTCAGTGTTGCTTCCAGTTCGATTTCAAAGAAGTGTGGTTGACTTGGAGTTACATTGTGTTGTATAAGTGTTCCCTTTATTTTTTTGAACAGTGTAGTATTATAGTTATAATAGTCATAATATGTTATAATATATATAATAATATATAATACACGTGTTTATCATAAGTTATTATGATATAGCAGTATAGTTATAATATAATCCTGGGGCATGGAGGGATTTCTATCCAAACATTGAAGTGAGCTTACAGTCTTTGTCTTCCCAGAAGAGAATGGATCTGTTTTGTGCATTCTGGACCCAAGTGTGCCCAAAGACAGGCAACAGTGCATCCTGAAGACAAGCAAGGAGGCCAAAGGCAGTGGACAAACTCCAAGAACAGGCCTCTGAGCAGACTATGTACATATTGTATATTTATTGTTATTTTTTGTAACTCTGTCTGTTACCACCATGTTGTTATTTGTTATTAAGTATTTTATTATAAGTATTTATATACTATTTATTCTTAAGTGTTTTACTGTTTTATACTATTTATACTTCCATCATATTGATTCTTCCCATTGTTATTACTATTACATTGTTACTGTTACTGTGTAACTGCAACTTTATTGTCTGTTGTCTCACTGTCTATTCATTGTCTTTATTTATTGTATTAGGCCTACTTATTTTTTTATTTTATTTATTGCCTGCAACTGCACTGTTACACTTTTTATTTGCGCTACCTGCTTTGTCTGTTGTCTCACTGTCTATTTATTTTATTGTATTTATTGTAAATAATATTCAGTCTTATTACACTTAAATGCCCTGCTGCATAGATGTTGCCTTTCTACTCCCTTCCTGTTTGACCAATAATGCAACATGTGCACTGTCATCATTTTGTACTGATGTCTTTTAATGACTTAAATATGCCTAATACTTTTGCTTTCATGCACTTTAATCATTAAAGTGTCTTGAATTACTATAACAGCATGTTGTGTCATTTAGTAATCTTATATTTTTTATACAGATGTGTGAACACGTGTGATTTCAGTAATTATGAGATGTAATGTTCTTTGCACAGCTTTGTAGCCTAGTGTTTAGTGTGGCACGTTCATTAATGTCTTAAAACATTTTAGACTACCATAAAATCAATCTCCCGTCATAGGGACCTCACCTGGTATCAAACATGCCATTTCTAAAAGTAACTAAAACAACAACAATAGTTTAATAAAACTTTTTATTGATTCCAAGCAGGACCAAGACAGATAATGTTACAGAGGTTGTTAAAAAGTCTCATTTTGTTCATACACAAATAATCATACAGCCCTCAGCAGACATCAAAAGCACATCCTTTCTAAAAATAGCCACCACAACAACAGTGTATTAAGTTTTTTTGGTTGTTGTTATTGATTCCAAGATGTTTCGTGGGTGACATGTAATTTTCCCTCAATCATCCATTGTACTAGAGCATATAATAAAATAATAAATAAAATAAAACGAACATTTGATGTTCAGCATCAACACTTATGCAATATACTGCAATCTACACGCTGTCTCCTGAAGTCCACGATCATTTCCTTAGTTTTGCTGACGTTCAGAGAGAGGTTATTTTCCTGACACCAGCTGGTCAGTGATTTCGCTCTCGTCGTTGTTAGTGTTGAGGCCTAAGATGATGGTGTCGTCGGCAAACTTGAGGATGATGTTGGAGCTGTGCCTGGTGGTACAGTCACAGGTGAACAGGGAGTACAGGAGAGGGCTGAGAACACAGCCCTGGGGTGCCCCAGTGCTGAGGACACATGTGGAGGAGAGGTGGCTGCCGATCCTCACCGCCTGTGGCCTGTTGGTGAGGAAGTCCCATGTGATTCTACTTCCTGAGAAAGCTCAGGTCTTTCAATATGTGCAGCAAGTTACTGGAGATCTTCTACCAGTCTGTGGAGGCCAGCGCCCTGTACTTCGCTCTGATCTGTTGGGGGATCAGGGACATTAGGCAGATTGACAAATTGATCCGCAAAGCTGGTCATGTGATCGGCTGTGAGCTGGAGACATTTGTCACAGTGAGAGACATTGGACAAACTGCTCTCCATCATGGACACTCCTGCTCACCCACTGCACCAGACCATAGAGGGACAGAGGAGCTCATTCTCCAACAGGCTCCTACAGATCCGCTCAAACAGTGAGAGATTCAGGACTACATTCATACCATACTCCATACAACTGTACAACAACTCACCTTTATGTAATAGATAATACTCCCTAGACAATACTCCCTACAAATGTATATAGCTGGGATTGTACATCTTATTTTATATTGTATTTTATTACTACTTTTCTATTTAAATCTGATTTGTACATACAGCATACATTTATTATCATGATCTTTATTTGTATACAGTGAACCCTCGCTCTATTGCGGTTCACTGTTCTCGGATTTTTTTTCAATTTTTTTTTTCAAATTTTTTTTTCACTTTTTTTATAGTGTAACATTTTTTTTAATAGTGTAACAATGTGTTCAGCGTCCTGATTGGCGAAGAGAGAATAGACCAGGACTAAACATGGACTAAACCAGGTCTAGACCAGAACTAAACCAGGTCTAGACCAGGTCTAAACCAGGTCTAAACCTGGACTGGCCCTGGACTAAACCAGAACTAAACCAGGTCTAGACCAGGCCTAAACTAGGTCTAAACCTGGACTGGCCCTGGACTAAACCAGGACTGGACCAGATCTAGACCTGGACTAAACCGGGACTAGACCAGGTCTGCACCAGGATTAAATCACTCCGTGCGGCTCTTGCGTTCGTTTGTGCGTGTTCGGTTTGTGGCTCGGGTTGAGAGCACGCGGTCCGGGCGCCGCAGTTCTATCTCGTGCTCGCAGCCCCGGTGTACGCGCGGCCTCGCGCTGCATTTTCTCATATTTGTCTCTATTTTAAACACTCAAAATTTCATAGATTTTCAACAAAAATGTATGATTAGTGACGCGTGGTGGGAGACACGGCTCCGGAAGCCCCGCCAGACGTGCGAGGAGCACTGCCACGTCCCGGGACGAGACGCGCACCAACCCCTTGGAGAAGTGCGCAACACGTGCTCACGGATTTGTCCACGATGAGGGGTTTATCATGGACAAATCCGTGACAGAGCAGCACGTGTCGCGCACTTCTCCAAGGGGTTGGTAATAATAATAATAATAATAATACATTTTATTTATTAGGCGCCTTTCTGGACACTCAAGGTCGCCTTACAACAAGTACAATATACATTATAGGCAGTTAAAAGCAGTGCGCGTCTCGTCCCGGGACGTGGCAGTGCTCCTCGCGCGTCCGGCGGGGCTTCCGGGGCCGTGTCTCCCCCCACGCGTCACTATTAATACATTTTGTTGAAAATCTATAATAGTTTGAGTGTTTAAACTACAGACAAATGTGAGAAAATGTTACTTCCAGTCTGAGAAATGCATATAATGTGTGTGGTGAGGCATTTACAGCCTTAAAACATGTATAATAATTGTAAAATATAAAGTTGTCCTACTTCGCGGATTTCTCTTATTGCGGGTTATTTCTGAAACCTAACTCCCGCGATAAACGAGGGATTACTGTAATTATGTCTCATCTGACACTGGCTCATTGCTCTTTAGTTGCTATTTCCATCTATTTTTTTATTTTTATTTTCTTACCCTCTGTTATATACTATATATTACATTTGATGTGTGAGCTACCATACCCAAAACAAATTCCCTTGTTTATCAGTAAAGTTTGTCTAAGTCAGTGCTTCTCAAATAGTGGGGTGGGCTTCCCTGGGGACACACGGTGTGATGCCAGGAAGGGGGGCGTGTGTGACCCTGGGAAACATGCTTTTTTGCCGTACTGTACTAGAACTAAGTGTAATTGCACATCAACAACAGTAGTTGGCAGTGGCGCTCTCATTGTCGCTCTGGGGCAGGGGTGGGCAACCTTAAATACGCAATATACAGAACAGACTCACCATCAGCAGAACATCCTCTGTCACAGAAAAAAACACGTATATTCCACTGAGTCGTGTACTTTAGTCCGACAGAAGCTGACGCATCAGCGGCACAAGGAGAGAGCGTTTTTTTTTTCTTTTTTTCAGTGCGTTTAGTTTATGCAAATTAGCAATGTGGTTTTAAGTTTTGTTTTTGTAAAACGTAAACAAATGTGTGCAAAGCTGCATTAAAAACACATTAATATTTGAGTCCTCAGTGCAAAAAGACAGTGCAGTCTTTGTTGAAAGTTTCTTTCTTTTTTGTTTTTAATGTTAATACAGGATACAATGTTAAGCAGAGGTGTACTAATAACAATTTTCTAGATAAATAATACTATTAATAGTCGCGTGCAGGGAGGGGGGCGTGAAAATTTTTCTTCTTCCTGAGGGGGGGGGGTGTCACAGAAAATAATTGAGAAGCACTGGTCTAAGTCTAAGTTACTTGATGGATATGGATAATTGCACACATGAAAAATATTGGTTTTCTTGTTCAAAATCTAAAATCAAAGCTAGTAAAAAATTGTGTAGATGTTTAATAAAGCAATCCACGATCCTGTCTCTGCATATGGGAGGGGATTTGATAATATGAGCAACTTATATACATACAGACTGTTTTAAAGGTGCATTGTGTAACTTTTCTGATGGAAGGCCTGTCAAATACCTTTTTCTCCATGGAGACCAAAGCAGATCAAGATACAGGTCAGACCTGTGGAGAGGCGACCCCGCTCACAGTCAGAATGTCTGTTTTTCTAGTTATTTTTGAGTTGTAATATCATCTGTATTTTATTAGATATAAGTTTATAACTATTTAATGTCATACTGTGGAACATTCCAGGCAGAGAGGTGATGGACCCCAAACCAAAAAGTTACAAACTTTTTAAAGGGCTAACTGTTGACACAAAAATTCTGAAACATAAAGAACAAATGATGGCTAAGTGGAAGTAGAAACCTCAATGTTGGTACATGATTGTGTTCCTTCTTGTTGCAAAAACTGTGAGACATGACTAATAATACACAGAGAGTCAATTTGTTCGTGTTGCTGAGAGAAGCCCTTGACATTCCAGCAGCATTAGCTCCATCTAGTGGACAGAGTCTAAAACTGCTAAGTCAAGTTTATTTGAATGGGGCATTTTATCAATAAGGTAGTTTCCCAAGTGCTGCACATAGTGGCGATATAAAACTAACATTTAACTCTAAAAATCAAAATGTACTTGGACAAATAGAACAAATTCAAATCAATCAGCACAACATAATAGTATACTGTGAGTTGCATGTAACCAGAAAATGACAAACTATACAAGACATTCTAAAATAAGCCAGGTTCATGTTCACACATGATGATTGGTCTCCTGAAAACAAACAAACAAACAAACAAACAAACAAACAAACAAACAAAAAATATCTGCTCCAGTGAATATCGCCCTCTGCTGTGCGGCTGCAATGGCCACAACCAGGTGTTGACATGTACTCAAAGAAAATTGATGCTGTTTTATTTTTTTTCATACAATTTAGGGTCCAAATGCACAACATTTGTAAGACTAAACACATTTACAAAATATTCTTCTCGTCAGCCTATAATGATTCTGAATGTGCAGTTTATTTTCTAAATACAGTGGTACCTCACCTTACGAAATTAATTCGTTCCAGAAGTGGTTTCGTAACGTGAAAAATTCATAAGTTGAGTAGCTATTTCAATGGAAAAAGCCTGATTCGTTCCAAGGCCCCGATCCAAGTTTTTTTTTATAGTGTAACTTTTTTTTATAGTGTAACATTGTGTTCTGCGTCCTGCGTCCTTTTCTCACATTTGTCTCTCGTGTAAACACTCAAACTTTCATAGATTTTCAACAAAATTATTAATAGTGTGGGGGGAAGGGGGAGGGGGGAGAAGACTGCGCTAAACCAGGACTAAACCAGGACTAAACCAGGACTAGACCAGGACTAGACCAGGTGGATTAAAGCGCCGCGCGTGGGTCTATTTCCTGGGTTCGATTCGAGTCACAGCTGAGGCGAGCCGCTGCTCTAGACCTGCCCGCGAGTCCAGGTGCTCACAGAGCGGCCTGGATGGAACCGTGAGGTCGGCCTCTTCAAGACCTACAGGCCGGTGACCAGGACAATCCCCGGACCCATGCCCGCTTAGGGAGCTCTTAAGGCGGGCTGGCAGTGTCCCCCTGGGTCCCTGGTTCTCTGGGGCTCCGTGCCTGGAGGGGCCCTGGAGAGCAGGTCTAGACTTGCATGTGAGCAGCGGCTCGCCTCAGCTGTGACTCGAAACAAAACCAGGAAATAGACCCACGCGCGGCGCTTTAATCCACCAGGTCTAGTCCAGGTCTAGTCCAGGTTTAGTCCAGGTTTAGTCCAGGTTTAGTCCAGGTTTAATCCTGATTTAGTCCAGGTCTATACCTGCTGGTAGCGCCGGGTCAGCTGTCACACATGCCGCTATCACACACGTGTCAGAGCGCAGTCTTCTCCCCCCTCCCCCTTCCCCCCACACTTCACTATTAATAATTTTGTTGAAAATCTATGAAAGTTTGAGTGTTTAAACGAGAGACAAATGTGAGAAAAGTTTAAATCCAGGCTGAGAAAAGTGTATGTGTGTGGCTGAGCGCGCATTATTTGAATTTTTGAGATTTTCGCATTTCGTAACTTGAATTTTCTTTCGTATCTAGAGACCAAAATTTACCGTGAAGGCGTTTCGTAACTTGAAATTTTCGTTTGTTGGGTCATTCGTAAGGTGAGGTACCACTGTGCTTTGGCAGGAGTTGTTGAGGGAGTGAGGGAGCAAGTTTGTATGTTTGTATGTCTTGTAATTTAAACTTTGTACATGTTGCGTTCTGTCTATTACTTGCCAGATTGATATGTGTAACCTGAACTCACAAAAATGGAGAGACTTCATCTTGCTGGTAAGATTAATATCATGGTATTTGTGTTGTGAGTTTTGGCAACCCCTGGAAATGTCACATCACAAGGGCATTCCAATAAAATTAAATAAAAAAATAAAATAAAAAAATATAATAATGGTACAAACATCTTTATAACAAAAATGTATTTTGCAAATAAATTCTTACATAGAATTTTATAAGAATTTGTAAGCATAACCTCATGGCAGTCTTGAAATTCCTCCCTTTCATATTTTTGTCTTTTTAACCCCAGATGCCCTTCCTGCCAGCTACATATTTCATCCATATTGGCCAGAGGGATGTTTCTTATGATGCTGAAGTTTGATTTGGCAACTATTTGGTTAAGGGATGAATCATTATAATACTACTGCGCCACTATACACCCAGCCTCCATTACTCACTACAGCTGTAAATGCTTCATAATGATGTATGTATATTGTATAATAGCATATTTGTAATACATTTATCACTATCAAGATATATTTGATTAGCCATTGTCTTGTGTTGTATTATTCTTCCACCAGAGCCAAGTAAAAAGATAGTGGCTACTCTGTCTTCCACCTCCTGCTGCGAATTCTTATCAGGGCTAAGCTGACAGGCAGACACTACCTTAAAACTCCTAATATCCCAATGTCTTATTTTTGTCTCTACCTTTTCAAGTATGACTATAGAGGAAGCTTTGATCACATGGACTTCCCCCCAAACCCCTTTCATAACTTGGGCATTATTTGGGTCGGCATACCTCTGGCCATTTCCGGGCTTTAAAGGGTTAACCTGGATGTTTTGGAAGTTTTGGGGGCCCAACAGGGGGGAAAGGGGCTGTCTCTATGGCTTATTAGCTCCTCATCAAGATTAGCTGGAGTAGGGGGGCCAGGGGGGACAACGGATTTGAGGCCCCTTACATGTTACAGAGAGGCAACATCATTAGGAGGTCAGGTATTTAGCGTTGAACTACATGTTTGAGTTTGTTTGGGAAAGAAGAGGACTCTTGTGAGCTTTAAGCCATGTTATAACGCTGTATCCTCATCAGAAACGTACCTGAAGTTGTGTTTTCTTTCATTCACACATGTTTGAGTAACCATTTATTATTAGTCCGTCTACATCTCCAAAGCTCAAAATGCTCTGTTCCACTTTTTGATATCATGAAGTGGTAGTTTTAAAGTTAACAGCTCCTTTTTAGCGTTTGTTCAGTAGAGATAGGCAATTCCAGGGCTGAAAGTATCCACAAGATTCAAGTGAAGAGGTATGGAGTTTAAAAACACAGTGGAGCACTTTTAATCATAACTCTTAGCTGTTGAGCGGTTGTTTGCTTATTTTTTACCACATGACATCACAAGGTGGAACTAAGTGTTTTCTGTTTGAGAGAAGAACTCAGCCTAAATATGCAGGGTGTGTGTTAAACATGTGAATGAAACAAAACACAACTCCAGTTATGTTTTAATGAGGAAAAGACATTATAACATAGATCAGAAATGGTGTAATATGGGGCCTTTAAGCAGATTTTGAATAGACAAGAGTGCGAAGATTATCCAAAAGTGGACAAAGGAGATTGGCGTGTAATTTACTTTATTGCACCAAGAAAGAGAGCTGGACCAGTTAGTCAAAATGGACTTAGGAACCTAGAATTATATCCTCCTGAGACCCGGCCCATTCATTTGTGTCCTTTATAGTGGACATTGAGTTAACCAGTCTATCTTTTAATTGTTTTGAGATTGTAGTTTGTGGCTGCAATATGATAAAAAAAAAAAAAAATCAATCTAAAAATGTTAAAATATATATATAAATAATAAATAAATAAATGATAAATAAAAATAAATAAATATGTAAATAACTACTAAAATAAATAAATAAATAAACATAATACATAATATATAAAAAATAAATAAATACGAAATTAAAAGGGAGTCTTAAGAACTTTTTGAGGCGACTGTAGAAGCTTGTCAGAAATGTTGGTCATCAAAAAAAAAAAACGTTTTTGTTAGGTTGTTAACTTAGATTTAACACCAAAATGTCCCCGACGTTCATTATTGTAACATGTTACAACATTACGAATAAAAATAAAATGAACAAAATGTAAATGATAAGGTGTTCATTTACCTCCAAATAGAAAATTAAAATATTAATAATAATAATTTACACTTTTTGGTCCCAGGAGGATATAATAAGACCATGTTGTTTTTTGTGTATTTACTGGTACAAGGTGAATGTGTGATAAAAACAAAATATAGCCTAGTATTTTTAGTAAACTTTTGTCAGATTTAAAGGTGCATTGTGTACGTTTTCTAATGGAGGGTCCGTTACCTGTTTGTTTCTATGGATATGTCATTGCTCTGCTTGGAATGTTCCAAAGTATGACATTAAACAGCTCTACCTTACATTTATTCAATTACAGGTGGTTGTATAGCTCAAAAATACCTATAAACAGGCATTCTGACTGTGAGCGGGGTTGCCTCTCTACAGATCTGACCTGTATGGTTTTGTCCGCATGAAGATAGAAAGGTTTACTGCTGTAAAACATTCCAGACAAAGCAATAACATCTCCATGGAGAAAAGAGTTTGATGGACCCTCCACCAGAAAAGTTACACAATGCACCCTTAAATACCACTTTTTGCAATCTATAAAAGGAGACTAAAATGAGCTAGTAACTCTGAAACTGGAAACTTAAAATTTTACTTCCTGGTTGGAGATCATGACATCACACTAGGGAATTCCATAACTTTTACCTAGCAAAACTTTCAACATATTTTTCAACTTTTCTTTGCAAATAACTTCTTGATTGTTGTAAAACTATCATTTATATTTACATTAGTTATAATCTTATACAAATTAAGTCAAACGTGATCTTGGTATTGCTACTAACACTACAGTATTTCTTAAAATTGCAGTGAATATGGTTACACTAACAGATTTTGTTTCAATGTTTATCCCAAAGTGTCATATATTTTTAGGAAAATTCCAGCTGTATTCTGTATTGAGAAACTATGGCATGCATTAAAGTGTTCAGTGACTAGTTGCAGCATTCTTTGGTGCTGGGGTGAAGTTAAGGGTCACAAGGCAATTGGAAGCCCCCTCAGATGCCATTGTAGTGGAGGGTCAGAGTGGCTGGACTCAAAGAAGCTAACTGTGCAAGCATGAAACTCACCGCATATCTCCTGTCTCCTACCCTTAGTGCCTTTGGAGCTACTGACGTTAATTACACTCAAGGCACCTGCCCTTTCAAAATGCTGACATTTCTTCAAGGTGTATTGTGTAACTTTTCTCGTGGAGGGTCCGTCAAATGCTTTTCTCAATGTCTGGAATGTTTCACAGTATGGCATTAAACCTTTCTATCTTCAGGGAGACCAAACGAGACCCAAGTTACAGGTCAGATCTGTGGAGAGGCAACCCCGCTCAGAGTCTGAATACCTGTTTTTCTAGGTATCATTGAGCTATAAAACCACCTGTAACTGAATAAATAAGGTAGAACTGTTTAATGTCATAGTGTGGTGCATTTCAGGCAGAGAAATGACATCTCCATAGAAACAAGCAGGTGACATTTCTCCACCAGAAATGTTACAGAATGCGCCTTTAAGATGATGCCTGAAAATATCCACAGAAGAGAGTAAAACAGAATTAAAACCTTTACATTGCAAAAAATACCTCTCCATGGATCTGACTAGTAATTTGGTCTGCTTGTCTCCAGAATATATATGTTTTATGCGGCAATAACATCTCCATGGACAGAAAAGCGGAGCACTTCTACCCGAAAAGTTACATACAGTAGTTTATCTTTAAAAGCATGCAACTAAAAAAGTTAAAGTAGTCAGTATATAGCCTACACAAATCAGTACAGTACAAAGCAGAGGACACATTTTCCAAATTTTAGGACAATAAGTGTATTGTAAAGTTGCACTATGTATGCACCTATGCTGATATTATATTTCTTTGCCTGGAATATCCCACAGTATGGCATTAATCTGTCTCCATGGAGAGTGTACAGGATAATTTGGACTGTGTGATTGGATGCTCCTCAGTGCTCAGTGATGGACAGTCATAAACTCTCTATTCAGTTACCCCACATCAGTGCACCATTAGCAACAGCTGCAAACCCTCCCAGAGCTCGTAAAATGCCACCTATAGAGGGTCCACCACGGCGGCCATCTTAACTGGAGCGTAACTGTCTAACTCAGGGGTGTCAAACATGCGGCCCGGGGGCCAGATCCGGCCCTCCAAGACCTTTAATCTGGCCCTCGGCTGTTTTTCTATTAAAATATTTGAATTATATTTTAATTTTCTATTAAAATATTGGTAATTTTCTGCGCCTCTTTTCTGCACAGTTTAGCATAGCAGCGTCTCCAGCGCCTCTGTGCATGGCCCCTCCCTCCAGAGCAGCACAAATGAAGACTCGCCTCTTTCCAAACGCTCTTAAAGGACCATTGTTTTGACTCAAGGAATATAATCTTAAACGCCACTACGAGGCATGGCCTTTCGAACAATACAATAACTTGAATGGAGAATTGAGAAGACAAAAGATAAACAAATTATTGCTGGGACTGAGGAAACAGCAGTTTGTAATAGATTTGCTTTTCTCTGGACAAGTATTTGGACTTATTGCAATTCTGGGGGTATATTTGCCATGAGTTTTCTGATCCGGCCCGTTTGGGATTAGAGTAGGTTGGATACGGCCCCTGGATTAAAATGAGTTTGACACCCCTGGTCTAACTTGTTTAAAATATAGGGGCAGGTGACATCATCCGTAGTACCTGGACAGATGGTAAAATGGTCACCCTAAAAACACAACATTATAAGTTATACAAAGCAATGCAGAAAGAACTGTCTATTGATATAGAGCACTTTTCCACCATCAAGGCTCTCAAAACACTTTACTTCAAGGAACCATTTATACAGGCATTCACACACCAGTGTACACAGACACTGGGTGCGAGGTGGGTTAAGTGTCTTGCCCAAGGACACAGAGGTTTGTGGTCATTGTATGTAAACAACATGCTCACATTATAATACAGTATTCACAACAGACAAGTGTTCCTTCCTGTTTTACACCTTCATTCATCTCTGAAAGCTAGAATTGCACTGCCGTCAGTGGATCTGACTGCTCAACCAGTGTTTATGTCAAGAGCAGGATTCAAACCACCAACCTTCAGATTAGTGATCAAATTCTCTACCAACTGAGCTGCTATCACCTATAATGTTCTTATGGAAGATAGACTTTTTCATGGTGGCGCTATGGAGTTGAATAGTGTAGTTACCTGTAGCTGAGGAGAGCTACGCACCACAGCACTATGACTGGGATAAAAGAGAATGCAGAAGAGGTGAAGAAAGAAAGGAAAAAAGTGGAACATTGTAGAGAAAGCAACCAGACCAGGAAAGTTACATAATGCACCTTTAACTTAGAGTATTTAAATGGAAAAAACTGTTTTATTTGGCATTAATACTGACCCCATAAATGCAAACTAAGCTCTAATAACTCACGTTCAGACACCTTTATCAACAGTTCACAGCTCAAAACACATCCTCCTGTCTCCTCCCTTTTCTGCTGAAGTCAGTTAGGTGCAGAGACTGTCCTTGAGTCTGGGTTCACTACTTTTACTCATTACACGCCCAAGTACACCTGCAATTACTTACACAGTGTAAATCCCCCCTATACTTCCACGTGAATGCATTTTTATTGACTATAGCTTACTACTACTATAGTATAGTTACAGCTAACCCTAACATGTGAGGTGAGCAAGTGTAAAACAGGAAGGAGCACCTGTCTGTTGTGAATGCTTATAATGTGAATCTCCACCTAGTTATTTACATACAATTAGCGCTAACTTCTGAGGCAGTTCTTAAGGGTGATGCCTAAATCTTACTACCAAAGTCAACTAAAAATGTATGAAATTCAAATATATATGGGGCGGCAGTAGCTCAGTTGGTAGAGCATATGCCTCGTGATCCAGGGGTTGGCGGTTCGAATCCCGCTCTTGACGGTTGACCGCAGCTCCCACAGATGAGCGCTGCCGTTGTGTCCTTGGGCAAGACACTTAACCTCACCTCGCCCCCAGTGTGGACATTGGTAGCCTTCATGGCAGAAGATACATCAAGGCCCGTTGTGACGTGAGCCGTCCTCCAGTGGACCCACCACCTGTGGAAGGATTCATGGGGGCTGGTGCATTGTGTTCCGGGCAGCAGAACACTGCTTGGACTGCTGCCCCCGCGACCCAGAAAATGGAAAAGCGAAAGAAAATGAATGAATGAATGAAATTCAAATATGCAATAACTCATAGATAAACCATTAATATTTTTACTGTCCTAAAAACATGAAAACACAAACAAACAAGCAAAAACAACAACAACAACTAGTTAAATAGTTTGTGTGATTCAATGTTATTCCTCCCTTTTCTTATGCATTCAGAGCATCCTAATTATTCATTGTGTTCAGTTTATAAGCACCTTTTACAACTTTCAGAAACCAGAGTGGACTTTTGCCATCAACGTGAAGCTAACAATGACTAGCATGCTAATGTGCACTCCCTGATTATTGGATAATAAGATGCATTATGCATGTCTCCTAGTTACTAGTTACTGTTTCTTATTATTATTTCTCCTAGTTACTGTTTATTATTATTACTTGTATAACTCCACTGTATGGTCCTATCGTGCAATATCGTTTTTCCAACGGGCAATATTGGTTTTTCAATACTCTCCCTGACACTGTTTTTATTATTATTATTACATATTCGAATTATTACTTATTTTATTATTATTACTTATCTTTATGCCATTCTTGCCTGCATGCACTTTTCTTTCTTGTTCAAACTGTCCCTACCTGGAGCTACTTTGACAAGTAAATTTCTCCTGCGTGAGATCAATAAAGTCTTATCTTATCTTATCTTATTATAATTATACACCAACAGTACACAGTGGCCTTATTTTGACCTCCAAGGCTGCTTATACAATATATATATGTACAGGGGCAGGGCACCTTTTCAAAATACATTGAAAAAAAAGAAGGTATACGTGCCCTTTTTGGAAAACGTAAAAACCATTTATGTAATATCTTGTTTATTTTTCATTCAAGTCAATACAAAATCAATTCAGTGCAGAAATTATCGCATTTCCACATTTTCATCATCTTGCAACCAATTTTATGAATTTGATAAATCTCCATTTTCTATGCTTGTATTGTTCACTTCCTGTTGAGTGTTTTGAGGTCATCTGAGTTTGTTGTTGTTGCCTCGTTGCTATTGTCATGTCAAACACTGCTGACAGCTCACAGTGAAAGCCTCATTGGTTTACATTATAGTGCAGCTATTGTCCAATGCAATCATTGGATAACAAACATTCTATTGCCTCAAGGATCAGACTAAAATAATACAAAGTCTGGATTCTATGACACATTTTTTAGCTGCTACTTTTCATCACTTTCCCATCTTGAAAACGTTTAGGTATGGTTTGCAAAGTGTACAGATGTTGCTGTCAATATCATCATAGGAAATACAATGAATGTATGTTTTTTTGTCTATGGAAAATGTTCATGCAGGTAACATCCCATCAAAGTTATTGTATAACTTTAATTTGGATACTGGATAGTTTTTACATCTCTTCTTTGAGTCTTTTGCCAGTCTTGGCCTGTTCGTCATAAATCACTACAGGCTAGACAGGGAGACCACCTCCACAAACTGTACAATGAGACTGGACTACGGGGAGAAGGTGGTAAACAGGAGGCAAATAATTGACAATGTGCATCTCTTCAACTTAAAATACACAGTTGTACTGATTTGTCACCTTTCACCAACCTTGCACAGCAAGATGGATTCTTGTGAGATTTGTGAATTGGTGTGTTAGGGCCCGACAGGTGGTGGGTGACTAATCATGCTGCAGCACTGAGGTTTGTGTAGAAACCAAAGGCCTGTGCTCAAACAAACCAAAACAAACATGGTGATGGCGACATTTTAGCATCAAACCTGAGTTTTTTGTTTGTGAAAAATGTGCAGAAGGGAAGCACTCATCTGGATTTAACTACAGTTACATTTTTTGGCTTGTTTAGCTTCGATCAATCAGATTCAAATACGTGTTTTCTACCCACACAGCGAATTAGTTTTTAAAGAAACAGGGACAAAGCAACACTAATATCAACTGTAAAGAAAATGAGTCAGGACCCCAAATCTCTGCACCCATATTCTGGAAGGTTATAAAGACACACAAGAGGGAAACAAAGGACACAATGGAGCCATGACTATGCTTAATAATGTTTAAGAAATTGAACCCAATAAAATAAAAGCGTTAAATTACAATTATTTCATTTATTTTATTTCTTTGCAAGCATCTATGTTTTTCAACCAGATTTTCTCTCACTCTGCTCTGATAAAACCTTTTGAATGTCACTGCTGTGAGTCATACTACATTTACACACACACACACACACACACACACACACACACACACACACACACACACACATTAAACTTTTTGCTTTTTGTCGTGCTGCTGGTGGTGACTGCTGGTGAGGGATAGAGGGATGGAAGAAGGGAGGAGGTCTGAGCAGGTTGAAGTTAAGCCTGACATGGGTTTTAGGGGCTGGGGTGCACTGGAGTGGATGGCTGAGTAGGGTGGGTGTTGGGTGGGGGGGTAGACTTGTCTGTGGGAGTGAGTTGACTAAGGCATTCTTGTAGAGCTGCCATAGAGTTGAGGTCTGCAGCAACCCGGCAGATGCATGCTGGGTAACCCTCCCCCCTCCCCTCCCTGAAATGTGGGGGTGGGTGTTGAAAAGACTACGGAGATGCTGTCTGTTTATCCCACCAGACTAGTGCTGAAAATAATCCGGGAATGGACTGGCTAATTATGACAACAGCTAAGGACTGTAAACAACAGCACTTTTCAATAGATGGGTAAGGATAGTGTCCTCTAATACAAATACAAATGTCCACTACTACTACTACTACTACTACTACTACTACTACTGGTACTACAACCACTGCTACTTTTATACTTCAAATCTATGCCATTATCACTGACACTACTACTATAATAACGGCTGCGACTGCTACTATGACTAGTTATGCTGCTGTACTACTGCGCCCTCTAATACTACTACTACTACTACTACTGCAACTACTACTATAGTCTATACCATTACTACTCATGGTACAACTGCAACTACTTGTACTGTTACTGCTAGTACTGCTGCTACTACTATTACTAGTTATGCTGCTATACTGCTGGTACTGCTACTCTTTTTATTACTACTATTACTAGTACTACTACAACTACTACTCTATTCTATGCGTGAAGAGTCCCTCAGTTGTCCAGGTAGAATCCATGATAAAAGAAGAAATTCAATTTGTCAACTGGACAAAGTTTGTTTGGTTGAAAACGTTTCGCCGCTCATCCGAGAGGCTTCGTCAGCTCTAATTAGAATGCTGGTAAGACGCTTGCTTATTATTATATATATATATATATATATATATATATATATATATATATATATATATATATATATATATATATATATATATATATATATATATATATATATATATTATATATAATATATATATAATATAATATAATAAGCATAATATAATATATATATATATAATATAATATAATAAGCAAGCGTCTTACCAGCATTCTAATTAGAGCTGACGAAGCCTCTCGGATGAGCGGCGAAACATTTTCGACCAAACAAACTTTGTCCAGTTGACAAATTGAATTTCTTCTTTTATCACTATTACAACTACTAATGTACTACTATATATGACTCAACTAATACATTAATCCTACTACTACCATTATTACTATAACAAAATATTTTAGGTACTGTCCGTCACTGTGTGTATCTAGGACGTGTTTAGCAGCTGCATTCCCCCGGAACCTTTGTCCATCTTTACTGTAACCCCAGAATGCTCGAAGATATAGCCCAAAATACTATAATAGTACTATAATGAGAACTGCAAAAACATCAACAAACAAAAACACACACATACGCTCACAAACAATAAACAACAGACATGGAATATAATGGTATAGTACTTTATTTGTTACTATCAGATATAGTGTTTGATATAATAGGTGTCAAATTGTACATTGCTTCTAGAAAATATTTTTTATGCATATTTAACTTTTTTTTATTTTATTGTTTTGCCATAAATTACACCTTATCTCATCCTGAGTATTTTGTTAATACTTTGATTTGTAAAAAAATAAATAAAAAAATAAATAAATAAATAAACAAAATAAAATAAGAATAAAACGCAATGAAATATCTCCCAATAGTTTGCTTTCCCTTTTCATATTGACTATAAAAATTACAATGAATGAAATCACATTACTTTCTTGTTTTTTAAAGGACTAATACTTAATTTTTAAAGGACAAGTACTTGACTCTTAAAGGGCCAGTAGCTGATTTGTTCCCATGTATTTGACCAAAATTTGTCTTCCCTCAGTACATATATACAGTACAGTGGTCCCTCGCTCTATCGCGGTTCACTGTTCGTGGCCTCGCTGTTTCACAGATTTTTTATTTATTTATTTTTCAATTTTTTTTATAGTGTAACATTGTGTTCTGCGTCCTGATTGGCTAAGAGACTAGACCAAGACTAAACGTGGACTAAACCAGGTCTAGACCAGAACTAAACCAGGTCTAAACCTGGACTGGCCCTGGACTAAACCAGAACTGGACCAGGTCTAGACCTGGAACCGGGACTAGATGATGTCTAAACCAGGATCACTACGTGCGGCTCTTGCGTTCGTTTGTGCGTGTTCGGTTTGTGGCTCGGACTGAGAGGTCCAGGCGCCGCGGTTCTATCTCGTGCTCGCAGCCCCGGTGTACGCGCGGTGTCGCGCCGGTCACGCTGCTCTGTCACGGATTTGTCCACGATGAGGCGTATAGCGCACTTCTCCAAGGGGTTGGTGCGCGTCGCGTCCCGGGACGTGGCAGTGCTCCTCGCGCGTCCGGCGGGGCTTCCGGGGCCGTGTCTCCCCCCACGCTTCACTATTAATACATTTTGTTGAAAATCTAAAAATCTAAAAATGAAAGTTTGAGTGTTTAAATGAGAGACAAATGTGAGAAAAGGTTAATTCCAGTTTGAGAAAAGCGTATAATGTGTGTGGTGAGGCATTTACAGCCTTAAAACATGTATAATAATTGTAAAATATAAAGTTGTCCTACTTCGCGGATTTCTCTTATTGCGGGTTATTTCTGGAACCTAACCCCCGCGATAAATGAGGGATTACTGTATTGTATAAGCAGGGCTTGAAGTCAAAATTGCAGTGAACTGTCTGCATTTAAGTATAAAACATATTATTGTCCGAGTAACAGGAAGCGCACGGTTAGCAAGCTAGTTATTGTTACTGTTAAAACTCAACTCTGGCCTCTGAAAGTTGTGAAAAGCATGGTGAATAACTGGGGCGCTTGAAGTAAGTTTGAACCACTTTTTATTTTTTATTTTTTTACTTCACTTTCAATGCACTTTCAATCCAGACTGATTGAACTCACTCCCAGGTGCTTTGTTAAGGAAATGCCTGTCTCCAGCTCCAGCTCCTGTTCCGGTCCGCTCCATGTTTTCCCCCTCCCCCCTCCCCTTCCCTCTGCTTGGGGTGATTACTCCACTCTTCTCTGGGCAGCCTTGGTCCCCTGGGATATCCTCACTTCAGTTCATAACAGACCAGCACTCAGACAGGTCCCCCCCCAAAACTCTACTTCAAGAAATCTGGCTACTACTACAATGGGACTACTTCTACTATCTACACTTTAAACTACGTGGATGTGATGGGGCGGTGTATTGATTTGAATGGACTTTTGTGAAGGAGACATCACATAATTTGATTCTATGATTGGATATCGAAGTTACAGAAAGAAGCATGGAGTTATCAAGACTAGGGTGCCGATACCAGCGGACATTACTGCTTACTATGATGATATTCAAATTGGGTAAGTTATGGTTTCGCTATAGCTGATATTTAAAAACTTATAAGGGTTGAGACAGGTGTAGTAAAAGTTAGAATCACATGCAGTGTATTTTCAACCTGTCAAATACAAATTCAAAAATTCAAAATTGCAATTGAAATCTTTTATTTTTTATTTTTTATTGTTTGTGACTTTTTAGATACGTTTTTGTAGAATGATGCCCCCTAAGAAGAATTACAGTATATTTTTGAGCATGGAATACAAATACTAAACAATCTATCCTAACAAAAAAAAGACAAAAACAAAATAAAACAGACAAATAAAGACTTATATACGCAATCTTTTTCAGTATATATTCATATGTGGTTCATTCTACTACAGGAGATGCTGTTACATTGTTTGGACTGTCATACATTTTTAACTATTTCCAGCCATTTAAAAAAATCTATTTATCTATTTTATTCTATTCTTATACAGTGCCGTGAAAAAGTATTTGCCCCCTTCCTGATTTCTGTGTTTTTTGCATATTTATCACTCAAAACATTGTCAGATCATCAAACCAATTTTAATATCACACAGAAACAACCCAAGGAAAGACAAAATTCAGTTTTTGAATGATGATTCCATTTATTAGTGCACAAAAAAAATCTAAACCTATCTGGCCCTATGTGAAAAAGTAATTGCCCCCCCTTGTTAAATCACAAACTAACTGTGACTAACCACAGTTTTGAGAAAACTTAGTTCAGTTCTACATGCCACACCCACACCTGATTGTCACCACCTGTGTTGAATCAAGAAATCACTTAAATAGTTCCTGTCAAACAAAGTGAAGTTGGCTACAACATCTCAAGAACAAACACATCATGCCACGATCCAAAGAAATTCAAGAACAAATGAGAAAAAAAGTGATAGAAGTCTATAATTCAGGAAAAGGTTACAAAGCCATTCCCAAAGCTCTGGGGCTCCAGCGAACCACTGTCAGAGCCATTATTCAAAAATGGAGGAAACTGGGAACAGTTGCAACCCTTCCCAGGAGTGGTCGACCAACTAAGATTACTCCAAGAGTGCGACGACGGCTCATTCAGGAAGTCACAAAAGAACCTAGACGCACATCGAAAGAACTACAGGCCTCGTTGGCCTCAGTTAAGGTCAGTGTTCATGACTCCACCATTAGAAAAACACTGGCCAAAAATGGCATCCATGGAAGAGTTCCCAGGAGAAAACCACTGCTTTCACAAAAGAACACAAAGGCTCGTCTCACCTTTGCCAAAAAGCACCTTGATGACCCTCAAGACTTTTGGAGAAACATTTTGTGGACCGATGAGTCTAAAATTGAACTTTTTGGAAGGTCTGCAGCCCGTTTCATCTGGCGTAAAAATGGCACAGCATTTGATAAAAAGAACATGGTGCCCACAGTAAAGCATGGTGGTGGCAGTGTGATGGTCTGGGCCTGCTTTGCTGCCTCAGGACCAGGACAACTTGCTGTGATTGACGGAAAAATGAATTCTGCTGTTTACCAGAAGATCCTGAAGGAGAATGTCCGGCCATCAGTTCGTGCCCTCAAACTCAAGCGCTCTTGGATCATGCAACAGGACAATGATCCAAAACACACCAGCAAGTCCACCTCTGAATGGCTCAAAGAAAACAAAATTAAGGTTTTGGAGTGGCCAAGTCAAAGTCCGGATTTAAATCCGATTGAGATGCTGTGGTGTGACCTTAAACGGGCAGTTCATACAAGAAAACCCTCCAATATGGCAGAATTGAAACAATTCTGCATAGAAGAGTGGGCCAAAATCCCTCCCCAGCGGTGTGAAAGACTCATCACCAATTATCGCAAACGTTTGGTTACAGTTATTGCTGTCAAAGGAGGCTCAACTGGCTATTAGATTAAGGGGGCAATTACTTTTTCACATAGGGCCAGATAGGTTTAGATTTTTTTTGTGCACTAATAAATGGAATCATCATTCAAAAACTGAATTTTGTCTTTCCTTGGGTTGTTTCTGTGTGATATTAAAATTGGTTTGATGATCTGACAATGTTTTGAGTGATAAATATGCAAAAAACACAGAAATCAGGAAGGGGGCAAATACTTTTTCACGGCACTGTATACTGTGTTTATTATGGATCTGTTGTTTGCTGCTCCAAACAACATCTGACTATACTTTGTACAGTGACAATAAAGACTTCTATTCTCTTCTATGCTATTCTATTCTATGCGTGAAGAGTCCCTCAGTCATCCAGGTAGAATCCATGATAAAAGGAGAAATTCCATTTGTCAACTGGACAAAGTTTGTTTGGTCGAAAACGTTTCGCCGCTCATCCGAGAGGCTTCGTCAGCTCTGGTTCTAGTGCTGGTTAGACCCTGTTTATCCCTGTTTATCTCTGCAGCTAGATATAAACAGGGTCTAACCAGCACTAGAACCAGAGCTGACGAAGCCTCTCGGATGAGCGGCGAAACGTTTTCGACCAAATAAACTTTGTCCAGTTGACAAATTGAATTTCTCCTTTTTTCATATTCTATTCTATATTATGCAATGGGCAGTGGTCCTCAGCTTGCTAACATTTTGGGCCAAATTGAAAACTTTGAAAAGATTACTGTATTTAATATTACCATTTCACATTTTTATTTTATTCATTATTTTTCACATTAAAACAACACTATTACATGTGTTTCATTATTCAAATCAGCACTGGCAGTGACAACTTACCTGCTGACCAATGTGGAACAGAAACTGCAAGGCAAGCTGTTAATTAATTCATTCTCTGTATTTTAGTTGATTTAGTTGATTTATTTTTTAATTAAAATGTTCTATTTTTTCCTTTTTTTTTTTTTTGTTTTTTTTTGAATGGACACAGGTTTTCAGTTTTGCCCAGTGTTTCTTCTGGTATTTGTCTCCAGCCCCTCCACATAAATCAGGGTTTGCTTGTTTTAAAAGCGACTTAGAGAAATGGTGAGAGTTTATAGTTCCATTTTACAAGCACATAAAATAGTTTTCAAGCTCTTACTGCTTACAAATCATACATGTCATTCTAGACTTGGTTTAATAGTACCCATATTGTCATTTAAACGTGTATTGTGTAACTTTTCTGGTGGAGGGTCTGTCATCTGCTTGTTTCTATGGATATGTCATTGTTCTGCTTTGAATGTTCCACAGTATGACATCAAACAGCTCTACCTTACACTTATTCAAATACAGGTGCTTTTACTATATAGCTCAAAAATACATAGAAAAACAGGCATTTTGACTGAGCAGGGTCTCCTCTCCACAGATCTGACCTTTAACTTGGTCTGGTTTGGTCTCCATGAAGATAGGAAAGTTTAATACCATACTGTGAAAGATAAGATAAGATAAGATAAGACTTTATTGATCTCACATAGGAGAAATTTACTTGTCACAGTAGCTCCAGGTAGGGACAGTTTGAACAAGAAGACAAGTGCATGCAGGCAAAAAAAAAAGGCATAAAGATAGGTGATACACTGCAGACAAAGCAAATCTCCATGGAGAAAAGTATTTTTGACAGACCAAACACCAGAAAGTTACACAATTCACCTTTAAGTCTGTCGTAAGTCAAGTACAGGTAGAAGGAAAGACAAACGAAAACAATTTGAGTCAATAAAAACATGTAAAAAATATTAAAATGTACAATAACACTTTATAAAAACCAACTGTTAACATTCTTAATAAAACACGGACAATGACTTCATAATGAATAAATAGTTTATTAAAGCTACACAGCCAAAATAGACTATGAGTGGGTTTGCAACTCCACAATTTTCTATTTCCATGAAGTCATTCAGGTAACGTGCTACCTCCAGAAAGTTACACACTACACTCTTTAAGACTAATTAAAGTTGTTATACGTTACCTACAGTCTAATGTCTAAAATCAGATTGTGTGAGTGTGAAAGTAATGTACAATATTTGGTATTTTGAGAAAGCAACACAAAACTTTTCAAAAATAAAAATGTCAACACATAACATTACAAACTTGCTCAAAATTATCAAAGTAAAATTTTCACTCATGACCCTTGCCTTCCTAGAATTACATACAGTAGTATACTCCAGCAGTAGTAACAGAGTAAATACTGTATAACCATTAGCATACAAGCGACATGAGTCATAATTTAGATTCCTATTGGCCGGATAGGAGGCGGGGGTCTTGTCTTAAGAAACCCCCATTGACCCATTTTGTTCCCGCGACCTTCGTTTGTGTGGGGCGATGGAGGCTCGTTTAAAAATGACAAATCCTGCTCTCTGATTGGTCCACTGGCATTGTTCAGGTTCGCCATGGTAACGGGCCGAGCGTGCGGCTGCCTTGCTGCGCTGGGGGTTTTGTTTTGGGGGGCTCTGAATGGAGGAGAGAGAGGGGGGGAGAGGAGGACGAGGAGGAGGGCGGGGGGGTGTTAAGAGGGAAGAAGTGTCCTGGCAATGGTAAAGTTTTTTAAAAGAGAGAAAAGAGAGAGACAGAGAGAGAAAAGATTTGAAGCTGCACTGTTGGATTGTGGGATTGTTGTAGAATAAAGGCATTCAAGTATTTGTTAGTACTGCCAGGAACTCATGAATCAAAGTAGAATTGGTTGGACTATGTGGTCAAAGTTGAGGAATGTATTTGGGAAAAGCATTTGCAAGGTGAACTACACAGATGTTATTGCTTTCTAGAGAATGTTCCACAGTAGAGCATTAAAGGTATATGTCACCATGGAGACAAACAGGCGACGACACCAGGTCAAGGTACAGGTTAGATCTCTGGATGGTCAGATTGTGTGAAAATAAAGCTCAGATCAAAGGCTACGTTTATACGGCGACGATCAAAACAGAAGACGCAAAAGTGGCGTCTCGTCTTCAATTTTTTATCCGCGTTTAGACGAGCGTTCTCAACAGGTTTATACGAAGACGCAAAAGTGGGCGAATTCGATTGAATATGCATGCCAGGCCAGTAGGTTTTTTTTAGATTAAGATTAAGTTTAGGCTTTTAGCCTTTATTGGTCTCACACACAATGACACACAGTGACACACGGGAGAAATTTGACTTCTGCATTTGACCCATCCTTTTTCAGGAGCAGTGAGCAGCCATCTTTTTCGGCGCCCGGGGGGCAGTACCGTGAAGGGTCTTGCCCAAGGACCCACACTGGTTAGCTCATTGCCCGGGGGGGGTTTGAACCTACAACCTCCAGGGGGAAAGTCCATGACTTACCAGTTGAGCTAACCAGCCGGTGCCAGTTGAGCTAACCAGCCGGTGGCACTGTAATAGAGAGGCGGCATGTCGGCAAGCATGCGCAAAATTGTCCTTTTCTGTTTCTTGTGCGAAATAACAATGATGGCGGTTGCTAAGAAGAACTTTGTTTGGGCCGACTCTTGTATGTTGACTAGAGCTGCTAGCGCAGCTTGAACATCTGTGGTATCAAGGTAGTCAGACATGTTTGTTATTGTTTTTACCGGCTTGGCGCATCCAGTGTGACGTCAGGTGTATGCGACGTGAACATGTTTTGCACTTCTTGCCGTTTAGATGGAGACACGACCTGGGCCGTCTTCAGAACTCCACACTCTGGAAGGAGTCTTCAGATTTTTGCAGTTTCAGAGCCCGACGGCGCCGCTGCTGTGTAAACGAAAGACACTTCCGATAGAATATTTAGTCATTTTCAGTCGCAGTCGTCCTTGTCTAAACGGCCCCTAAGGTCGTTTTCACACCTGCCGTGTTTGGTTCGCTTAAAACGAACCAGAGTTCGTTTGCTCCTTTGATTCGGACCTTTTGTTCTGGTGTGAATAAAAACCAAAAGTCTCGATCCGGAGCAAACAAGCGAACCGAGACCACCTAAAAAGGTCGGTCTCGGTCCGGTTCCATACGAATCCTGGTGCGGTTCGTTTGAGGTGAGAATGCAGACCGGACTCGATCCGACGCAAGTTGGCTTTTTGTACTTAACGAGCTCCCGTCGTATGTCGAGCATTATGGGAAACTGAGGCTGACGAAACTAAACGAAACGAAACAAAACAAAACTTACGAGTCTTACTTACGTTTTGCGTGAAGAGCAAGAGTCAGAACTTGTTGCGCACATGAGTTCTGTCCTCTGTAGTCGTCTTGCCCTGTGACTTCTTCGTTTGTAAATTGATGGTAAAATAGTGTAAACCTCACGATGTTGCTCAAACATTTGTGCAAACTGTATAAACTGAGCAAACCATATCGCTAAGGCTAGATTGAAAACAGCACGTAACACCGTTATTCTCCTCCTTCCGGGTTTGGACACCGACAGGGCTTATTCTGTCCAATGGCTGAGCGACCTCAGCACATGTGCTTTTGTTTATAGATGTTAGTTCGCTTGGGGAAAAACCAGTGTGAAAGCGAACCGCACCAAAATAAAAAAAAACAAAAAAACATTTGGTCCGGACCAAAGCAAGTGAACTATCGGACTTTCCTGGTGTGAAAACGACCTAAGAGGGCTTCAGACAGAGCAGAGCCTACAGTTAGCATCACACCCAAGGCAATGTTGTAGTTGTTGTAGATCTGTGGAGAGACTCTCAAATGCTCTCTATAAATGCACGTTCTTCTTTGAGCCATAACAAAAACTGTAACGTACTACGTTAGATAAAATACTTTTAATGCCTTACTTTGGAACATTCAGGAGCAGGTGACGGGTTCCACATTAGAAAACAACTAAACAAATAAAAATGGTATTCAATATTAATTCTCTGAACATACGATAGTCTTTTAATCATTGCCATTTACCCTCCGCAAAATGGTGACATCTTCCTCCAAAATCTGACCCTCGTGCTTTTCCTGACAGAGGACTGGCTGTGCATCTCTCCATTAAAAATATCCAAGCTGATCAGTGACGATTAGAAATGACTGAATATGAACTGATTAAAAAATAATAATTATGCAGTCCTAGTAACATCCTTATTTGTCTGGTGTAGATTTATTTGGAGCTTGTCCTGGTTTAAGTCCTTGTATAATCCAAGTCTAATCCTCTTACATAGTCCTATTTCACGCTTGATTAATCAAAGTCTGTTTTAATTGCTCCAAAATTCAGATTTTACAACAAACAAAAACATAAAACATGTAAAACTAGTTGGTTTTTGGATTGCAGTCTACTTGTATGTTGTTAATAAAGACACAGTAACTTAACTTTGTAACGTTGCTTAAAAATGTCCAGAAAAACATACCTTCTTACTGCCTCTCTCCACAGATCTGACCTGTATCTTAGCACGGCATCACCCACCCATCATCCACTGTTTAATGCCATACAGTGGAACAATCCAGGCTAACCAAAACTCCATGGAGACAAGCAGGTAGAAGACTTTCTTCCAGAGATGTTACGTAAAGCACCTTTAAAATGTTTTGCATAAATAAATTCCATACATGCATCTATTCCATTAAACTTTAGACCCTGTTTACACGTACTCTGGTATTTTTAAAAACTGAGACATTTCCATTCATTTGTACCCATCTTTTACACACAAACGGCAAATTCGCCTCTGAAAATTAATCTTTCTAAAACGCCAGGAGATTCTGGAAGACTATGGTTTTGCGTTTGCGTGTAAAGAAGAAGAAGAAGAAGAAGAAGAAGAAGAAGAAGAAGAAGAAGAAGTGACTTTATTGATCTCACACTGGAGAAATTCTTCTCTGCATTTTAACCCATCCTATATATATATACATATATTAGGAGCAGTGGGCAGCACACTTCTGCGCCCGGGGACCATCTCCATGATCTTCTTGCTTCAGTTTGGTCAGGACCTAAGCTGGAGGTACCTATGGTGCATGTTTTGGGTTGATGGGGGAAACCGGAGTGCCCGGAGAAAACCCATCCAGACACGGGTAGAAACATGCAAACTCCACACAGAAAGGCCCAGGCGACCCGGGGATCGAACCCAGACCATGCATGCAAACTCCACACAGAACACACACAGAAAGGTCTGGGCGACCTGGGGATCGAACCCGGAACCTTCTGTGAAGCAAGAGCGCTAACCACTCAGCTACCGTGCCGCCAAAAAGTGAGATAAACTGAGTTTTAGGCAGCTGACGCACCAAACGTGTGATTATGATTGGCTTACAGAGCGTTCTCCTTCGTTTTCAGAGGCAAATTTGCCGTTTGTGTGTAAAAGATGGGTACAAACAAAGGGAAATGTCTCAGTTTTTAAAAATACCAGAGTACGTGTAAACAAGGCCTAAAGTTTAATGGAATAGATGCTTGTATGGAATTTATTCTGGAGTTGTTGCAAAACATTTTAAAGGTGCATTAAGAAGAAAGTCTTCTACCTGCTTGTCTCCATGGAGATTGTTTTGGTTAACCTGGATTGTTCCACTGTATGGCATTAAACACAAGTGGGTGATGCCATGCTAAGATACAGGTCAGATCTGTGGAGAGAGGCAGTAAGAAGGTATGTTTTTCTGGACATTTTTAAGCAAAGTTAATTAATTAATTAATTAATTAATTAAGTTAAGTTAATGTGTCTTTAATGACAACATACAAGTAGACTGCAATCCAAAAATATTAGTATATTTGAAAAATACCAGTGTACATGTAAAACGGCGCCTTATTCTGGAAAACGGACAAATATTTGTTTCTCAACATACGATGTGTAAACGTAGCCTTAAACAATTCTATAATAATGCTCTTACCACATCAAAAACACACCCACAGTTGTGTTTTGTTTCACTCACACATGTTTGAGTATCCTGCGTTATTATTCTGTCTACATCTCCAAAGTGCCAAATGTTCTGTTCCACCTTGTGATGCCATGAAGCAGTAGTTTTCAAGTTAACAGCTACCTTTTATCTTTATTTCAGTAAAGATTGTCAATTCCAGGACAGGAATTTCCCAAATGATTCTAGTGAAAGTGTATGGAGTTTAAAAACACAGTGGAGCACTTCCTGTATTACCACATGACATCACAAGGTGGAACGAGTGTTTTTAGTTTGAGACAAGAACTAAATATGCAGGGTTTGTGTGTTAAACATGTGGAAATGAAACAAAATACAACCCCAGGTATGTTTCTATGTATGTTTTGATTTTTGATTGACAAAATTATAACATAGACATAGATAAAATAGCATAATATGACCCTTTTAAAGACAACTTGGCAAGAAAACGATACCCTGTCCTCAAAGTAATACAACTGCAAATCTAAATAGTTACTTTGCTATCAAATGCAGTCATGGCACTTGACACAAAGCAACAGAAATACCCAATAGTCTTTTTTCTGTCTGTGCTTACATTGCTGCCAATTCCAGATGATTCCAGATCTCACCCTTTCACATTAAAGCGTGACTAATTTATTCTTAAGAGGGCTGAGGAGCGCTGACCCAAACGCAGTGCTGGTTTGGGTTTTCACTTAGCAATGAGCAGGCCATTTGAGCTTTGCAGGCAAACTGGGTCCACAATAAGCTTTCCAGTTCACATTTCAGAGAAGAAAGATATTCAAAATTTTCATTAGAGGTGATAAAAGGTCATTGAAAAGGCAAAAAAAAAAACATAATTTGATGAACATGTAGGACAGCATATAACTACTGTTTGCAAAAAAATAACTTGGAATCCTTCCCACCATGTTTAATCGTTAAAGGTTCGCTATGAAACCTTTCTAGTGGAGCAATGACATCTCCGTGGACCTTGCTCGGCTACATATATACAGATATCATTGCTTTGGAATGTTTCACAGTATGGCATTAAAATCATGCCCCGAGTTGTGTTTTGTTTCATTCACACATGTTTCAGTAACCTTTTATTCTAAGTCTGTCTATATCTCCAAAGCTCAAAATGCTCTTTTCCACTTTGTGATGTCATGTAGCATAGGTTTCAAGTTAAAGGAGAATTAACATTTTTTACAATCTGAGCCTTATTTCGGTAATAAAACAAGTTGTTTTACTCACCCATAGCACTTTGGTGTCATATGGAGCACTTTCAGAGATGTTTTAGATTTGCGATAGCCGTAGCGCGAGTTCTAGCCGTAGCTCAGGGCATATAATATATGCCCCGAGCGGTCTCCAAATAACACAAACTTTAGCACTTTTCAAATCATAGAAGCTCGATGTCTTAGTCTACACTTTCGTTTGAGTCAAAAGTGGCCTGTAAACCGAGATTTATCCATAATTTACAGCTTTGCGTTTCATGTTTGGGTCCTGGGAGTGGAGAGTGAAATAAACTGTGACTCCGCACATGCGCACTGGCGTACTCATCTACTCCAAACTATGGATAAAACTCGGATTACAGGCCACTTTTGACTCAAACGAAAGCGTAGACTAAGACAATGAGCTTCTATGATTTGAAAAGTGCTAAAGTTTGTGTTATTTGGAGACCGTAAACATATGCCCCGAGAACTCACATTACGGAGATCGCAAATCTAAAACATCTCTGGAAGTGCTCCATATGACACCAAAGTGCTATGGATGAGTAAAACAACTTGTTTTATTACCGAAATAAGGCTCAGATTGTAAAAAACGTTAATTCTCCTTTAACAGCTCCTTTTTACCTTTTTTTCAGTAGATATTGGAAATTCAATGCAATATCCTCTTTTCCATGTTGATGCTTGTTGTTACTATTATTATTATTACTATTTCCATTATTATTATTATTACTACTTATTACTTAATACTATTTTTATTATTACTTACTTTATCCCATTCCTGCCTGCATGCACTTTCTTTCTTGTCCAAATGTACTGGAACTACTGTGGAAAGTAAATTTCTCCTGTGTGAGATCAATAAAGTCTTATCTTATCTTATCGTATCTTATCGTATCTTATCTTATCTTATCTTATCGTACAGTATTAACCAAATGATTCTATTGAAGGTGCATAGAGCTTAGAAGGAATTTTGCTATCACCTGGCACAAAAATTTAACTAAACACAATGGAGCACTTCCTGTCTTACCGCATGACATCAGAAATGGAACAGTGTTTTCAGAGAAGAGAAAAAAAACACAGCCAAAATATGCAGGGTTTGTGTGTTAAACATGTGTAAATGAAACAAAACACAACTCCAGGTATGTTTGTGATGAAGAAACAACATTATAACAGATCAGAAAATAGTGTAATATGGGCCCTTTAATAATAAGTTACATACTTACAATTTACTTGAATTGATAGGAGATATAGTTGGATTTAGTTGACTAGAAAAAGCCCAATAGTTGGTGTTCCATTATGGTTCGGTCCTATCCTAGTATTGGTTTAGTTCTGGTCTAGTCCTGGTTTAGTTCGAGATTTAGTTTAGTATATTTAGTGTAGTTAAAGGTGCATTGTGTACTTTTTCTGGTGGAGTGTCTGACAATTGCTTTTCTCCATGTAGATGTTATTGCTTTGTCTGGAATGTTTCACAGCATGGCATTAAACCTTTCTATCTTCATAGAGACCAAACCAGACCAAGTTACAGGTCAGATCTGTGAAGAGGCAACCCCTCTCACAGTCAAGGATGCATGCTTTTCTACAGTGGAACAATCCAGAGCAATGACATATCCACAGTAACAAACAGAAAAGTTTAAATCCTTTAAATCCTGTTTTGTGTGTGAGTGAACATACCCAAATTAACCAAAAGGCCTGACAATGAATGAACCTAAAAATACTGTAGAACTGAACTTTAAAGTGATAGAGAATACCATTTTGATTACCCAGCATGCTTTGTCTCCTCCCATGAGTTCCTCCGAACTCACCACTTCTCCAAACAGTAACAGTGCAGCAGGTGACGCAGCCTCTGTATCAGACAAAAGACATGTGCGCTTCAGTCTGAATCACTGAGGATTTGTACATTCTTTTGCCCAGTTACCCCCCCCTTCCCCCCGTACCCCACCCCATGCTGAGAATAGAAGCATCTAGAATCCCTATAGTTTATAACTCAGCAGGAAACTACAATGGAATTTATGATTTAGCTGTCAGATTGCAGTTTTGTTGGTCTGGAAGAAGTACTTGACCTTGTTACTTAAAGGTGCATTGTGTAACTTTTCTGGTGGAGGGTCTGTCAAATCCTCAAGTTATTGTTTTGTCTGGGATGTTTCACAGTATGGTATTAAACCTTTCTATCTTCATGGAGACCAAACCAGAAGTTGCAGGTCAGATCTGTGGAGAGGCGACCCCGCTCACAGTCAGGATGCCTGTTTTTCTGAGTATTTCTGAGCTATAAAACCACCTGCAATTGAAAAAAACGTAAGATAGAGCTGTTTCATGTCATACTGTGGAACATTCCAGGCAGTGCAATGACTCCACCAGAAGTTACACAATGCACCTTTAAGTAAAATGACAGATATCAGAGAAAAAAGTATCAATGTAGTATTAGTATATAGTATTAAAGTACCCGTTTAAAAATATACTTAAAGAGTAAAAAGTAAAAGAACTTCAGGCAAATCTTGAGATCTAATAAAACTTCAATTATATTGATTTTGCTGAATTTTGCTCAATAGACAACTGTTTGAATAGTTTATCTTTTCTTTTTTTCCCTAGCTGTTTTTATGTGTATATTTTTGTTTGTTCAAAGCACATCTCAAACTATAATAAAAGACTTTCTTTTCAGTCCAGTTAAAAATGTATTGAAGTAGAAAATAGATCTCTCCAATTTGGTGAAGTAAAAGTCAAAAGTATCCACTTTAAAATGTAAAAATAAAATACAGATGTACCTATTTTTTGTTTTTATTATTATTATTATTTTTTTTTTTACTACTTTTACCTTTACTTTTTAATTTATGGATTTACGGGGCCTATCCACATGAAATTAAAAACTGGCTCAAAGTTCAAAGCAAATAAACAAAAGTGAAGTTACTTGTTCACAATAGTTTCTGAAAGTAGTGACATTATTTAACCCCAAAGACATCACTGTTGGCAACTGAAACCCATAATATTAATACATCAAGTTTGTGGAGTAAGTCTCTAACAAATAATGATGAGGTTCAACATTTGTGGATCGTTCATTGGGATAATTACCTAAAAAACTATAAATCTCCCATAGAGTTATATACAGTAGACCCCTGCCCTCCATCTGAAATTATTATATCAAATACTAGAGTTAGATTAAAATTTCCCAACGCAGCTATTCCCTAAACCCACTTGTGAGTGATGTAGTGCCAGTAGCAGGTGCACAGAGGGGGCTTATGGGTAAACTGTTGACTGTTACTTGCGGCAACAGAAAATAAACAAAGTGAGTAGACTGGCACGCTGCAGGGAAGAGCTGTGAATCATGAGGCACACAGAGGAGAGCCACCCCTGGCAAACCCCGACTGTGTCTAAAGGAAGATCTAATACAAAGGAATGGAGGGCACAGTGTAAAAAATGAAATGAAGAGTAAAATAAAAAAGTGACTTTAATTTATTGATATTACTGGGTGTGAGGAGTATGGCTATATTGATTTTTAGACCCTTTTTCATGGATTTGTTCATGTATTTCAGTAAAATGTGTCTTGCCCCAATACAGATATATGTGACCGGCCATGGACAAAACAGTCACAAGTCGTCCCGGAGGCGTTTTGAGTTCTTCACAGATTCTGAAAGTGTAGATTCTGAGATTTCCAACAATGCCTTACACATGGAAATCTGAAACATCTGAAGGATTTGTGACCATTTGAAAGCAGCGCATTGTGAAAACAACGAGCTAAGAAAAGCCACGTTAAGGATGGTCTTGGTTTAGTCCTGTTTTAGTCCTGTTTTAGTCCTGTTTTAGTCCTGTTTTAGTCCTGTTTTAGTCCTGGTTTAGTCTTGGTTTAGTCCTGGTTTAGTCCTGTTTTAGTCCTGTTTAGTGCTGTTATCTGAAACATGGAGTGGCTTGTTCATGATCTCATCTAGCATATTCTGAAAAAAAAAAAAGAAAATCACAAATTTAGAAAAAAAAAAAGCTTCGAATGCGATTTTCTCGTGTTCACAAATCCCGACATGTGACCGGTTTTCCCGTGGTGGGTCACATATTCTCTGAACAACTTTTGATGTCAAAATATGTCCACTGCATAGTACTATTAGCATGCTAGTTGTTGTTAGCTTTACGGTAATAGCAACTCCGCTGTGATCTCTGAAAGTTGTGAAAAGTGTTAGTTAAGTTAGCAGTAGTTCTCATATTTGTTAACCAGTTCTGTTTTTCATATTGTAATACAGCAAAAAATCAGGTATGGTGACTTTAATTAGAAGTTTGCTGTAATCATTTAATAATGGCATGGTCCCATGGCATGAAATTTTCACTTTCTGAGGTTTTTGAACGTTAATGTGAGATCCCCTGCCCTGTTTAGGGCCCCCCCATGGCTAAAAGTTGCGAAATGTCTAAACTGAGCATTTGAAAAAAACACAGCTCAAACAGGCGATTCTGAACAAGGCAACTATGTGACGTCAGATTGAAAAAAGAAATGCAAATGCAGTTCCACCCCCGTCTGGATGTCTACCCCCTGTGTCTGGAAATCATGCCCAGAGAGTTTGGACCGCGAAGGAGCTACGCAATGCGCAATGCGTTTTTTTATTTGCCTGGAAGCACGTGCGAGTGTTTCTAGACTCGGAAGTCCTTTACCCGACCCTCTGGACCTCTGAAACAGCAGTGGTTTAATTTTATTTTCTGTGAAAATGAGTTTTTTTCATTGAAATGCCTCTCCTTTCTTCCATCGCGCTGAAAACGCGAAAGCGCTGTGCGCTGTCTCCCAGCGGCGCAGAGGAGCCCCACCCGCTCCTCTAACCCTGAATGTTGATTTTGAAGAAGGATTCATTTACAGTATTAGGGAACCATTAAGGCACCATATAAAAGCATCAAGAAGTACCATGTCATGAGACCTTTAACTATCCATTGGTTTCAGAATGATGAAAAGTTAGGACTGTAACCATAGCAGTTAACAATTCAAAACAAAATATTATATCTTTTGAATGGTCAACCATGCTCAAAATGGCACCATGTAACAGAAAGTTGAAACCCATGAAAAGAGATTTTAACATTCTTCAGTCACCGTGGCAACCTCAAGATTTGAATGACTGCAAAGAGCAATTTTGTTTCTTCAAGCATGGTAGATATAAGCTTGGGGAGGGAGAAAAGAAAAGGGAGAAACGATTTGGAAGCCAGTCAATAGGGTTTAACATTAAGTTAATACATCCTGTTGCTGAAACTGTTTAACTCAAGAGCCAACTTTGCTCATGGAAAACTGACTGTCATCCTGCGTCCACCAGCAATCTGTTTGAGAGCAGATGATTGCAGATATTGAACTGTCTTTCTTCTGGTTAAAGGCCAAATCCAGCCACTACTCCCTGTATATTCATCAGCCCTGTTATTGGCTTGTAAAATATTCCTCATTCATCAAATATTCACCACATCATCATTTTTTTTATTTATTTCAACTATTTTTAAAGTTCCAAGTTGTGCAGCTTCTTTGCAACATAATAATAATAATAATAATAATAATAATAATAATAATAATAATAATAATAATAATAATAATAATAATAATAATAATAATAATAATAATAATAATAATAATAATAATAATACCTTACTGTGACCAGGCTTGAATCTCCACAAACTTGACTCATTTGTCCTAGAGGACGACCTCCTGCTTGTTTCCATGGAAATGTTGTTCCTTAGGCTATAGTCTTCCAAAGTATGGAATAAAATATATCTTTCTTTCTTTCTTTCTTTCTTTCTTTCTTTTTTGTTTTACTTTTTAAATTTGGAAATTCATCTTTACATTCATCTTTACAGCCTATGACATCACTGTAAACTGCAAACTTCCCCAAATCCCAAACACACACGTACATAATTCACATTTAATGAAACTCTCCTCTACCTGTATAAACATCCATGTCAGATTCTTTGGATGCTGTTAATGGCCCTTCCTTATCTTCTGGAGTGTGGGGAGTGGCGAGGGGATCTACCTGCCAACGCGCTCTGCTCAGTGTTAACTTTGGCCTGAGAGCTTGGTACCAGACTGTACCAGGGAGCAGGGAGTCTGCTGGGGTGTATCTCGTCGTGATTCATGATGACGATATTTGGGGGATGGGTCCTTATCACTGCCCCAGGAATGCAACACAAGTTTGGGGTGGAATGAGAGGGCTATGGTGCTAGCAAGCTGGAGTCTAACATCAAAGTGTAATTTGTTTTATTGGTGAAGGGAGTTATAAATACAATGACCTATTTGTCTGACTGAAAGTGGGTTGTTGTTTTGACAATAACTTTCCAATAACCTTTCTGGTATGTCTGTCACCTGCTTTTCTCCATTGAAAATATTTCTGCTTTGACTGGAACGTTCCACAGTATGGCATTAAATGTATCTTGGGTTGATTTTAATGCGTTTTTATTGGTTTAAAGTACCTTGACAAACACATTTTTAAACACCTTGGGGTCACCTCCCCCTAGATCTAACCTGTAAATAGGTAGACTGGTAGAGTGACCTGCTTTTCTCTAAAAATAAATATGTCTATTGCCATACTGTGGAACATCATGGAGACAAGAGAGATACCCTCCAACCGAAATGTTACATAGTGGACCTTTAAAACAGCATTTTTTATGGGGCTGAACTTGGCTTTTGTCATACATAACATGATAACTTAGGGCCTGTTTACACGAGAACCCTTACGGGTAAAAACGACAAAATATTTTATCGTTTACACGGTGACAGCGTTTTTGGGACCTAAAAACGCAAAAATCTGAAACCACCCTCCAGAGTGGAAAAGTTCAATACGCTCCGCTGTAGCGTTTTCGTGTAAACTGCCCAAGATGCAAAACTGGTCAGATCTGCTCACGTCGCGTACGCGTTTACGTCACATAGATGCGGTGGATGGTCAAGCTGCGCTAGCACCTCTAGTCAACATACAAGAGTCATTTCAACAATTGTATAAATTGCACCCACACACGTCTACGGTCTTTTCTCTTCTTTCTGTACGAGTCTTTCTCACACTCTCACAGCCACACAGACGGCCAAGACAAGCGACTTCCGCATGAGGCACTTCAAATGTAAAACCGGATGTGATTTTATATTTTCTAATTCACTGTAATCCTCCTGTAATGTAACTATTTTCAGTACAATATTCAAAAACATGTAAACAAAAATCCAAGTCACTTAAATGTTTGGAGCGGAACTTAACAACTCATTTAAAACGCAACTAGAACATTTTATTTTGAAGTTTTACCTTTCTCTTTTCCAGTACATTCGTGGTTAGAAATGTAACTTGACGCTATTGTGATGTTTGTTTGTTTTTTCAGTCCAGTTATTTACAGCGCCTCCCTTCGCTGGCTTTTGCGTCCACTTTCGCGTCTTCGTATAAACAAACATTTCCTGTTGAGAACGCTCGTCTAAACGCGGATAAAAAATTGAAGACGAGATGCCACTTTTGCGTCTTCTGTTTTGATCGTCGCCATATAAACGTAGCCTTAAAAGCCCATCTGGTGTCATCATGTGGAATGCATGTTCTCCCCGTGTCTGGATTGGTTGTCCAGTCTCCCTCATTAACCTAAAACATGTATTGCTAGTTAATCGTCCAGTGAAGTAAATCTCACTAAAGGTTCCTTCAGTTCCAGAATAAAATGATTTGCTTCAAGACAGATGTTGGTAAGAATTTAGTAACAAGTACATAACATTAGTCTATAACGACTAACATTGCTTAAAATCTGGGTCCCTTGGCACTTTCTTGCAGTTGCCCACGTTTATGTTTTGCACTTCATGTAAGCTACGTCAATGTCTTTTTGAAGAAGTAAAGTTTCTGCAATACAAATCCAAAGACTTCTCGACTTGTATAAACCGTGTAAACAGAAGAGTAAACAGGGACCTTGAGGGATCTTGATATGGAGCGAGTGAAGACAGAGGAGGTGCAGAGCTGCAAAGACGCCTGCAGTTTGTCAGTGAGACAGGTGAAGGGTGTTAGCAGTCTAAACGGGTGAGTGCGGGTATAGGGGGTATTGGGGGTCTGACTCGGGGAGGGGGTGGGGGGGGTGGCTGGTGTCAGTGCAGATAAAGGATGTGATAATACGAGACAAAGGAACTGACGGTGTCACAGGGAAATGAGGTGTTAGAGAAAACTGAGATCCTGAGAAGGCTGAGTTTCTTTCTGTTGGTAAAAAAAAAGTTAATTTAATTACTTTCAGATGATTATATAACATATTAATGATCAAAAGTGCTAGTAAAAGCTGTGTTCATGTGGTTCTCAGTTCATTTTGGAGAGGAGATGTGAATTTTTTTTTTTATTCTCAGAAAGTTGTGATTTTTATGTCACCAATAATAAAATCAGAGTCCTCTCTTTGACAGTGTCTTCTAGAGCTGACCAGTACAGTTAGGTCTTGTTAGTCTTTTCAAAAGCTGTATTTGTTGTGGAAAACATCCTACCATTTTCACTCAGCTAATGTTACATAAGTAAGTGGTGTCAGGTCTTGCTTGTGCAAATCCTTTGCTCTTATGATATAGGCAACTGAGACTAAACCTCTAAATGTAGAAACATTTAGTCAAAGAGCTCAAATTTACCATTTGAGCTCTTTGACTAAATGTTTCTACATTTACCTTAAGATGCGTGAAAAGTCCCTCAGTCGTCCAGGTAGAATCCATGATCAAAGGAGAAGTTCAATTTGTCAACTGGACAAAGTTTGTTTGGTTGAAAACGTTTCGCCGCTCATCCGAGAGGCTTCGTCAGCTCTGGTTATTGTACTGGTTAGACCCTGCTTATATCTAGCTGCCGGGAGGCGCGTCCAACAATGACAAAAGCTCTGAACACAGGAGAACATTTTCAGAGCTTTTGTCATTGTCGGACGCGCCTCCCGGCAGCTAGATATAAGCAGGGTCTAACCAGTACAATAACCAGAGCTGACGAAGCCTCTCGGATGAGCGGCGAAACGTTTTCAACCAAACAAACTTTGTCCAGTTGACAAATTGAACTTCTCCTTTGATCACGTTTCTACATTTAGAGCAGAGGTCTTCAACAGGGGGGTCGCAAAGTCTTTTGATTTCACTTTAAAATAATATCATTTTATATTTTATAGTGTAAAATATACTATTAACCTGTGTATTATTTCCTTGTATTGGATGTACCATAACAGAGTAGCAATGTTTATACATGACACTAAGCTCAATTTAATATAAAACACAATTCTATGCCGTATATATAGTAGGGGGTCCCTGGCTCAGTTCGCCATCTGTTTGGGGGTCCCTGGCCTGAAAAACGTTAAAGACCCCTGATTTAGAGGTTTAGGCATTGTACTTTATTATTACTGTCTTACAAATGTGAAAAAGTGAAAAACAGAACTAGTTCATTTACCTGTTTGCAGTGGTCCAAAGTTATTTCTCACCAACCTTATACATTCCAATCATCCTAATTATTCAGCACAATGAGTTTATAAGTGCTTTTCATAACACTGAAACCAGTGCACACTTCCTGATTATCAGACAATTAATTGCTATCTAATTAGATGCAGCCAGTACGCAGTAGACACACTTTGAGCTTGAGTGCAGCTTATACAGTCTATGTACTGGGGTGAGACATATTTAGCTAAAATACATGGGAAAAAACAGGTAAAGATAAATTCACAAATCAGCTGATTTTTGTCTCCATACACTCAGTGGAAGTCAGGCTGCAGTGTTTGACCTGAGTTTCCAGTTGTTTTCCCAACTTGTGTGTCCATTCATGTGCCTTTTTTCAACACAGGAGAACATTTTCCAAAGCTCCTGATGATCACAGGCCTGCCTAATATGATCCTTACTACAATCATGCACTTAGTCCTCAAATAACAAAGAAACAAGACAAAATCCATCAACTCGACTTTAAAGCTGGACTGAAACATTATTTGATTAACTTAAAACACTATCCAAAGTTCACCGTCAGTTATAAAGATTCAGACAACCATTAATTAATTAAACCTTTGTTAATTCAACTCCTCTCAGACTATTTGTTCAAGATCCTTTTAACAACTTTAAGAACGTGACAAAGACGTATGAAGTGAGAGGTCATTTTCATTGACGAGTCTCACATGTGCCTGAGCGGGAGGCTAAGAAGGGGGCCATCTGGAGTCACCTTAAGACGACAGCAGATAGAGCAGAGAGTGGGAGTTTGTGTTTCTAAGCATCTCCAAAGGTCAGAGTTGTCCAAAGTCCATTGATTTAGCCACAGGTAAAGCTGCTCACTACAGGAAGTTCATGTCCAGGGTAAAAGAGAATGACAATGACAGACGCTTATAATCTTGCTATTCAAGGGTTTCCTCTTCTTTTTATAGGTATCATTTTGAGGACCATTCAAAAAATATAGATTTTTTAATGTGTCAATCATTATGGCAACCCACGTTAAAAAATATATCCTCCTGGGACCTGAAGAAAAAAAGTGTATCTGAATTATTATTATTATTTTAATTTTCTATTTGGAGGTAAATGAACACCTTAGCATTTACATTTTGTTAATTTTATTTGTATTCATAATAATAATATTGGTAACGTGTCCTGCGTAATGGACGTCAGGGACATTTTGGTGTTAAATCCATGTGAAGTTAACAACCTCACAAAAACTTTTTTTTTTTGATCACCAACATCTCTGACAAGCTTCTACAGTCACGTCAAATAGTTTTTAGTCTCCCTTTTAATTTCTTATTTATGTATGTATTTATTTTAGTATTTTTTAAATTATGTATTATTTATTTTGCATTCATTTATTTATTTTTATTTATTTATTTATTTATTTATTTATTTATTTATTTATTTATTTATTTATTTATTTATTTTAGTATTCTTTATGTACTGTATTATTTATTTTAGTTTTTTTGAATTTATTTTTATATATTATTTATTTTCTATTTTTTATTTATTTATTTATTTTAGTATTTTTTAAATTTATTTTTATGTAATGTATTATTTATTTTCTATTTATTTATTTTTATTTATTTATTTTAGTTTTTCTTATATATATTATTTCTTTTCTATTTCTTTTTATTTATTTATTTTAGTATTTTTTATTCATTGTTATTTTTATGTATTATTTATTTTGACAGACTGGATAACTCAATGTCCACTATAAAGGACACAAATGAATGGGCGGGTCTCAGGAGGATATATATATATATATATATATATATATATATATATATATATATATATATATGTATATATGTATATGTATATATATGTATATATATATTATGGCATGCCGTTTAGGAAATTAAAGAATATATTGAATGGATATGTCTGAATATATAGAATGAAGCCTGAATATATAGAATGAACGCTTGAATATATAAAATGAAGCCTGAATATATAGAATGAAGCCTGAATATATAGAATGAACGCTTGAATATATAAAATGAAGCCTGAATATATAGAATGAAGCCTGAATATATAGAATGAACGCTTGAATATATAAAATGAAGCCTGAATATATAGAATGAAGCCTGAATATATAGAATGAACGCTTGAATATATAAAATGAAGCCTGAATATATAGAATGAAGCCTGAATATATAGAATGAACGCTTGAATATATAAAATGAAGCCTGAATATATAGAATGAAGCCTGAATATATAGAATGAACGCTTGAATATATAAAATGAAGCCTGAATATATAGAATGAAGCCTGAATATATAGAATGAACGCTTGAATATATAAAATGAAGCCTGAATATATAGAATGAACGCTTGAATATATAAAATGAAGCCTGAATATATAGAATGAACGCTTGAATATATAAAATGAAGCCTGAATATATAGAATGAACGCTTGAATATATAGAATGGATATGTCTGAATATATAGAATGAAGCCTGAATATATAGAATGAACGCTTGAATATATAAAATGAAACCTGAATATATAGAATGAACGTTTGAATATATAAAATGAAACTTGAATATATTGAATGGATGCTTGAACGCGAGGCGGATGCACCACCGGCATGAAACAGGAAAGGAGGACACTTGTGTCCAAAAAGGAGTACAAAGGCCCTAAAGTGAGGACACCTTGTTTTTTGTTTTGTTTTTTTTTCCCTCGGGGAAAACAAAGAATGTGCGCTGAGAATGTGCACTGCTCGCACATTCTGCATTTCGGATGTCGCGCACAGGAATTTCAAGCATTACTAGTTGCAATAGAATAATATTTTGTCTTTAGGGAACAAGGAGCAGACCACCCCGGCTCACTGAGCTGAGGCGGGACTTGTTCCATCTCGCAGATGGCCATGCGGTCCACGGACTGCACTCAGGGCTCAGCGAGTATGCACCGCCTCGACTGCAGACTGAGACCACGCTCCGAACCGTGCACTTTCTGAATTGGGAAACGGCGAACATCGCAGAGTAGCAAGTGTAAATAATGGGTGGGGATTTATGACGATTTATGACGACTGTCCGGACGAAATCCGGACGAATGGTCACCCTATGCACTAAAGCCGTGTCCCAGTTCGAGGGCTGCAGCCTCCGTTGGCTCCATTTTTGGCCACACGACGGCATGACACGGCCTGTCCTATTTCATACAGCCCAAAACACGGAGCGAAAACGTGGAGCAAAAAGCCCGTCCGGAGAGCGGAGAAAACATGTGAGTATACGCTTTTAACTTTAGGAAATCATTACTAACACAACCGTAAATGTAAAATACGGCCACACACCACAAAACTGTCAAATAAGTTTTTTTTTTTTTTTTAACTGCGTGAACCTCGGAGCTTTGAGGGAAAGTTTAGCTAGTAATCTGCTAACTCGATGGAAAGTCAGTTCAAACTTTCTTATTTGGACAGATGTCCATCAAACACTTTTTATATTTTTACTGTCAGGGGAAAAAGACTACAGAGGCATTAATGAAGCTACGAGGAGGAAACTCGTTTTCACGGACAGGGGACTAAACACTTGGCCAGTGTAGCTCGTATGATAAAACCCACATTATTTCATGCAGTAAACTTAAAAGACACAGTTTGACTATATCAAAGTTTATTTTTTACTTGTAAATAACGTAATATAAGCCTCCATTGTATGCATTTAATTCTGGGAATGCATTACTTGTTTTTTTACAATCTGTGCATGTTTGTAAAGTGAAGAGTAAATACCACTGCCTGGACAGGTCAGATTTAAGATGGACATTAGGCTCATTTAACAGGTGCAGACACTGGTGTAGATACTAGACACCTGTGTCTGTTATGTTCATCACATCTAATGTAACAATGAGAAAAGTGTTTGAAATGTTTTATATGAATTTTCTTTTCTCCTCTGCAGCCTCCTATATGAGGACACAACACTGCTGGGGCCACAGAACTGTTGGCTGAGGAGATGCTCATGGGTCATGAAATTGGTCAAATGCAGAAGACAAGGTAAAGCTACTAAACTGCCCTGGAGGTGTGCTGACCCAGACGTCATGCTCATATTGAAACCATTATTTAAATAGTAAAAATACACATTACTCATATTTGTGGGATTCCTCTATTAATTTAGCTGTTTCGATTATTTAAACTAGCTTTGGATCTTGATGTACATGTACTGTGAACCTAATTTTCCTGTAATAGTTTTCTTAATGTGTGTGTAATTATGTTTTTACATTGCAGGACAGGACTTTGAACCAATCAGACATAAGACACATTCTGCTCTTCCTCCTCCAGAAGACAAGAGATGCAGCTTAGTGGCCCGAGTACATTGGATCATGTCTCCACTGTTTGTGTCCAGACTCACTGAGGAGGAGGTCCAGACTTAATTAACAGACAGTTAATGATGTTAACACCCTTTTCCATACATGTTGTTACCATTAGACAATGACACGATTTATCTATAATAATCAGCATTGGGGATATGATTAATTGACTAAATGGGTAAGACAAATAACAGTAACATAACATAGTAACATAGCATAACGGCTCAACTCAGACATTTCCTACATAATAACTATGTCCTGTGTCCTTGCCTTTGACTAGGAAGAACTTTGGATTTTAGCACACAAAACTCTGAATCTATGTCATGGTATTTCACGTCCTGTACATGACCACAGACAACATATTCGTAGGCGTCCAGTGACTTATAGGCTCGCAATTTCTCCCTCGTGTACACACTGGGTTTCTCTATTAAATAAGTATAAATATCTGGCCACTGTATATTAGGCCACTTGCCAACATCATCCACCCACTCACTGATTGCATTAGGATCTGGCAGTCGGACCCCATTTGCCAAAGTCAGCTTGTTCAGGTTACATTCGCGATCTTTTGACGAAAGTCCCTTTCCATACACTGACGAGTTGCGGAGTTCTGCCATGCTTCCGTTGCCAGCTGCGCGCGCAACCGCGCCTTTGTTTACTAACACAAAAAGGGTCTATAAATGGCTTATCTGTGGACATTGTAAATATAAGTTATATAGTAAAACCGGATAAATGTGACGAAGATGGTTCAGAGGAAACAGGACATTATTAATGTTTAAGTGACTGTAAGGGGTGGGATTCAAAAAGTTAACACTTCTTCCCATAACCCTTTGAGATACGTTTACTTCTGTAAAGAAATTATATTAATATGCCTACATGTATACGTGTAATGTATTATGTACTGTATATTGACTTTGTGACATACTCAATAAAAATTCATCATTCATTCATTCATTACAAATAAATGAGATACTGTACAGTTTATTACAAGTCATTACATTTTAAGTACTGTACAGCGGTGTAGGAAAATATAGATTTTTGCAGCTCCTCTTTTATCTTTAAATTTTCAGCTCGTAGTGCGTCACACTCCTGTCGCAGGTTGACATAGTCTGCCTGAAGTTGACTCTGTCTCAGGTTCAGATCATCATACACTGTCTTTGGAATTGGAAGATCCTCTTCACCTTTAAGATAGAAAAGTGAATAATTAGTACGTGGTGCAACCAGTGCAGTAAGTTTAAGTTGTAAGTGCATTCCAGGTAGTTATACGATTTAAGCAAAGAAAGAACATTCTTGGAAGGGATGGGTTTTCAAGAATTTCATCTTACAATCAATAAGTTGATTGTAAGATGAAATATATTCATACCGGGACAATGATCCAGGCTGCATTCTTGTTCTTCTTGGTTTAGAAGAAACAGAACTTGCTGAAGTGTTAGCTCTGTCTGCTCACTTCATGTTCCTATGGTACCTAACAAACAAAATATCGGAAATTAAATTAGCAAACATTAAAAGTGCAACACAGAACAACATTTATATGCACAAGCAGATTCATACCTAACCATTAAATAACCATAAATAAATAAATGAACAGTACAGTACAGAAGAGTCAAGTCAGAGTGCTAAGATAGCACCAAGATGCTTAGTGTCAGTGATAAAAGCAGCAGATGTAGTGCTTATGCAAGAGAAAACAAACTAAAAGGGGGAAAAAATGAGAGGGGGATAACTTAAATTACTCTTAACCTGCCCATCTTTGAATGAGGATTCTGGCTTTGTTTTCTGTACGAAAATACAGAAGGCACGAAATTAGGACTACCTGCAAATGTACATGTTTATTTACTAGCCTAGCCTGCTAGCTGCTAACCAAGCCTAACACCAGCTTATCAAAATTCAGCTACATTTCATTATTTATTTACATCATACAGGCAATCACTAATGTAAACCGGGCTTTCCAGCTAAATAGACAACCTTACCTGATATAAAGTGGGCGCTGCAGACGCGAGCATTTCTGAATATGTTTTCATTCCAGTCAACGCGTTTGATCGCCTGCAGCCACAGACGGCGCCTGTTGCTTTGAAATGGTCGTGATCCTCTTGGAATCCGGTAAAACTTTAGTCCGCTGGTAGAATATCGATTTTTGGCAACCATACACACAACAACCAGACATTTTGCTGAAATTGGAAGCTGGAATGTGCTGGAAAAGTTCGTGTCTCTAAATGAATGGGGAGTAATGGCACGTCCATTGCCAAATGCGCGCGCAGCTTTTTTGTCACCGCCCCCATAAAAGGGTGAACGCTTGAATATATAAGATGGAACTTGAATATATTGAACGAACGCTTGAATATATAACATGAAACTTGAATATATTGAACGAACGTTTGAATATATAAAATGACACTTGAATATATTGAATGAACGTTTGAATATATACTTGAGTAAGCTTTTACACACATGTACTCAAATTACAAATTAAAAAAACATTAGTATTTTAATTTATTAAAAAAAACAACAACTATGGAGCATGTTTGGGTTGGTAGAGGAAACTGGAGTGCCTGGAGGAAACCCACCCAGACACAGGGAGATCATACAAACTCCACACAGAAAGGCCCGGGCGACCTGAACCTTCTTGCTGTGAGGCATGAGTGCTAGTCACTCAGCCACCGTGCCGCCAACAGAGGGAAAAAAACATTACACATTTATACATTACAGATGAACAATTTACACATTTACACCCTCTACACTATTAACATTATCAAAATCTATAAAGCTCTCAAAAAATAATTCTAAAAACACAAATTTTAAAACATATATTATTATTACACATTATTACGCAACATTTACACCCTGTACACTTAACATTATCAAAATGTATAAAGATCTAAAAAAAAATCTAAAAATACTAATTCTAAAAAATATATCAGTTATTACACATTTACACCCTCTACACTATTTAAACTATTTCTCAAAACCTAAAAATCTACTATTTCCATGTTCCAAATCTAAATATTTATAACAAAACTACACTACTCTTTACATGAATTTACAATAAATTTATAAACTAGGAACATTTACTACAAGTATAATCTGTGTGTGTAGAATCTGTATATTTGACACATTCGAAATGGGCACATCGAAGACACGTCCCACACTGGCGCCATCTTTTGTTTAGATGTCATTTGGTATGGTACAGCTAGAGGAGGTTGCCAGTATGAGCGACGCTGCCAAAAATTTAGTTGCAGCAATACTAGGCAGTGAAGATGCTATTAACACCCTTGCAAATGCCTGCCATTTTTCCAGCCAAAATACCAACGTTAATTTACATCGCTCTACGGACCAAGAAATACATGCTCTATTCAACAGAGGCAGACATCAGGCTAACTTTCTAAGTGACATGCCTGCGCCCTCACAGGCAATACCTCCTGTATTGCCTGTGAGGGCGCAGGCACCTGCCCCTATCTACAACCTGCGTCCCTATACACGAAAGGGCCCAAGACAGAAGAGGTAAGGAAATAATTTAATGCGTTTTAATTGCGGTCGAAAAAAGTTTAATTTCATTTTCGCTTATTAGTCACATCGAACAACAGAAATATCAGAGATATTAAACATGCTAGCATTAATTAGCGGCTAATTTTACAGTAATAAGGTTTTCTATTATCTTACTCAGAGGGAGAAGGTTAAGGAGAGAAACCATTCCAGTTCTCTCATGAGAGATGCCAGTGCATGTAGTGAGAGTTGAGTGTATGTTTCTGTGCAAATAGGATACTTTCCCCTGCCGGTATCGGAGATGTTAAACATGCTTTAGGCTAAGGCTACGTTCACACTGCAGGACTTAATGCTCAATTCCGATTTTTTGCGAGGCCGTTCACGTTTCCAGTTAAATGCGAATTGTATGTGATCTCCAGTGTGAACGCTAAACTCCACAAAAGTGTCCCGCATGCGCTATGGAGGACACGATGACGTCACACGCAGCGAACACGCTCAATGTTTACGGAAGTAGCCTAAAGTTGCTTTCGTACCGGAGCCAAAACATGCAGCTTATTTGTTTTAAGGAGAAGACGGAGAAGGAGAAGGACAAGGTTTTTGGGGCAGTTTTGTGCAGGGATGAAAGTGGCCAATCATGAAAAAAGCGGAAAGTCCCCCCCCGCTGGAAAATTTTAAAATTCTGAAATTTGGATTTCTATATGCTATATGTTAGCAATAAAGTAAAACTGTACATAAAAGTACAAAAAAACAACACATTTTATTAACAGGTACTAGTAGTATATATTGGATTTGTTTTTGCTTTGCACTGTGTCTAATCAGAGCGCATTGAGGAGGAGCTTATGCCCGCTAAAAGGCGCAGGTGAAAAAGCGAGGAGCGACGTGTTAAGTGAGGCACGGGCAGGTAGGATGAGGTATAGGATGTTTTATAAAGTTTAACCTGAGTACACGCAATGGTACACGCTATTACGAAAGAGCAGCGCGCGCTCGCTCGCTCGGTCCGCGGCTCCAGACACGGGCTCACGCGGCCCGCAGTTTAATACGAAGCTTAATACGAGATACACGTACTTTTGTTCTGAATACGGGACGATTCTGTTTTTCAAGGGACGGTTGGCGACCCTAAACACAACTATACATATATATACACCCAAAATCTTTCTCAACGAACTTGCACAGATGTAAAAAAATAAAATAAAAAATTACCCCGCAGCTGGAAAAAAAAGCGGAGATCCACTAAAAAACGGAACTCTTTCATCCCTGTTTGTGGGGCAGTGGCAGCAACGTCCGTAGAAATGAACGTGTTGGTGCGGAGTCACAGCCAGGAGTGGTGGGATTACTACGTGCTTCGCCTCTTCACTGATACGGAGTTTATATACTATTTTCGCATGACGAGAAAAACGTTTGTGTACACATGTTTGTGTGCAAACGTTCTGCAGTGTGAACGTAGCCTTAGGCTTAGCCTTAGGCAACGTTCAGCCTGAAGTGACCCAAATCCGATTTTTTCGCCTCCTGTATCTGATCTTCTAATGACAGTCTGAACGACACAGATCAGATTTTTTTCAAATGTGATCCAGGCCACTTGGGCCACGTTCACACTGCAGCCTGAAACGACCCAAATCCGATTTTTTTGCCTCTATGCGACCTGTATCTGATCTTCTAATGACAGTGTGAACGACACAGATCCGATTTTTTCAAATGCGATCCAGGCCACTAGATATGTGGTCCTAAATCCGATACATATCCGATCTTTTGCCATGCGACTTCAGTCTGAACGCCCAGGTCGCATTCATCCGACCTGTGTTTCCTCCAATGAGAGTGGTACAAGTAGGCGTTCACAAATGTACACAAACGTTCTTCTCGTCATGCGAAAAGAGTACATATATAAACTCGTATATAAACTCGTTGCTGCCACTGCCCCGCAAAACGCCGTTGCCAAAACCCTTGTCCTTCTCCGTCTCCTCCTTAAAACAAATAAGCTGCACATGTTTTGGATCCTGTACGAAAGCAACTTTAGGCTACTTCCGTAAACATTGAGCATGTTCGCTGCGTGTGACATCATCGTGTCCTCCAAAGCGCATGCGGGACACTTTTGGGGAGTTAAGCATTCACACTGGAGATGACATAACCTGGGAAATCCCAGGCTGTCTCCGTTTATAGGCTACTGTGGGCCAAACCTAGCCTGGTAAACCACCCCCTCGTACTTCATGTCATTCTATACAGAGGGTCTGGAGTCGCTGTTGTTGAAATTCATGGACCGAGCAACTCCTAAACAACCGGCGAACAGAGGGAGGGCTCATGAGCCAGGACGTTGAGTCTGTGTGCTACATTTGAATTGTAGTGCGTAGGCAGGGTAATAGCATGCGTGACGACTAGACGTTAGCCAATGGGTAAAAGCAGAGCCACTTGTTTTAAACTTCAGCAGAGTCCACACCTCCATGAAGAAACCGTTTCTCAGTGCAGTGACTCCAGACCCTCTGTACAAATGAAATGAAGTACGAGGGCCTGGTTTACCAGGTTAGGCTAAACCTGGTGCTTGAATTTAAGCCTAGCACCTGGAGGTGTTTATACTGGACTATTGGCCTAGCCCAGTCCAGTATAAACGCCTCCAGGTGCTAGGCTTAAGTTCAAGCACCAGGTTTGGCCCACAGTATAAACTACGGTTTAAAATGAATTCACTGTTAATACAATGGCCTGTTTATAAACAGGAAAGATAAGTGAATATACATGCATAAATGTAAAATGCAGCTCATATATAACTGATATTCTTTTATGTTTCTAAGGTTTCAGGCACAGTTAGGCAGTTCACATTCTGTACCTCAGTCTTTCACCAAAGAGGTCATTCTCCTCCCAGACCATACATCCACACAGGTGCCAAGGCGTGCCAAAAAGCGTGGCTTTTTGAAAATGGACATATAAAATCTGCCTTGGAATTTGGCTGTGACTGGGACTCGAACAAAGTAATGCAGGCAATAACGGCAGCCTTTCAGCCAAATGTGGAGGGATGCAGGTAAACTTTTGATCTGTTTGTCACAGTTTTGCCTGTTTTGTCTTATTTGAATTTTTGCAACAATAACATGATATACTTAACTATATACTACTACTCTCTCTCTCTCTCTCTCTCTCTCTCTCTCTCTCTCTCTCTCTCTCTCTCTCTCTCTCTCTCTCTCTCTCTCTCTCTCTCTCTCTCTCTCTCTCTCTCTCTCTCTCTCTCTCTCTCTCGTCTGTCTTCAACTGTTCCTATCAAATAAAGATAAATGCATAGATGCTGAATATTGATAAATACAGTAAACTGAAGTTAGTTGAACTGAAAAATGAACAGAATGTAAATTTTTGTGTGCACGCAAATGATGTATTGAAACTAAAACCTTTCATTGTACTGTAGCGTGGACTTTAAGAAAAGTTTCATATACTGTGCTTTTCATTCCCTTAGGTTACAAATCTTGCTGTCATGCCACAACAAACTAGTTGAGCCATCCCTTACCTCCACACAGACTTTGAGTGGAGACCTTGTGAAAAAACTCTTTCACCAGAAGTCCATTTATGTCAGGCCTGACAAGATCATTTTAAGTGAGGAAAAAGAATCTGTAAGTAGTGCTGAAGATTTGAAGAAAAATATGATAGTGGCAGTGACCATGGCAGTATTTTATTTAACATTTTACATAATATAAAAGTTTATGATGTGTTGTTGTTAGTATAGTGTATTGGATCCAAAAAGGTTATTGTATTTATTTGTGTACATTGACAGTCATGGTCTGATGGAGACAGTAGCCATACAAACGGCACGGGTTTGGCAGAAATATCTGGCACTGACAAATGTGGTAAATATGTTTATCTACTGTACTTGCATCTACAAAGAAACTTAAAATGATGTTGGTTCTGTCTTGGGTTTTACACTATTATATCATATATTAAGTCTTTTTTAAAACTGGAATGCAGTTTAAGTCATATTTTGTGCAGAAAAAATGAAATTATACTAAATCTACCACATAATACATTTATTGTATAAGCCCAAAATGTGTTATGATGCTTATTGTCTTTCTCAAAAGTTAAATGTTAATCTACTATTTTCCCATGTTCGTACAGTCACTGATGGTGTGCCTGACATTTCCAAACAAGATCTCTCAGCCATCCCCACTGTTGAGGCCCAGTCCCTCTCCAGTAATGCGCCTTCCATCTCCAGTGGTGACGAAGTTATCTGGTGTTTTACTACCCAAGATATTTGCACCAATGCACCTTCCATCTCAGCTGAGACCCTCACCATGTCCACTGGTGCTGGTGCCATCACTGTTGATAAGACTCAGACCTTATTCAGTGGAACTTCTGCCATCTCCAGTATCTCCAGTAGTAACACTACCACTGTCAATGCTAGTGGTGACAGGCATTGCTTCTCTGCTAATAACACCTCTGGTCTGTCCCATGGTCCCACTCAACCCTGTGCATCAGGCAAAAGTTCATCCAGCACATCCTACAGGTACATCTTTTGTAATTTTTTGTCTTATTTCAGACTGTATTTTCATCTGCCTTTTTAAAAATCTGCCTTACAGTGCAATTTTGCATTAGAGTAGATGTACTTGATACTAGATGCTTGCGTCCCATTTTTATTATTTATTCATGCTTAAAGGTGAAATATATGACATTAATATAACAGCAACTATTTCCTATGTAAATATATCATGTAGTCATAGCATCCTGAACAGAGGAAGAAGTTACACTCCCCTCTGTGTGTGTTTTGATCTGAACTTCTCAGATCAATAACCAAACATTTGCACGTACGTAAAAGCATGCATATTGGTGCACGGGAGTCCATAGGTCTGCCCCAGTTCATTCCTTGACCTAGTGGTTGCGAGAAAGCTGGTGAATCAGTCATATATTACACCTTTAAATAAATCACTGTCCATTTGAGAACATTTAAGTTATTAGACCATCACAGAAATTCCTAGTCTTGTGGTAATGAAATTGACTGTGTCAACAAACATCATACATTTGTTATTATAAAATATTTTATTTTATAGCACATATCTTGACCTATTTGAGGAAGAATACCTCTCTGATGACCCTGATCTCCAGGAAGCCATTTCAAAGTCTTTGGATACCAGCGCAAGTGAGAGGTCAGTCTAAAATATTACATACAATCTAAGTATTTAAATTGTAATCCAAGATAGCAATAACTTATTGTCTAGCCTAGAGTTAAGTAGCAAAAGGCAAGCCTCAACCTACTGTAAAATTAATTAAATACATATTAATAACAATGTTGGGGATGTTGCTTTATAATTCAGCAGGTGAGCTATTACCAACATGTTTGTTGTATTTTTTTGATTGTTGTAGTGATTTAAAGATGCCTTTAGAGGGAATAATAGAGCGGATTGCTGCTAGAGTAAACAATGACAGCACTGTACGCTTCAATATCATAAGAAGAAGTGTGTGGGATGGAGCATCCAGAGCCATGGGCAGATCCAATTTCTCTCCCGAGAAGAAGGTCGATGTTAAGTTTACTGATGACTATGGACTATCTGAGGGTGCCGTGGACAATGGAGGACCTACTCGGGAATTTTTCCGACTCTGTCTATATGAAATCAAGGACAAAATTGGCATCTTTGAGGGTCCACCTAATGCCAAAGTCCTCACATGCAACTCCAAAGGTACTTATGATTAAATTGATTCATATTGCTGTAAGATGCCACTATTGGATTACTTTGGATCGAAAAATATATACTTCTTGCCTGAAATGATTAATGAGGAGTTCTGAATCTATAATATATTTTTTTAGTATTATTATTTTAAACCAATTATTTACCACGATTAAAAATGGACCTGAGTTCTCTAGCTCACACAGATGGGTGGCATTTTTGATGTACTAATTTGACATATGATATTTAATTTCTTTTGATAACAGCGATGAAAGACAATGGATACTTCTATGCTGGGCAGATTATGGCAATGTCAATTGCCCATGGGGGACAGAGTCCATGTTTCCTGTCTGAACTCTTGTATGAGTGTCTTCTAAAAGGTCCAGACAATGTAAAGGTCAAACTTGAACATATTACTGATGAAGAAACAAGGTCACAGGTGCAGTCGGTGAGCATATTTTTCTTTAATTCTGTTGTAGTATGAAACTAATTATTCATTTTGAATGCACTTATTAACTTTAAAGGTAAACAGTAAAGCTAACGGTTGTATTTCTTCATTCTACTGTATATAGTAGTCAACAAATTTACCATTCTCATATCCTGGTTTTTAGATCTTACAAGCGGAGACTGAAACACAACTGCATGGTGCAGTTGCACAGGCAGCCATCTTGATCAGTCTTGCTGGTCACAGCGTTTGCATAAGACTGGAAAACAAACAACAGACTGCTTTGGACTTGGCTCACTGGTATGTTCTCCAGCGGACCCGTGCACCTTTTGAAAGGTATGTTTATGTATGAGCACACATAATTGCATCCTGGCAGAAAAATTAAAAACAAGAGATAAAAAAGGAAAGTTTACTTTTGAGTTGCTACCATACAAACTATGTTAACATTGTATATGAAAATTTTCAATGTTGATTGTAGACTTCCCTTTTATAGTGCACTGGTGTAAGCCAGATTATATTATTTACTTTGGCTAGAATTCATGTTTTTTTTGTTTTTGTTTTTTGATAGTTTCCAGTGTGACATGAACTACACATTACAATTTGTTTCCTTTTTATTAGGTTCAGAGATGGCTTAATGTCTCTAGGTGTTCTGGATGCTCTCCATAGATACCCTCTACAGATGAAGTGCCTTTTCGTGAAGGCTGAAAAGGATTTAACAGCGGCTGATGTGGAGAATCTCTTCCAGATCATTCACTCTGAAAGAGGGAGCAATGCATTCCAAGAAGAGTGCCGGACACTGGCTTTCTGGCAAGACTATCTTCAGGATGCTGAATGTAAGTTTTATATGTAGTATACAATTAGTGTTTCAAAAAGACATTCATAGTGGTACATGACACATCATAGTGGTACATGACACTGGCAAAAAAAACATGAATGAATCGTTGTAGTTTAATTAATCCACTGTATAAGACGGTTTATATGTAATTTAGATACATGAACTGGGACAGTGAAGTAGCTTAGCCCATGTGGACTTGGCTTGAGAACAGGAGTGTTGGCAGTTTGGGTCCAGCTTGGACCAAATTATGGAGTGTGGACTGGTAGCTGGAGAGGTGCCAATTTGCCTCCTGGGCACAGTGCAGTTGCCTTTGAGCAAGGCCCTGTACCCCCAACTGCTCAGGGCACCATCGTATTGGACAGGCAGTCCCCTAACTCTGACATCTCTGCATACATTCATGCATGTGTATAGGTCCTATTTCTGCATGTGTTTCACAACTTGGTGAAAAAAATTATATTTCCCCTCAAGGGATTAATAAAATATTCCTTGTTGTTAAATTCAAAATGCATTCGTTTGGGATCAAGGTTTCATATAAAAACATAAAAAAACTAGTAAATGCACATGCATTCTTGGTTGTACTGGCTGTTGTATGCAAATTATCCTTTTCATTTCAAGTATACTTAATTACTTTGTGAAAATGCTGGTAGATGTAGTCATCATTTAATTGTGTTAACTCTCTTTTTATGTTTTACAGTTGAAAACGATGTCTGTCTGGAGGATATTCTTGTTTTCTTTACCGGATGTGACAGCATTCCAGCGCTGGGTTTCTCTCCAAAGCCAAGCCTCGAGTTTATCACCCATTCACGATTTCCACTGGCCAATACTTGCGGAAATGTTCTTCACATACCAATTCATGCCACATACAGTGCTTTCAAATCTGATATGGATTTTGCCATACGCAATTCACCAGGATTTGGAAGAGCGTAAGGGGTATTATTATGAAGAGATTTTAGATCGCGAGTTATGCTGAGTTTTTTTGTTTGTTTTTTTAAATAATTACTGTCATTTCATTTTGTTCTTCCTTGACCCAGAAATTTTAAAGGCATCAGGAAATGTACAGGAAAAAGTTCTTTGTTACATTTGAAGATATATTTCAACCCATCCATGGTTTTGTTTCAGATTTAATAATAATTTCACTTGAACTTTTAAGTTGATCAATGTGGGGCACTTCTGTTTATGTTGTAGCCAACTAGTCCTACAATCTGAACCATGATGCATTCATTATATGTTGTTGGACTACACATTCTAAGATGTCCCATCGCAGTGTTTGATTGTTTATCACCTCTATGGGCAGCAGGAGAATTTACACAAAATACCGGTAAATGTTTTCTGCAGTAGGAGTTCAGGCAGATTGTTCCCTCAAATAAATGGTTCTATGTTTCTACTTTGTATGTGCTAGTTCATTGTCATTTAGTGTGTATTGTAGCAGGATATGTGCGTCATATTTTTCTAGAATAGATATTAGATATTTGAAAAATTGTATACATAATGATTTTTTAAGAACTTAACATGCAGGGTTAATCTCCATCAATAGGTTTACATTAATACATTATGAGTAATATACATACTATAATCAGCCGTGGACAGTAACCAAGTATTGTACTTTCAGGTACCTAACTTGAGTGTTTGCATTGGATGCTACTTTATACTTTAATTCTACTACATCTTTATACTTCTACTCCACTACCTCTCAGATACAAATATTGTACTTTATACTCCACTACATTTGCCTGACAGTTTTAGTTACGAGTTACTTTTCAGATTACAATTTTCATACCCTTCCTGTCCAGTGAAAAAAAATATACAGTACATAGCGCATATATATGGAGATAACATGTTTTATTGTAAAAGAAAAGTATTTTAAGCACATCTTCTGTCCTAGGACTCAATTTTTCCATTGATGTTCTTTAAAAGGCACAATATAAAGTAGATTAAATTGTCTTTTCAAATTGAGTCTTGTTACAAATTAACAGCATTTTCTCAAAATTACTTAATATCTGATTCTGTACATGACAATGTATGAAACCACAATAACTTATTAACAGCAACTAAATCACTAAACCACACTAAATATTTCTTTGAAGCAGGTTACATGCTGTGAGAAATAGATCTATCCCATGATTTCCATCATCGGTGAAGGGATTAACTGGCCTTAACTCCATGTTCCACTGGTGGTCATAAGGGTGTTGCACAGGAACATGATTGAGTAGCCTTTGATTTTCAGGAAGTTGGAGCATTCCCACTGTCCACAGTTGCAGTGGGGATTGACTCTCCATTGTCCTCAAGCTGTGATGGTTCCACTGGCTTACAAACTCATCCACAGATCTGTTTATTCTTGGCAGGTAAACATGGTGAAGAGCTGTAATGTGAAGAGGGTCGGTGCTATCTAAAAGTCCAACATTTTCCATAAAGATGAAAAGGTCTTTGAAGTATGCTGACACCACCCTGTTTAGTTCACCCCACAGTCTTTCAATTCGCTGATTATGAACACTACGTCCAACCATAAAACTTCCTTTGTTAGTCCCTCGATTCTCAATCATAAACCGCGCAACATCAATGTTCTCACTACCAGCATCACCTCTGACATGATGTGGGAGTCCAAACACATCAACAGCACCCTGGAAAAGTTGCAAGGCAGTCAATGCTCGGTTGTCTGTGCAACATCTTAGGTAGGTAATGCAGCGACTATAGCCATCAACTCCTCCATGGAACACAAATCCCCATGGATTTAATTTGTGATTTGTGTCAATATGCCTGAAAAAAGAAGGCATTTATTATTATTATTATTATTATTATTATTATTATTGATAAAAGAAGAAATTCAATTTGTCAACTGGACAAAGTTTGTTTGGTCAAACAAACTGTCCAGTTGACAAATTGAATTTCTTCTTTTATCATGGATTCTATCTGGACGACTGAGGGACTCTTCACGTATTATTATTATTATTACCATTATTATTATTATTACCATTATTATTGTTGTTATTATTAATAACCATGTCCTACATTTTTGTCTTCTTTTTTTCTTTAACAAGTAGGCTATTTCTACTTGATAAGATTTAACATGACATGTTCATGTTTTTTTTTTTTTACATATAGTCTTGTATTTCTTTTCATGTAATGAAGCATGATGTTTACTATTTATTTTAGGCTACATTTGACCCACATAAATCCTTACATCAATCTACATGACTTGCTTTATTGACCAGCAAGGGAGTAGTTAGGGAGTAATGAGTGTAATGTTAATCAAATTTACAAAACACATACCACACTTGATTTGGGACAGAGACATTGTAGACCCTCCGCTGAATTGCCCTTCGTCCTCTTAAAGCTCTTCCCACTGGATCGACTATTCTCAAACGCTCTCGCACTCGCCATCGCTGAACTCTGATTCCTCTCCCCCTCAAACTACCTGTGATGTAGGTCTCTCCTGAACCAGGGGTTTGTCTAAAAATCTCAGTAATAAGATGATCAAGATCATCATTTGAAATGTTGGTGAAATTCCCATAGTCCACCAAACCAAGTTGTGTTCTGTGGTTGTAGAGTGTTCGAACGTTCACGCACAGCATCCGAGATATGGCCATCCAGCTGAATCCTAAATCCCGCATGTGAGTCAGCTGAGCAGCTGATATATTATACCTCAAAAGAGAAAAAGTAAAAAAAACAACAACAACAAATGTGTCAATTCGGACAGTGTGAAATAAATCTTATTACCTTGTAGCCTATTATTATTATTATTATTATTATTATTATTATTATTATTATTATTATTGATCTTGTTTGTAAGGTCTTGATTGTACCATGTACTAAGTGGTTATGTGCTCTTGGCTTGCATCAACCTCCATCCCCATACCCCTTTTTAATTTCTATCACTTACCTCTGCCTTCCTCTCTGAGATGCAGAATGTGTGTCCATACCATGTGCTTGTATATCAGCTTCTAACTGAAGTGTTATCTCCACCTGCATCTCCCTTAGAGACTCGTAAATTTCTTCAAGAATGATGCATAAGGTCCTTACAGCAATGTTTTGTTGATTATGATTACTCATAAGCGCTATGAATGTCACAATAATGGAAATATGATCCTCAAGATAACGTGATATCGACTCCAAACTGTTAGTATCATTTCGAGTATAACCTGCAGCAAAAAAGTTTTCCAGTTCAACAAAGTACTGGTATATTTCAGCTGACGCCATTTTGCAAAGCTAGGGAATTCAGAAGGCTTTCACTCTTTGGATTCTCAAGATTTCATTCCATATATTCAAACATTCACTCCATATATTCAGGTTTCATTCAATATATTCAAGTTTCATTCTATATATTCAAACATTCATTAAATATATTCAAGTTTCGTTTTATATATTCAAACGTTCATTCTATATATTCAGGTTTCATTTTATATATTCAAGCGTTCATTCTATATATTCAGGCTTCATTCTATATATTCAGACATATCCATTCTATATATTCAAGCGTTCATTCTATATATTCAGGCTTCATTTTATATATTCAAGCGTTCATTCTATATATTCAGGCTTCATTCTATATATTCAGGCTTCATTCTATATATTCAAGCGTTCATTCTATATATTCAGGCTTCATTTTATATATTCAAGCGTTCATTCTATATATTCAGGCTTCATTCTATATATTCAGGCTTCATTTTATATATTCAAGCGTTCATTCTATATATTCAGGCTTCATTTTATATATTCAAGCGTTCATTCTATATATTCAGGCTTCATTTTATATATTCAAGCGTTCATTCTATATATTCAGGCTTCATTCTATATATTCAGGCTTCATTTTATATATTCAAGCGTTCATTCTATATATTCAGACTTCATTTTATATATTCAAGCGTTCATTCTATATATTCAGGCTTCATTCTATATATTCAGGCTTCATTTTATATATTCAAGCGTTCATTCTATATATTCAGGCTTCATTCTATATATTCAGGCTTCATTTTATATATTCAAGCGTTCATTCTATATATTCAGGCTTCATTCTATATATTCAGACATATCCATTCAATATATTCTTTAATTTCCTAAACGGCATGCCATAATATATATATATATATATATATATATATATATATATATATATATATTAGGGCTGTCAAACGATTAATTTTCTTGATCGCAACTAATCTCAGAAATTTCATAGTTAATCGCGATTAATCGTGATTTATTTTGCATGTTTAAAATTGATATCTTGCAGTAAGACCGTTCGAATCTAAAGTTCAACTCACAATGCAAAGTATTTCTCACCATTTTTTTTATTTCAAAAAAGTGCAGAGAAAGGAAAAAGTAACAATGAACCAGTAATAGTGCTTACTTTGAGAAATTGTAAATAAATGATTGAAGCCCGCTCGAGCTGCCTACGGATGCGTAGAAGGAACAAAATACTAGCAAACTCAAAATAGCGTGTTTAACTGACAATGAGTTTAATTAATACAACCAAATGAGCTGCATATGGATGGTAGAATTGCGGAAAATGCTGGCAAACTCTGATCGCGATAAAAAAAATTGTTCGCGATCATAACTCTAATCACGATTTATCGCGATTAATGCGTTAATATTCCCAGCCCTAATATATATATATATATATAATATATAGGCGTTATTGCTTTGAAAATACCTTGAAAATCATGCATTGCATTCCACAGATCTGGTGTCTGATTTAGCACTAGTATTCCACTTCTTTGCAAAGGCCTTCTCTATTTCTAAATGTTTATCTATTCTAATTACATATTTAAATGATTGTTAATTAAGTAAAAATTATGATAATTTTCATTTCTTGGTAGAAATCACTCCAACTACCTAACTCATATGCTTCCATGATCCAAAATGAAACTCACCTCTGTAACTCTTCTTCTTCTAGGCTTCTTATGCACAACAGCCGCTGGAGACAAGTGCCTCTCCTCCCCCTGCCTCAACGGCGCCACCTGCATGGAAAACCTGGGCGAGTACAAGTGCCTCTGTCCCAGGACCCCTCTTTGGTTCATGGGCACACACTGCGAAGACCTATACGACCCATGTTTAGACGCTCCATGCTCTAACTGTACCTCCATACCCGGGACAGGCAACTACACGTGCCACTGTCCGGCTGGCTTCACCGGTCAAAACTGCACAGAGGACATTGATGAGTGCTTGGAAAAGCCTTGCACTGGACTTAAAAGTTTTTGTGTCAATAAAGTTAACAGATACACATGCCATTGCCCCATTGGTTTAGGCGGAACAGACTGCAAAAATAATATAACAACTTGTTCGGACCAAGAATGCCAAAATGAAGGCGTGTGCGTGTATGTACCAGATATGGGACGGAGATGCGACTGTCCTGCAGGGTTTGAAGGGGAAAACTGTGAAGAGGATATTAACGAATGTATGTCAGAGCCTTGCAAGAACGGAGCCATATGTAAAGATTTGGTGAATGGGTACCAGTGTTTCTGTGTGCCGGGTTTTCAGGGATCTCACTGCGATTTGGATATAAACGAATGTGCGTCGAAACCGTGTCAGAACAACGGGACGTGTTTGGATCGGGTGGATCATTATAAGTGTGACTGCGCGCCGGGGTTCAAAGGTAAGCAGAATTTAAATTGTATTAGCTTAAAGGTGCTTTTGGGGTTGGAGGATTGTCACCTGCTTCTTTCTATGGATATATCATTGCTCTGCTTACATTTATTCAATTACATGTGGTTTTAGACTTCAAAAATACTTAGAAAAACAGACATTCTGACTATGAGCAAGATAAGATAAGATAAGATAATCCTTTATTTGTCCCATAATGGGGAAATTGCAGTGTCACAACGCAAGTTTCAGAAACAGTAGGAAAATATGAGCATGCATCAAAATTAAGGTAAATAATAATAATAATAAGTATGTACAATCAACTAAAAAACACAACACTGTAAGGTTAAAAGGCACAGGAACGCTGCACAATAAATGATTCTGAGCAGTGAACAAACAGCAGTTAAAGTGACTCCAGTTCAGTAATATATAATATCACTACAATAAAGTGACTCAGGTGATTGTGTACAGTGCAGTGATGGACAGTGGTTGTTAAATAAATAAGTAGCAGGTAAAGTGACTTTAAATAATATTGCACATTGTAATTATTACTATGGAGGTCACTTCTCTGGAGATCTGATCTGTAATTTGGTCAATATCATACTGTGAAACATTCCAGATAAACTAATAACATCTCCATGGCGATAAGCATTACATTACACATAATCACTGCAAAACACAAGAATACATTTTTTGGCAATAGGCTCTGCACAGCAGTATACTAGCGAGTTCACTGTGTTATTTTTATATTTAGAATACTTACAGTTTGTGGCATTTTAACATTTAGGCAATTATGCGTTAGCAATAGACACAAGCATCTCTCTTTCTAAAGACAGAAGACATGGTTTCAGCTGGGTGCACACAGTAACGCATGTCTACCTAAAAATGGCTCCAAATGCTTTTCTGTGGAGTGTGAGAGTTTCAAGTCATTATGTGTTATCGCGTGAACCCCCACGACACAGTGATGCCTCTGTCAAATATGCACCGTAGTTGTCGTAATTGGTCTAACAGGCAATCTGTAAGTAACCCACTCAAAGTACATGCTGCCTTGCAGTTAGTGTACACCCGGTGTTACTGTACACCTAGTGTAAGGGTGTGCTGGATATGGGCAGAGATATCATATTTCTATTTACTGTTTAAAAGTCCTATGTAACTCAAAACTGATTCTTGTGAGCTTTAAAGGAGAATTAACGTTTTTTACAATCTGAGCCTTATTTTGGCAATAAAACAAGTTATTTTACTCACCCATAGCACTTTGGTGTCATTTGGAGCACTTCCGGAGATGTTTTAGATTTGCGATATCCGTAATGTGAGTTCTCGGGGCACATGTTTGCGGTCTCTCAATAACACAAACTTTACCACTTTTCAAATCATAGAACCTCAATGTTTTAGTCTATGCTTTCGTTTGAGTCAAAAGTGGCCTGTAATCCGAGATTTATCCATAGTTTCGAGTAGATGAGGACGCCAGTGTGCATGTGCGGAGTCACATCTTATTTCACTCTCAGCTCCCGGGACCCAAACATGAAATGCAAAGCTGTAAATTATGGATAAATCTCGGATTACAGGCCACTTTTGACTCAAACGAAAGTGTAGACTAAGACATCGAGCTTCTATGATTTGAAAAGTGCTAAAGTTTGTGTTATTTGGAGACCGCTCAGGGCATATATCATATGCCCCGAGAACTCGCGTTTCGGATATCGCTAATCAAACATCTCCAGAAGTGCTCCATGTGACACCAAAGTTCTATGGGTGAGTAAAACAACTTGTTTTATTACCGAAATAAGGCTCAGATTGTAAAAAAACATTAATTCTCCTTTAAGCCATGTTATGAAGTTATTACCTACTCAAAAACATACCCAGAGTTGTGTTTTGTTTAATTCAGACATATCTGACTAAACCTGAATTATTATTACAGTAATCCCTCATTTATCGCGGGGGTTAGGTTCCAGAAATAGCCCGCAATAAGTGAAATCCGCGAAGTAGGACAACTTTATATTTTACAATTATTATACATGTTTTAAGGCTGTAAATGCCTCACCACACACATTATACACTTTTCTCAGACTGGAATTAACATTTTCTCATATTTGTCTCTAGTTTAAACACTCAAATTTTCATAGATTTTCAACAAAATGTATTAATACATTTTGTTTTCACAGCATGGGGGGAGACACGGCTCCGGGAGCCCACAATAAACCCCTCATCGTGGACAAATCCGTGACAGAGCAGCATGTGTCGCGCACTTCTCCAAGGGGTTGGTGCGCGTCTCGTCCAGGGACGTGGCAGTGCTCCTCACGCGTTTGGCGGGGCTCCCGGAGCCGTGTCTCCCCCCATGCGTCACTATTAATACATTTTGATGAAAATCTATGAAATTTTGAGTGTTTAAACTAGAGACAAATATGAGAAAATGCAGCGCGAGGCCGCGTGTACACCGGGGAGATAGAACTGCGGCGCCCGGACCGCGTGCTCTCAACCCGAGCCACAAACCGAACACGCACAAATGAACGCAAAAGCCGCACAGAGTGATTTAATCCTGGTTTAGACCTGGTTTAGTTCTGGTCTAGACCTGGTTTAGTCCACGTTTAGTCCTGGTCTAGTCTCTTAGCCAATCAGGACGCCGAACACATTGTTACACTATTAAAAAAAAAAGTTACACTATAAAAAAAATGAAAAAAAAAAAAATCGAAAAAAAAATCAGCGAAACAGCGAGGCCGCAAAGAGTGAACCGCGATAGAGCGAGGGTTCACTGTATTATTATCTACATCTCCAAAATTCAAAATGCTGTATGGGCCCTTTAAAATGTATGTTTCACTTTTTGGTTTAAATGTGAAATTTCAATCTTGTTTTATATTTTATTTATTCCATTTACTTTCTCATTCTTTATTATGAGTTGCTAGCTATACTACACTAGTTTTCTGTTGCATTTATGTGTAATTTCATTCTCACGTATGGTCATGCCTCGCCCCTCTCTGCCCCTGTGGCGCTCAGGACTGAACTGTGAGGTGGAGATTGACGAGTGTGAGACCGCCCCCTGTCAGAACGGTGCCACCTGTCTGGACCTGGTGGCTATGTACCTGTGCCAGTGTGTGCCCGGCTTCGAGGGCACAGACTGCGAGGTCAACATTGACGAATGCAACAGCGCCCCCTGCCTCAACCACGGCAGGTGCATAGACGGGGTCAACAGGTAAGAGAGAGTACAGATTAGGTTTAAAGGAGGATTAAGTTTTTTACAATCTGAGCCTTATTTTGGTAATAAAACAAGTTGTTTTACTCACCCATAGCACTTTGGTGTCATATGGAGCACTTCCAGAGATGTTTTAGATTAGCGATATCTGTAACGCGAGTATGTAATATATACCCTGAGCGGTCTCCAAATAACACAAACTTTAGCACTTTTCAAATCAAAGAAGCTCATGTCTTAGTCTACACTTTCGTTTGAGTCAAAAGTGGCCTGTAATCTGAGATTTATCCATAATTTACAGCTTTGCGTTTCATGTTTGGGTCCCGGGAGCTGAGAGTGAAATAAACTGTGACTCTGCACATGCGCACTGGCGTCCTCATCTACTCGAAACTATGGATAAATCTCGGATTAAAGGCCACTTTTGACTCAAACGAAAGCGTAGACTAAGACATCGAGCTCCTATGATTTGAAAAGTGGTAAAGTTTGTGTTATTTGGAGATCGCTAATCTAAAACATCTCTGGAAGTGCTCCATATGACACCAAAGTGCTATGGGTGAGTAAAACAACTTGTTTTATTACCGAAATAAGGCTCAGATTGTAAAAAACATAAATTCTCATTTAAGACTAAATATTATACACTTTACTTTGTTTAGGTTTGAGGTAATGAGGTACTATCAGTATTTTTTATTTTTTTTTTGAATGTAAAGGTACACTATGCAACATTTCTTCTTGTCTCCAAAGCAGATGTTATTGCTTTGCCTGCATTGTTCCATTGTATGACAACTAAATCTGCCTCCATGAAGACAAGCAGGTGAAGCATGTTTTTTATGTATATTTGAGCAGAAAATTAAAGAAGCAGATGGCAGACTCTTAATCAGACAAGTTACACAGTGCACCTTTAAATCACAATGCTTCAAAAATGGCTATGAATTTCTTTTCTTTTTTTTACCCTTAGCCCCCAGTAAATAATAATTCATATTTTCAGATTGGCTACATGGGTGAAGTGTCTTGCTCACATACCCAGTGGCAGGAAGGAATTGTCTTTAATGTGTCATACTTCATACTTTACTACTACACTTATGCGACCAGTTGGATTCTTGCAATAACCTGTACTTTAAACAAAAAAACCCACAACTACACGGGGCTTACATTGGAGTGTCTACGCCCCATGTGTCGTAGAGCCATGTGCCACTTGATAAGGATTAATCTGCTTATGTGAGTGAATCATGGATGTGGAGGTGCACACAATACTTTGTCAATGCACTGGAGGGGAAGGAACAACAGGAGATAAATACACAAATGTCAAGTACATTAAGATTATGTAATAGAAATGTGGAATATTCCACAATTAAAGGTCCTATATTGGGCAAAATTGACTTTTGTGAGCTTTATGCCAAGTTCTAATGCTGTTACCTCCTCAATAACATACACACATTTGAGTAATCCTTTATTATCAGTCTGTCTATACAGCTTGTTTTTTTACTTGAGAGAAAAATCACTCTAAATATGCAGAATTTGTGTGTTAAACATGTGTGAATGAAAACAAAAAAACAACTCCAGGTGTGTGTTTTTAATGAGGAAACAACATTACCACATAGATCAGAAAATAGCGTAATACTTATATGCCCTTTAAATTTAAGTGCTGATATATTGTACAAGCAGCTCTTGCAGTCAAAATGAGACCTTTGTGTGCTGCCTGCATTTAATTACAAAGCGTTTTAGCCTCAGAAAACCAGGAAGTGTGCTCTTAGCATGCTAGTTGTTAGCATTACTGTAACAGCAAAACTCTGTCCTCTTACAGTTGTGAAAAACGGTTATATACTCATCGCAGTCAATGACAGGATACTAGGAATGCATTAGGAAAGCAAGGAGTAACTTTGGACTGCTGCAAAAGGTTTAATCAATTCACAATATGTATTTAAAGGCAACATTTTACCATATTTTATTTTGTGTATCCATTATTTCAAGTAAAAATAAAAAGTTTTAGCATCTCAAAAGGTTCTCAAACATTTTCATTACAGCATAATATAACTTTGACAATATCCCTGTTCTTGGCAACACAAAACACATGGACTTACATACCACAATAAGCCTGGATTTGATTTCCGGTTCAGACTCTTCTAAACCCGACTGATGAAAGCTTTAATCTCAATGCCCGTGGGGTTGTGTGCTGTCTTGTTTTGCAGTTATGAGTGCGACTGTGATGGGACGGGCTTTGTGGGGGAACACTGTGAGGAGGACATACCTGAGTGTGCTTCAAACCCCTGCCAGAACGGAGCCAAGTGTGTGGAGGGGGTCAATGAGTACCACTGCCTATGCTGGACAGGTACAGTGCAGATAAAACTGCTGTTGTGCAAAGAGGAGTATACAGGCTTTTCATTTCAAATTATAAAGAAATTAAATAGTATACTTGCATAGTCAGATTATATCATATAAACTGCAACAGCTACAAACAACTGTTGTCACACATATTGCCTTTTTACAAGATGTATTAAAAGTACAAAGTCTACTAACATAATCTGAACATGTATTTGTTGTTTTATTTCATTTAGAGGGAAGTTTACTCTGATTTATATATTCTATTTTTAGCGATTATTGAATGCAATGAGTAGGTACATGGTATTGGTACATGTACATCTCAGCTGTTCAATGTTCCGCAAATTAAAATAGGCCTATCTAACAAACATGTACCAAGTAGAACTTGCCTTGACATGTTCAGTTTTTTATTGTGACCCTCTAAACGTAAATTAAGCATTTTAAGTTCAAAATGAGCATATTAGCAGCATGTCTAAAACAGGAACTCTTTCAAAATAAGGGTTCCTTTTTTATCAGTATGTGTATTTGTCATGATGTGAAGTGTGCAACAAAATTCACAATATCCTCCTGGGACCCGTAGAAAAAAGTGTATCTAAATTATTATTATGATTATTATTTTAGTTTTCTATTTGGAGGTAAATGAACACCTTAGCATTTGTATTTTGTTAATTTTATTTTTATTCATAATGTTGTAATGTGTCCTCTGTAATGGACGTTAATAGTGTTATTTGTTATTTGTTTATTTGTTTACATATTTATGCATGTTTATTTATTATTTTTATTTATATTTTTAGTTATTATTTATTTATTTGCTTATTTATGTGTTTTATTTATACTATTTTTTTTAATTATGATTATTTTATTGATTTATTATTATTATTATTATTATTATTATTATTATTATTATTATTATTATTATTATTATTATTATTATTATTATTATTATATATATTTATTTTTTTTCCTCAGTGTCCACTATAAAGGACACAAATGAATGGGCCGGGTCTCTGGAGGATATGGAGGGAGTCATGAGCGAGGTCACATACAGAGCTAATGTATGGAAAGGTGCCAGCGTTTACTGTAGAATGTAGACATTCTGTTTACAAACAGTGGAACGCTCTATTTATGGGTTTCAGACTTTTACCCCCAGATATAACATATGTTTAAAATAGTTAATCACTATTTGTCCTATCCTCATTTTTCATCTTGAAATCCATGGCTAGGCTTAGTTGCTTAGCACAATAAAGATGTGACACACATTTTCAACATTTGGCAAGCTGCACAACGTTATATTCCTATTCCTTTTCTTATTACAAGTCCTCTCTTTAAATACTCCACCGCTTCTTCTAAGTGTGGCGTTTACACTTGGAATAGAGAACCAGTCAGCACATACATCAGTGGCCTTTGACTCGAGGCTGACCTCTGGAGGCCAGGGGTTTCCCACACATAAATTCTACTCAACAAAAGAGCAGTTAGTTTGACCTTTGAGTGACTACAGAGAATACCCGCTCCCTCCTCTTTCTACTATTTAAGTTACGTCTTTATAACCCAGCAGCACAGCGCAGTCAGAGGGCCAGTTAAATTATACATGTGATGCATAAGCACACTGCTGCAGGGGAAGGTGCAGAGTTGCAGAATTCTTGTTTTTGTGCATTTAAAATAAGACGTTAGCTCAACAATATTTCCCCACAGACTGCAAGATGCCAAAAGCTTGATTTGTGATTTAGTAGCGTGTCTTTGTTCAATACAGTTTTTGCTCTTCTGTGTAATAAAAATAAAAACAAACCCCAAATAAATGTGTGAAAAGTTGAAGGCAAAATTTGCTAAAATGTTAAAATTTGTGTTATTAATTGATCTACTTGAAATTCACAAGTAATGTAAGGTTAAACAAATGAAGTGGAACGCGTTAGGGAGGGCATCTGATGTAAATCTGTGCCAAATAACCTAGTACAGATTTTCACTGGCCATCTGAAAGCTAATTTGTTTCAATTTAAAGGTAATAAAAATTTTAATTTGCTGCTTGTCTCCATGGAATTACGTTGCTGTGTCTGAAATGTTCCTCAGTAAAGCATTAAGTTAATCCATGTTGTAGGTGTTTCATTCTTACTGTGAGTGGGGTCATCTCTCCACAGATCTGACATATACTCCTGGGACCCGAAGAAAAAAAGTGTATCTAAATTATTATTGTTATTATTTTAATTTTCTATTTGGAGGTAAATGAACACCTTAGCATTTACATTTTGTTCATTTTATTTTTATTCATATTTTTGTAACATGTCCTCTGTAATGGACTGTAATAGTGTTAAATCCATGTCAAGTTAACCTAACCTAAACCTAAACATTTTTTTCGGTCGGTTTTACAGTTTTTAGACTACTTTTTAATTTATTATTTATTTATGTATTTTTATGTATTATTTTTAATATTTTATTTTTATTTTTTATGTATCATTTATTTATTTACTTATTTTTGTATTTTATTTATATATGTTTGATTTTTGTAATGTATTTTATTTATATATTTTAGATTTTTTTATGCATTATTATGATTGTTATTATTATTATTATTATTATTATTATTATTATTATTATTATTATTATTATTATTATTATTTTTTTTTTATCATAGTGCAGCCACAATTTAGAGTCTATCTCAAAACTTAAAAGATGTCCACTATAAAGGACACAAATGAATGGGCAGGTTTCAGGAGGATATAAGCTGGACTTCTATTTATATGAATAAGTTTAATGCTAAATTGTGGAAAATTCTAGACAAAGCCAACTCCATGGAAGTGTTCATGACCTTCTGCAAGAAATGCTACACAGTGCACGCTTAATAATTGCTGTTGTACATGAGATAGTTAAAATGAGACGAAGTTGCATAGTTTGTGTGTTGTAGTGCATTGCTGCTTGATCAGCCCTTCAAACATCTGGTAAACAAACCATATTGCTTTGTTTTTATGATGTAGGTTATGAAGGAGATAACTGTGAGGTGGACATTGACGAGTGTCTGTTGGAGCCCTGTGAAAACAGAGGAGAGTGTTTCCAGCGCTCAGATGTTCTACAGTACGGACACCTCCCCGAACTCAGCACAGTCTCCTTCAGCTACGACCAGGCTGCGGGCTTCATCTGCCGCTGCCAACCGGGATTCACTGGTAACTTACAGTGACTGAAATATTCTTCCATAGATTTTTAATCTTATCCAGTATTTCCAGTGTACTTGACTTGCCGTTGGTCCAATTACTGATATTTGTTGATATTAACACTATAAAATCTAACTCAAATTCTTCCTCATCTATTAAAGGGATATGCCACCCCCAGGTCAAACTTGGGCATCTCCCCACAGTCCAGAGACTAAAATAAGTGGTGGAAAGCGTTTTTCTGGTGACACAGCCATTGTCCAGGTCTGTCAGCACTGACCGCCGCGGTATCTGCAGCTACTCCGCGTTAGACTGGAGTCTAACGGCGCCAGAGAAAGATTTCGGCCAAAAGGAATTAATTTGCTCGATGCGTTTCCCATTTACTTCCTGTGTAGTGCGCATTCATATCGAGTGCAAATAAATGTGCAAATCAACACAGAGAGCTTGACTTGGTCATTTTGGGTGGGAACTATTTTTCAGTGCGGAAAAAGACAGACGAAGCACACACCACGCTGCGTAACAGGGGAACTCCCTTCCTGGTGCGTAACAGGGATTCCCCTGTCAGCGAAATCTTGGCCGGAATCTTTCTCTGGCGACGTTAGACTCCAGTCTAACGCGGAGTAGCTGCAGATACCGCGGCGGTCAGTGCTGACAGACTCGGACAATGGCTGCGTCACCAGAAAAACGCTTTCCACCACTTATTTTAGTCTCTGGACTGTGGGGAGATGCCCAAGTTTGACCTGGGGGTGGCATATCCCTTTAAATGTTTATGAGTTTTTTTGCAGCTCCTGGCAAAAACTCATAAACACATCCCTCCTGATTTTCTATTTGGCAGTAAATGAACACCTTAGCATTTACATTTTGTTAACTTTTTTATTATTCATAATGTTGTAACATGTCCTCTGGAATGGACGTCGGGGACATTTTGGTGTTAAATCCACGTGAAGTTAACCGAACAAAACCTTTTTTTTTTTTTGGATGACCAATGTCTCTGACAAGCTTTTACAGTTGCCTCAAAAAGTTCTTAAAGTTCTTAGACTCCCTTTTAATTTCTTATTTGTTTTTTAGATATTATGTATTTTTTTATTTTTTTATTTGAGTATTTATTTACGTATTTATTTTTAGTTTTTATGTATTTTTTTTATTTGAGCATTTATTTATGTATTTATTTATTTTTATGTATCTTTATTTATGTATGTATTATTTTTTATATATATATTATGTATTATTTATTTTTTATTTAAGTATTTACATATTTATTTTTATTTTGTATGTATTATTTATTTATGTATTATGTATTTATTATGTATTTATTTTTATATATTACGTATTTTTTTATTTACTTATTTGAGTATTTATTTATTTACATATTTATTTATTTTTATTTTTTTATGTATTATATATTTTTTTATTTTTTATTTTTTTTAAATCATAGTGCAACCACAAACTAGAGTCTCAAAACAATTTAAAGATCGACTGGTTAACTCGATGTCCACTATAAAGTACCGTAATAGCACTGATTATATATTGTCTATCCCAGGTTTAATGATGTTTTGTGTAATGTAAAATGTATGTGTTTTTGTAGGAGAGAATTGCTCTGTAAATGTGAATGAGTGCGCGTCTGGACCGTGTTTGAATGGAGGAAGCTGTGAGGACCAGATCAACTCGTACCAGTGTGTCTGCCCAGGAGGATTCACAGGTATATTCAGCGAAATCATTTAAAGGTGCATTACACAACTTTTCTGGTTGAGGGTACATCACCTGCTTGTTTCCATGGAAATATGATTGTTAAACGTATGCATCTCAAGGGAGACAACCATAGATGGAGCGGCAACCCTAATCACAGAGAATGAATGTTTTTTTTTTAGCTATAGAAACATGAATAAATCCTGGATAGATGTGTTTAATGTTATACCATGGGACATTCCAGGCAAAGCAATAACTCTTATCTCCATGGAGACAAGCAACTGATGGACCATTCACTAGAAAAGTTGCGCAATGCACCTTTACACTGTTCATATATAATGCTATTTTCCTAAAGCTAAATTACATAAATTATTAGTGAGTCATTTACATACACTGCACATCACATTCAAGCATTCAGGCAAAAATGTGGGTGAACCATGTGGGTTTAATCTGATCCTGCTGATAATTCCATATAAAAAACAATTAATTCCATATAATCTGAGACTGGTTACAGTACTAGTTCAGCATCCTTCACAGAGTTTCACAATAGTATGCAAAGTTGTAAGTAAAGTAGTAAATCATTGTCTACCTGGGACTTTCTCTCAATGACCGTAGAGACTAATTTGCTAACCGTATTACAGGCCATGACAGAATATAGTGAAAGGTGATCTGTTGGAGCCTGTCTGAAGTACAGAAGTGTATAGTTTATTACTGTTATGAAGTAAATGTTATGAAGTACACTACCTCAAGTGTTGCTAGGATGGATTTCTCACTTAAAGGGCCTATATTATGCTATTTTCTGATCTGTTATAATGCTGTTTCCTCATCAGAACCATACCTGGATTTGTGTTGTGTTTCATTCACACACACACAATCAAACACACAAACACACAAACCCTGCATATTTAGGTCGTCTTCATCTCTCAAACTGAAAACACTCTATTCCACCTTGTGATGTCATGTGAAAATACAGAAGCACTCCACTGTGTTGTTACATCTTTTGGAGCTATTTAATAGAATCATTTGGATGATTTCAGCCCTACAGTCTACAGAACAAGCATTTTGATCTTTGGAGATGTAGATGGACTAAAATGTAGGCACAGTATATCGAATAAAGGGTTGTTCAACTTCAAACTTGTATCAATAAAACAAAACATAACTCCAGGTACGTTTTTGTGGAGAAAACAACATTCTAACATGGTTTAAAACTCACAAGAGTCAATTTTGCATAGTATAGGACTTTTAACTAGGCCGATGTTTCTCAAATTGTGGCATGGGGCCATTTATATTTTGTTTGTTAATTAGGGTGAACTCTATTAATGCCTTAGTCCTCTTTAGAGTTAATAATTATTTAGATATACCTTATTCAGCTTTAGTTTTTATCTTAGACTAGGTTTGATCTGTTATTAGATCATGCTTAGCCTTAAAGGTGCACCATGTAACTTTTAGGGTCTGACACCTGTTTGTTTCTGTGGATATATCACTGCTCTGTTTGGAATGTCCCAGAGTGTGACATTAAACAGCTCTACCTTACATGTATTCAATTACAGTTGGTTTTACAGCTCAAATATACCCAGAAAAACAGGCAATCTGACTGTGAGCGGGTCGCCTCTCCACAGATCTAACCTGTTGCTTGGTCTGGTTTGGTCTCCATGAAGATAGAACGGTTTAACATCGTATTGTGGTGGAATAACATCTCCACAGAGAAAAGCTTTTGACGGACCCTCCACCAGAAAAGTTACACAATGCACCTTTAATTTATGCCTGATAGTTAATAATAATTAGCCTGTAGTTGACTTACACGCGGAAGGAAATGTTTTTGTATAAAAATATGTTTAAATCCTTGTTCACAATTTTCAAGAATATTGTATCAGTATCATTAGTACTGCGTGAAAAGTCCCTCAGTCGTCCAGGTCGTATCATTAGTACTGTAAATAAAGGACTAAGAAACTCCTCAATGGTATTACATATTAACATAAAGTAGCTGCATTTGAATAGAATGGATCTGAAAGTGAATGCTAATTTGCTAACAGCCTTAAGGGACCGTTCCGTATTGGGAGCACTCGGAGGGGATAACGGGGGCATATGGCACAGACCAACATAGAAAGAAGAAAACAACAAAGCCAATAACAGGTGCCATATGTCAGCGCCATCTCGGGCATTAGAGGGGTCTCGTAAGAAATTTGTCAGGGGGCAGGGGGATTATGGGAAAGCTGCTTATAGGAGCCTAATTAACTGCCATGAAAGAAACAAACAAAGAAAAAGCAACTTCTGTAATGAGGAAAAATATACGTCCACTTTTGGACTGAATCATTTTGAACAATTGTGGACAATATTTTTATACTTCTAGGTAATGTCATGTAAATAACACGCACACTTGGTCATATTTAATTGTGAATACAAATTAATTATTACGTAATACTATAAGGGCTGTATTAGGGTTACTTTAGTCATACACAACATTTACTTTTAAAATATCTTTTTTACTCAATGAATTTAATACATATTCGGTAACACTTGAACAATGAAGTCTTTTTTCATACTTTATTAAGGCTAATTAAGGTGTAGATATTATAGCATGGTACCAAATATTGTATTATTAGAATATAAATTCATATTTGATACTACTTTAATTATGGAATTGGAAATCTGCTCTGTTCCTTGCATAGGTTGACAGCAATGTAGTTTTGGCCACACACTTACAAGTAAGAATTAACCTATGACAAAGACCTGTGAAAGACAGATATGTATAAAAGCAAGAACACAGTTGGATTATGGTTGAGCTAAAATAAGAACTCATTATAGCGAAAACATTACATGGCTAATAGTTCACTGTGTTAAGAGTGTTAAAGCCCCAGTGTGTAGGATTCGTGGCGCATAGGTGGATGGTGCTATTGCACTTTCTGTTTTAGCCACGGCAGACCTCGCCGCGCGGTCCCGTTTTTTTTTTTTTTTTCTTTTCTCATGAAAAAACACATTCCTGATAACCGGCTGGTTAGCTCAACTGGTAAGTCATGGACTTTCCCCTTGGGGGTTGTGGGTTCAAATCCCCCCCGGGCAATGAGCTAACCAGTGTGGGTCCTTGGGCAAGACCCTTCACGGTACTGCCCCCCGGGCGCCGAAAAAGATGGCTGCTCACTGCTCCTGAAAAAAAGGATGGGTCAAATGCAGAAGTCAAATTTCTCCCGTGTGTCACTGTGTGTCATTGTGTGTGAGACCAATAAAGGCTTAAGCCTTAATATAAAAAAAAATAAAAAATAAAAAAAAATGTACCATGACACTCTAAACATCAAATGAAACCTTACAGTCTCCTCTTTTTGACTATGCAATTCATTTCCCTGCAAAACAATCACTCCCCGAGCACATGGGGCTTTTATACGGAAAAGCACAAAACGAGGTTAGCTTACCTTAGAATGCTTTGCACAGGTCAAACTCTGTATTTCACCATAGACTTGCTCTCAATTTGTCCGTAAGGATCCAGCGAATAAAATCCAGCAAAACAATTTAGTCCAAAACACGTGTTAGATCCATTACGAGTCTGATCCGGCAGCATGCTTGTGTTGTTTACCCAAAACCACGAGCCTTGCCGAAGGCGAAGGCGGAGCCCAAATGTCCTTCTGCGGCTCTCGTATTCAAAATGGCTGCCTCTATATGGGGAAGATCCCCCTTTTATGTGACTATATCTAAGTCCAAAAGAATACTTTGATTTCATGATGAAAGTGAAAAGGCTTGGAAAACAATGTATTTTTGAATGGGTATCTTCAATTTCAGTAATTAACGGGTAAAAATCTTACACACTGTCCCTTTAAGTAATGATGTTTACTGACACAGCTCTGTTACCTTTGTCGTAGCTTAGCTCTGTATACAGTACTGCACTCAGATCTTGAAAACATAGTAAATATAGAAAACATATAAACATAGTTCACGCAAAACATAGTAAGAAAATGGGAGGTTTGCGTAGTAATTTGTATAGAAATATAACTAAATGTGCAGTGAGAACTTGGATGTACTTGTGTAGTGTAGTAAAAATACTAACAGACAATACAATACAGACAATGATGAACTGATTTTTCTATTGTGTAGTGTAAGAAATCTATAACTGTATGTGTTACCTTCCTTTTGATTCAGGGTAACAACTACTGCATACACTGGTAGATTTAGTTGGACACTTTGGAACTGAAATATTTTTTAAATATAAAGAAAATGGTGTAGTATAACCCTACCTAAAGCCAATATTAGTGTCAGAGGGCAACCATATAGGAACCAAGAGGTAAAGATAAAGTTCATTGTGCTTATGTGTATAAATATACTTTTGTTAAATATTAATGGACAGTTAAACCTCTTGTATAACTTAGTCCCAGGTCAGTTGCATGGTTATTTTGGTGGTTCTAGCCTGAAAAGTTTGGAAGCCCCAGGACCATGATTATGCTAAAACTTTTGGAGTTTTTTACATTTCAGTAACAATGTAACCCAGTTTTCATTCGTGTATGTTAAAGTACTTCAGTCTGTCTCATTCCCAAGACCTCAAAACACGCTGTTCCACTTTGTGATGTCATGAGGTGGTCCCTACACCTTCATCTAACAAGGATTTGAAGGATTTGAATTTCAAGTATTTTTCGTAACAAAGCATGTCTTACTGATAGCGGCTCATGCTTTTAGCCTTACTTAAGCTGTTTAAAGGAGAATTAACGTTTTTTTTACAATCTGAGCCTTATTTCGGTAATAAAACAAGTTGTTTTACTCACCCATAGCACTTTGGTGTCATATGGAGCACTTCCAGAGATGTTTTAGATTAGCGATAGCCGTAGCGAGAGTTCTCGGGGCATATAATATATGCCCCAAGCGGTCTCCAAATAACACAAACTTTAGCACTTTTCAAATCATAGAAGCTCGATGTCTTAGTTTACGCTTTCGTTTGAGTCCAAAGTGGCCTGTAATCCGAGATTTATCCATAATTTACAGCTTTGCATTTCACGTTTGGGTCCCGGGAGCTGAGAGCGAAATAAGCTGTGACTCCGCACATGCACACTGGCGTCCTCATCTACTCGAAACTATGGCTAAATCTCATATTACAGGCCACTTTTGACTCAAACAAAAACGTAAACTAAGACATCGAGCTTCTATGATATATATATATTATATTATTACATTACATATATTATATGCCCAGAGAACTCGCGCTACGGCTATCACTAATCTAAAACATCTCTGGAAGTGCTCCATATGACACCAAAGTGCTATGGGTGAGTAAAACAACTTGTTTTATTACTGAAATAAGGCTCAGATTGTAAAAAACGTTAATTCTCCTTTAAGTCCACAATCCCTCTACTGACAATTATCAAAGTGCACATAAAAAGAAGTGAATTGCTTTTATCAATTTTTCCTGCATATTAAGTTAAAAATTAAAACCTGAGATTACCTAATTAGCAAAACTAAATACACACGTTTAAAGGTGCACTGTGTAACTTTTCTGGTGGAGGGCCCGTCAAATGCTTTTCTCCATGAAGATGTGATTGCTTTGTCAGTCAGAACTTGCTTTTCTACTTTTCTAGGTATTTTTGAGCTATAAAACCACCTGTAATTTAATAAATATAAGGTAAAGCTTTTTAATGTCATACTGTGGAACATCCCAGGCAGAGCAATGACACATCCATAGAAACAAGCAAATGTTGCACAGTGCACCTTTAAGTGTAAACATATTAATCCAAAACTAAAGGCATTAATTACTGCCATGGCTAAGCTACATGCTAAACCTCTAGCGCCTCCTGCTGCCCGTATCTCTCCTCCACAGTGCCAGATGGGTGAGGAGGGAGGGGTGGGGGCTGGGAGAACCCACTGCAGTGCATTCCTCCATCGGACAGTGACTTCGGCCAGCTGGCTCCTCGCAGCTTATTCCTCCTTGCACTCATAATGGGCAGGGCTTGTGGAGACCAGAGCGAGGGAGGGAAAATGAAAAGGTGGGCAGGAGCGTGTGATCACACCCGGGACAGTGCAGAGGAGTACACATGCACAACTGCTTCATAAGCCCAAAAGGGGTTTATCTTAGGAATTGTCATTTTGGTCGATTTGAATCATTGGATCATGTTGGGAGGAAAGTTACTGCTGCTACTGCTTTGCTGCTGTCATAATGCTATCTGGATGGCAGGTACAGTCTATTTAGTATTTAACATTTTATTAGCTTAAACTTTAAAGTATCTAAAGGGTGGTGTCTATTTCTTGGCATGGATAACCTGAATAGACTTTGGTAATGCAAGCTGACTGCTGTTCCCAGGGATTATGACGCACTGTGACTTGCTGCTGTTGTTGATTCCTTTCATTCACAAATCCTGCTATATATTCATTGTCTGACTGCTAAACTAATATGGTTTTATTATATTACATTGGCGTACAAATTGTATTCACCTCTGTGTAATGACAGGCCATTTCCTTGTGTGTTCCATCTGCAAATGACAATAGGAAACAGCTGATCAGTGTTAAAGCAATACTGGATTCAATTATTACATTTAATTTACATTTCTGACCCTTGGTAGTAATTTGGATCTTGGTACATCTGGCTAATGTTGGAGTAGTCTACTGAAAATTATTATTGTGATTTAGATTTCGTTTAACATTATAATTCCAAAATTAAGCTAAATATATATTTTAAAAATCTTAAATGTTTTTCATGGCAACATTTAAGATTAAGTTTAAGATTAAGGTTTAAGGTTCAGATTTAAGGTTTAATTAAAATTAAATCATTTTTGGATCATCCTAAAAATAATTAAAGGTAAAATGTTGGGTTTGAGAGTGATTAAAATCGGTCAACGTTATCATAGCAATTAACAATTCAAAATAAAATAACATGTCGTTTGACGTGTTACCTATAAAAGGAAGCTCCAACTCATGTATATTTACTTTATTTTGTTAAGTCAACTTCACTTTTTTGGAGTTGCAAGTGGCACAAATATATATTACAAATATATAGTAGCCCCATCATACCAGAAAATAATGACAAATCTTTGAAGTAGTAGTGTATAGATAAATAACTTAAAGTATAAGGAATAGCATTTGTAGTACTGGAAAAATTGCTTTATAGTAGCCCTGAAAAGTAGCCCACACAGTCACAGCCTATAAGTAGTAGATGTTGGATCTTAAAGAAGAATTAACGTTTTTTACAATCTGAGCCTTATTTTGGTAATAAAACAAGTTGTTTTACTCACCCATAGCACTTTGGTGTCATATGGAGCACTTCCAGAGATGTTTTAGATTTGCGATCTCCGTAATGTGAGTTCTCGGGGCACATGTTTACGGTCTCCAAATAACACAAACTTTAGCACTTATCAAATCATAGAAGCTCAATGTCTTAGTCTACGCTTTCGTTTGACTCAAAAGTGGCCTGTAATCCGAGATTTAGCCATAGTTTCGAGTAAATGAGGAGGCCAGTGCACATGTGCGGAGTCACAGTTTATTTCACTCTCAGCTCCCGGGACCCAAACATGAAACGCAAAGCTGTAAATTATGGATAAATCTCGGTTTACAGGCCACTTTTGACTCATACGAAAGTGTAGAATAAGACATTGAGCTTCTATGATTTGAAAAGTGCTAAAGTTTGTGTTATTTGGAGACCGCTCGTGGCATATATTATATGCTCGGGGCATATATTATATGCCCCGAGAACTCGCGATATGGCTATCGCTAATCTAATACATCTCCGGAAGTGCTCCATATGACACCAAAGTGCTATGGGTGAGTAAAACAACTTGTTTTATTACCGAAATAAGGCTCAGATTGTAAAAAAAAAAGTTAATTCTCCTTTAACCAACCAGTTAACAGGCAAACTTGCATTTTTAATTTGCCAAAAAGACAAACAAAATACTACTTATCTTGGAACATATTTCTAACCCAACTTTCCTTTACCCTTATTAACCCCAGGCGTGCACTGCGAGGTGGACATCAACGAGTGCGACAGCGCCCCTTGCCAGAATGACGCCACTTGCGAAGACGGCATCAACTCCTATACGTGCCACTGCCCCCCTCCCTCTGCCCCGGGGCAGGATCCTTGGGGCGGGCCAGACTGTGACGTGCAACTGATCGGGTGCCATTTTCACCTGTGCCAAAACCATGCCTCCTGTTCACCCATGTTGACCAGTGACGGAGCCCACACCTTCACCTGCCTCTGCCCACCCGGATGGAGCGGAAGACTATGCAACACCTCCACCACCTTCTCGTTCAACTCGGAAGGCTACGTCCATATGGGAGCGCCAGAATTCACCAACAAAACCAAACAAGCTGACATTCACAACGAGATGCACTTACAGCTTCGATTCAAGTCTACTTTGCCGGATATGGTTTTGTACTTTCGAGGTACAGTGGAAAACTATTTGTACTTGGAAGTAGCAGGAGGAGCACTGCGAGCTAAAGTGAAATCAGGCAAAGTACTGCAGGCGTTCCACCCAGTACCAGTCAACGATGGGGAGTGGAGAGAGGTTACTGTGACCATGGATGAAAAACTGGTCATGATTTTAAAAGGGCCAGGCTGTAAAGAAGGATGCAAAGTGAAAAATGAAGGCTATAATCACTTAATGTTCCTACAACTTGGTCTTTTTAAGCAGATGTACATAGGAGGAGCCCCATCAGAGTTCCTAGCAAGAACTTCAAGTGGAAAGGGGTTTATAGGGTGCATGGAGGACCTGTATGTAGACCACAAGCCTCTATTGCCCCAGGATCTTATGAGGGAGGAGGTCAGGGGGATGGAGCTGGGGTGCACCAAACAGGAGTGGTGTGAGGAGGACCCATGCCGGGGCAGAGGGGAATGCGTGGACCTTTGGGTGATGGCCAGCTGCCAGTGCCGACGGCCCTATTATGGAGAGACATGTCAAAAAGGTAAGAATAAGCAATGCATTTTTGTGAACCATGTGTAGAAAAAAACGTTACTACATCCTTGATGTTTTCTTCTAGATCATTCATGTTTTCATCTATAACAAAATACAATTCTATAATAGTTGTTTAAATAGAGAACTTATTTAGGGATGCACTGATACTGATACTGGTATTGGATATTTACAGGCTAATTTTACGGGCTCATTTTGGCCTAAAATGTCTCATTGTTTGAACTTTTATTCATAAAAAACTGTTCACTAGTTATTTGAAGGATTAATAACAAGTTCATTGTGGAAAGGAAATAAGTGTGATTTTTCCATTCCTACACTAAAATCGGTTATCGGGTATCGAGTCAAAGAATCAATTTTGATATCAGAACAGAAAGATCTGGATCAGTGCATCCCTAAACTAATTTATAATATTAAAAGTATAATTAATCATATGCATAACATTTTTAAACTGTCCACAGCTTTGATGTGATAGCATGATATAATTGTTAATCAAATTTTTTTAACCATGACAATTGCGACACCAAATGTCAGTATTATACCATGCCTACAAGATTGTGCACACATGAGACAGAGATTTGAGATTGAGATTTTTTCCCCTTGAATTTACCTTTGGTTTGGACAAAAATGAGTTAAGATCTGTTGAGTGCTGATCTGCTGTAGTTCCAAAATCGCAAAATTTCATCTCTGCAAAATACTTTTACTTTTTACTCTTAAAAAACAGGTACTTTAATACTTTTACTTAACTGGATTTTTTTCATGTGATACTTTTAAAGGAGAATGAACTTTTTTACAATCTGAGCCTTATTTCGGTAATAAAACAAGTTGTTTTACTCACCCATAGCACTTTGGTGTCATATGGAGCACTTCCAGAGATGTTTTAGATTTGCGATCTCCGTAATGTGAGTTCTCGGGGCACATGTTTGCGGTCTCCAAATAACACAAACTTTAGCACTTTTCAAATCATAGAAGCTCGATGTCTTAGTCTACACTTTCGTTTGAGTCAAAAGTGGCCTGTAATCCGAGATTTAGCCATAGTTTATATATAGTTTTATATATTATATGCCCCGAGAACTCGCGCTACGGCTATCGCAAATCTAAAACATCTCTGGAAATGCTCCATATGACACCAAAGTGCTATGGGTGAGTAAAACAACTTGTTTTATCACCGAAATAAGGCTCAGATTGGAAAAAAAACGTTAATTCTCCTTTAACTTTTTACCTCTGTATCTGTACTTTTACTTAAGTAACAAAAGTGAGCATTTCATCCACCACGGATACAAACACACAAAAAATTCAAACACTGGATTTAAACAGTTAATCAGTATATTTTGTTTTCTTAAAATTTCACTGCTAACCATGTATCTAATATTGTTGTGCAGTGATATTTTGACATACACTATAATGGACATTGCAGTAGCATGAGTTGAGCAAACAGAGCAGACCTCTCCCACACTGTGACCTCTGTAAACCTGGAGGATGTGGGAGCAAGTTTATCTGTGATTTAGTTAAAGCAAAGGTCATTTTACATTTTGGCGTGTCTGTTCAGTGTTTGGCTTTCGTAATTGCTTTCCTCCTTTTTCCAAGACATGCAAGACTATACACGGTTGATCTAGTTACCTATTTGTCATTGGATTAAAAAGAACAGTGGAAAATATTATGTAACTTTTTTGGTAATGGCCCTGTTACCTGCTTGTTTCTATGGACAAGTCATTGCTCTGCCTGGAATGTTCCACAGTTTGCCTTAAACAGTTCTAATTTACATTTATTCAATTACATGTGGTTTTATAGCTCCAAAAATACATATAAAAACAGGCACTCTGGCTGTGAGCAGGGTCGCCTCTCCACAGATCTGACCTGTAACTGGATCTGGTTTGGTCTCTATGAAGATAAAAAGGTTTAATGTCATACTGTGAAACATCCCAAAGCAATTACATCTCCATGGAGAAAAGCATTTGACAGACCCTCCACCAGAACAGTTACACAATGCACTTTTAAGGTTATCTTACATGTATTCATTTAACAAATTTCTCCAAAATACATTCAAAACATGCTACCTGTAAGAAGTCTCTATGAAGATAAATACACTTAATGCCATACTGTGGAACATTTTTTACACAGCGCAACTTTAAGATACACACAATATCGATCAGATCTTAAAGGTCCCATGGCATGAAATTTTCACTTTCTGAGGTTTTTGAACGTTAATGTGAGCTCCCCTACCCTGTTTACCCCCCCCCCCCCCCCCCACCATGGCTAAAAGTTGTGAAATGTGTAAACTGAGCATTTGCGGTCCTTTTCTGCGTTTGAAAAAAAGACAGCCCAAACGGGCGATTCTGAACAAGGCTGGTTTCTGACGTCACACTCCAGGAAAAATGCAAATCAGTTCCACCGCCCGTCTGTGTTTCTACCCACACTCTCTGGAACTCACGCCCAGAGAGTTTGGACCGCGAACGAGCTACGCAATGCGAGATGCGTTTTTTTATTTGCCTGGAGGCACGTGAGAGTGTTTCCAGGCTCGGATGTCCTTTATCCGAGCCTCTGAACCTCTGAAACAGCAGTGGTTTAATTTTATTTTCTGTGGAAATGTGTTTATTTTTCAATGGAAATCGTCTCATATCTTCCTCCGTACAAAACGTGGAAGTGGGGCCAGCGCACATTGCACCGCTAAACAAGGAAAGAGCGGAGAGTTTGGCCACGCCCCCACCCGCTGCAGTGGCCTATCTCTGTCCTCCTCATTTGCATTCAAGCAACAACACCCAGAATAAAGTGTTTGAGAGACATATTTTTGACTCTGACTGTGTTCATGAGGTTTTCTCATGCACTGAGTCTTGATTTTGAAGAAGGATTCATTTACAGTATTAGGGAACCATTAAGGCGCCATATAAAAGCATCAAGAAGTACCATGTCATGAGACCTTTAATCTTCAGATATTGTATTTATTTCCAGCATTATTTTTTGGCCAAACATTTTTTCCAAAGAAAGTTAGCTTACTTATGTAAACTGGAATGTTAGTGTACAAGAGCTTTGAAAGTTGTCAAAAAGTTTCAAAAAAGTTCATGTTTCAAAGAATATCCAAAAGTTGGCCAAAACAGCTGCTATCAGGAATGCTCACTTGAACTACCAATAAGAAACATGCACATGGCAACTAGGTAAACATTGGTTGCTATGTCCTTGACGAATGAATCAGTCTTAATAATATTTTAGATTTCAGCCTCCCAAACCACATAAAATGTATCTATCTTTTATTTTCCTCTTTTTCAGAATACCCATCTTGGACATTTGGACAGGAAAATTCCACAAGCTACTCCGCCTTTTCCATCGGCGAGAGTCACGGAGAAAACTTCACCATTTCTTTCCTCATGCGCTCACTCAAACACAATGGCCTGTTACTCCAACTCAGACGAGAAGAAAAACCATACCTAACCATATATCTCAAAGAAGGAACTGTAGCCATATACAGCCCCCACACCACTCTCCTCTCCGAAGCCAAGTTTGTTACCGACGGCAACAATACTTTAGTAACCTTAAAGGTGCAGTATGGTCACGTGGTGTTTCCAAAAGCGGGGAACCATCGCGCCTTAGGTAATGTTACGATTGAAGCTGGAGATGTGGTGTATCTCGGAGGATTGCCCCCTGAAAAGAATATGAACGCATGGGGAGGGCATTTTAAAGGGTGTCTTCAAGATGTGAGAATTGATGACAAACATTTTAACACTGCGGAAGAGTCCGAAAATGAGGATGATTACCTGGTTCTACACAGAGAAAATGTGCGAGAGGGATGCCACAGTGATGACACATGCAAGGTATTGCAATATATTAATATAATTTATTTTAATGCACTATGTAACTTTTTGGTTTGGGTCTGTCACCTGCTTTTTTCTATGGATCTGTCATTGCTCTGCCTGGAATCTTCCACATTATGATATTAACCTCCTGAGACCTGCCCATTCATTTGTGTCCTTTATAGTGGACATTGAGTTAATAAATAATAAATAATAATAATATGTATTATTCATTTTTATGTAATAAATAATACATAACAATAACAATAAATAAATAAAAATACTAAAATAAATATATAAAAATAAATAAAAAATAAATAATATATACAAATAAAAATAAATTAAAAAACTAAAATAAATGAATAAATAAAAATAAATAAATGAATACAAAATAAATAATACATTAAAAAAAACTAAAATAAATAAATACATAAATACGAAATTAAAAGGGAGACTAAAACTATTTGACGTGACTGTAGAAGCTTGTCAGAGATGTTGGTTATCAAAAAAAAAAAGTTTTTGTGAGGTTGTTAACTTCACATGGATTTAACACTAAAATGTCCCTGACATCCATTATGCAGGACACGTTATGAATATTATTATTATGAATACAAATAAAATTAACAAAATGTAAATGCTAAGGTGTTCATTTACCTCCAAATAGAAAATTAAAATAATAATAATAATAATTCAGATACACTTTTTTTCTTCAGGTCCCAGGAGGTTTTAAACAGCTCTACCTTACTTTTATTTAATTACGGGTGTTTTTTATAGTTCAAAAGATAGATACAGATATGACCTGTAACTTGGTCTGGTTTGGTCACCATAAAGACAAGCACTGTTATTGATTGCTAAACTCACTTCACAATGCACATTTGAAACATGTCCAGATGATTTAAAATTAGTGAAGGGCCTCTACCTGATTTTGAAACTTTGATAAGGAATATGTTTTAGTTTGAATCTGTAACCCCGGACTGTGATATTGCACGACAAGTTAGCAAATAGGTGCTTCTCTATTAGGTATTATCCAACAAAAATCTTAAAGTATTTTTGATGATGTCTTATAGTTGTTGTTTTTTTCTTAATTATGTGAATTTACAATATATTTCTAAAAAAGGATTTTTTTCCCCAAACACAAGAAATTCAAATTAAGAACAAATTAAGAACTATAAGGGGTTAGAAATTGGCATGGCTTGTGTGGATTTAGAGCATCGGGCCTACCATTGGTCAAGATGCTGTATTTTTTGTGCTAGATCCAAGCCTGGATAAATGGAGATGCATTTAATTCAAAATACTCATTAATTCAGGCCAGAAGACAGACACTTTAAATCTTTTAAGTTACCTTCCTTAGGTTGAGAACACAAATTACATCAAGTATTTTATGTCAATAGACAAGTCTTGATGTGAGCTTTAAGTCTGGTTAGAATGCTCAAAAATATACGTGGAGTTTATTATCTATTATTATCTATTATTTATTATCTACATCTCTGAAGCTCAAAATGTTCCACCTTGTGATGTCATGGAGTGGAGGTATTTATCAGCTACAGTTTAGCTTTTGTTTAGAGTGTTTGTGTAGAGATTGGCACTTTCAGAGCTGAAATGAGCCAATTGATTCTAGTGAAGGTGTTTAAACATACATCACAAGGGAGAACATAGCCTAAATATGTAGGGTTTGTGTGTTAAAACTGTATGTGGGAATGAAACAGAACACAACTCTGGGTATGAGGAAACAACTGAAAATAATGTAATATGGACCCATAAAGAAAAATACAGAAGTAAAAATGTGTAGTAGTGGTAAGGTATTGTGGTAGTAGTAGACATAGTAATAGGTGGGTTGTTGCAGCCGTATTGAAGTTTAAGTTCACTGTTTAGATTCTCCCAAATGGGATTATGGCCAACAAAGTGAACCGTACACCTGCCATATGTCAGGGGCATGCACCAAACATTCAGAAATTGGATCCAAAAAAAGATCTTCCTTTCAAATTAAAAGTTTAAATCAATGTCAAATACATCTTGCTGCTGTGAAATCATGAAGTCTACATTGGCTAATCCATTAACCCATTAACATGGGTTCTCGCTGTGAATCCGTTGATCTTTGACCTTCAATCCTCTCGCCAGCTAACCGCGCAGCTAGCATCAGGTGAAAGAATTTACAACAAGCGATCACTACATTAGCCTAATCCATCCATCTGTCTTTCCTTTTACCCAGAATGCACCCTGTCTCAACGGTGGACAATGTGAGGTCACCTGGAATGACTTCAGGTGCAAGTGTCCCAGTAACTTTTCTGGACGCGTTTGCCAAACCCGACTATGGTGCGTGGACGACCCGTGTTACGAAGGAGGCCGCTGTATAGACTTGCATGACGGATATGAGTGTGAGTATCACGTATTAATATAACGTCATTCAATTAAACAAAGTCATTATGATAAACACTAACACACTTCATTGAATTGATTTATTTATTTTGATTCACATGTGGTTTGGCAAATATTACACTGTGATCTGCAAGCAAGTTAGAAGACAAAACTGTTTTATTGTCCTGCATTCAAACACATGAATAATAAAAGTAAATGATGTCGAAGGATGACGAAATAAGAAGGATTAGCATAAAAAAGGGTCCATCAATAGATTTTACTCCATTGAGATGCTATTGCTTTGTCTGGAATGTTTCACAGTATGGTATTAAGCCTTTCTATCTTCATGGAAACCAAGACAGACCAACTTACAAGTCAAATCTGTCGAGAGGCAACCCCGCTCACAGTCAGATTGCCTGTTTTTCTAGGTATTTTTGAGCAATAAAACCACCCGTAATTGAATAAATGTAAGGTTAAGCTGTTTAATGTCATACTGGTGAACATTCCAGGCAGAGCGATGACATATCCATAGAAATAAGCAGGTGAAGGACCGCCAACCAAAAAGTTACATAGTGCACCTTTAATATAATGTGATGTGAGGGCTACTGTGTCCAAATAATTTCCCTTGTGGATTTATGAGGTTTTTCTAAGTCTAAATTAGACTTTGACTATAATACAAATATACAGTATGGGCAGTAATTCTCTTAATTACTGTTTGATTCAAGTAAGTTGTTTAAAGTGACAGGTGTTCTAAAGTGTTCATGAGGTCAGTGGCAGAGGGGAAGAAACTGAAGGAAGGGGAGGGTCTCAGATAGTCTGTATCCAGGGTGAGGAGGGTCAGCTGTGATCTAACGTGCTTGCCAAAGAACTGAAGAGAGTGCAGTAGTAATCCAAATGCACTCACAGAAGGGGTCAAGACACTCTGGGGAAGAGACAAGTTTGATTATTTAGCTTGTAATTCGCAGACTAGACTAAACTAGAGCTCCTAGAAATTGTAAGTACAGGGGGTCCTCGGATTACGACGTTGATCCGTTCTTAAGATGCGTCGTAACCCGAATTTCGTCGTAAGTCGGATTTTGACTTTGATCTTCCAACCAAAGCACCAATAACCTTTCCATCTCAATAATTAGACCACTACGCTGCTTGGTTATCACTGCCGCTTTCATAGGAGCAGATCAGAGCCCACATCAGGTACTTCCGCCCACATTGGGTCTTCTCCACCCTACAACCACAACAGAGCGTATTCTTCCGCCGTGCGCCGCGCGCTGTTCGCGTTTGTTTACGTCCATTACCACGCTAAACCGCGTAAGACGGAATAACGCGTAATATATATATATATTTTTAATGGGGGCGCGTTCGTAACCACGAAACGTCGTAAGTCGAGACTGTCGTAACCCGAGGACCCCCTGTACAGTGAACCCTTGCTCTATCGCGGTTCACTCTTCACTCTTCGCAAATTTTTTTTTTTTCAAATTTTTTTTCAATTTTTCATTTTTTTTTTTTATAGTGTAACTTTTTTTTAATAGTGTAACAATGTGGTCTGCGTCCTGATTGGCTAAGAGACTAGACCAGGACTAAACGTGGACTAAACCAGGTCTAGACCAGAAGTAGACCAGGTCTGAACCAGGATTAAATCACTCTGTGCGGCTTTTGCGTTCGTTTGTGCGTGTTCGGTTTGTGGCTCGGGTTGAGAGCACGCGGTCCGGGCGCCACAGTTCTATCTCCCCGGTGTACACGCGGCCTCGCGCTGCATTTTCTCATATTTGTCTCTAGTTTAAACACTCAAAATTTCATAGATTTTCAACAAAATGTATTAATAGTGGCGTGGGGGGAGACACGGCTCCGGGAGCCCCGCCAGACGCGCGAGGAGCACTGCCACGTCCCTGGACGAGACGCGCACCAACCCCTTGGAGAAGTGCGCGACACGTGCTGCTCTGTCACGGATTTGTCCACGATGAGGGGTTTATCGTGCCGTGTCTCCCCCCACGCCACTATTAATACATTTTGTTGAAAATCTATGAAAGTTTGAGTGTTTAAACTAGAGACAAATATGAGAAAATGTTAATTCCAGTCTGAGAAAAGTGTATAATGTGTGTGGTGAGGCATTTACAGCCAACATGTAGAATAATTGTAAAATATAAAGTTGTCCTACTTCGCGGATTTCACTTATTGCGGGCTATTTCTGGAACCTAACCCCCGCGATAAACGAGGGATTACTGTACACACGTATTGCATAGTACCCAATATTAGATCTGATAGAAATACTTACTGCAACATGTGAGGTGAACATTAAGCCTGTATAAGAAGGTTATATGTTAAAAGTACTTTAAAATTTTGTATTAATTTATTGATACTATCATTTTGGAATTTTAGAATCTTGGTCTTGCTTTGTCTTCAACTTTTCCTAGTGCAAAAAACAAAAACTGTTTTGCATTAGCACTAGCCTCTGCTATCCAGCACAACTACACGTACAGCCTGGTCATTTCTCAGACAAGCTTCTTTTGTAAGCACAAAGAAAAAAGTGCTGTGGACACTAGTCTCAAGAAGTTAAGTGTGATAATTAATACAGTGTCTTGTTGAATTAGATATATTATGGTGAAAATAATAATTATAAACAAGACCACTAATCAATTTGGACCTCCACCATAACAGCAGACTAAGTCAAGTCAAGTCAACTTTATTTATGAAGCACATTTAAAAGCAACCACAGCAGCCCAAAGTGCTGTACAAAGGCAATACAAAGTGCAATCTAATACAGTGGTCCCTTGTTTATCGCGAGGGTTAGGTTCCAGAAATAACCAGTAATGACAGGACAACTTTATATTTTACAATTATTATAAATGTTTTGAGGCTGTAAACACCTTAAAACACTGGAATTAACGTTTTCTCACATTTTTCTCTCGTTTAAACACTCAAACTTCCATAGATTTTCAACAAAATGTATTAATAGTGAAGCTTGGGGGCTCTGCCGGGAGTCCCACCGGACGCGCGAGGGGAGCAGAGACATGAGTCACTGGATCGGCTGGAAGCACCGCGCTCATCCAACGGCACTGCCACATCCCGGGACGCGACGCGCACCAACCCCTCAGAGAAGTGCGTGACACGTGCACCACTCATCGTGGTCAAATCCGTGACAGAGCAGCACGATCGGCGCGAGGCCACGCGTACACCGGGGCTGCGAGCACGAGACCATGCCTCCCCCTCAAGACCACGTCCTCGCAGCCCGAGCCCGAACACGCACAAACAAACGCAAGAGCCGCACAAAACCAGCAAAGAGACGCACGGAGTGATTTAATCCTGGTTCAGACCTGGTCTAGTCCCGGTTTAGTCCAGGTCTAGACCTGGTCCAGTCCTGGTTTAGTCCAGGACCAGTCCAGGTTAAGACCTGGTTTAGACCTGGTCTAGACCTGGTTTAGTTCTGGTCTAGACCAAGTTTAGTCCACATTTAGTCCTGGTCTAGTCCTGGTTTAGTTCTGGTCTAGACTAGGGGTGGGTATTGGCAAAGAAATCACGATTCGAATCACGATTCATATACCACGATGCGATACTATCACGATGCATCACGATACTTGAATTATTGCGATGCATTGCAATATATTCGACATACTTCAGTGAAAATGTACCAAAAAAAAAAAGAGGATAACTTAAATATCAGTGGCTGTGTATCTGGGTAGTGTCTTCAATTGATACATAACTCTAAGCAACTCAGTTCATAACTGAATTTATTGAATAACAAAAACAAATAAACCAAACTAATAACAAAAAAAGTGCATAGGATTTTTTCTAAAACAAAAAATGATGTTCAAACATTTGTCATTTTGGAGGTAGCTACCATCATAACAAACAATACCCTTTCACAAAGAAAAAAGTGCATAGGATTTATAATAAAAAAAATGAATAATTAATTAATTAATTTAATAATAATTAATTAATAAATTGTTAATTAATAAAAATCGATTTTTGGCATCAAGAATCGATGCAGTATATTGTGAAAGTTAGTATCGCGATGCATTGTCATGACGATTATTTTGCACACCCCTAGACTAGACCTAGTTTAGTCCACGTCTAGTCCTGGTCTCGTCCCGGTCCCCCCTGCATCCCCCATCTATCAATCGGCAAAGGTCTACAGTCTCTTAGCCAATCAGGACGCAGAAAACAATTTTACACTATAAAAAAATAAAAATAAAAAATTGCGAAACAGCAAGGCTGCCAACAGTAAACCGCGATAGAGCGAGGGACCACTGTATATACAAAACACAGTAAAGCAACACAATATAAATTTCCTGCTCAGCTTGTGTTAAAGGGATATGCCACCCCCAGGTCAAACTTGGGCATCTCCCCACAGTCCAGAGACTAAAATAAGTGGTGGAAAGCGTTTTCCTGGTGACCCAGCCATTGTCCGAGTCTGTCAGCACTGACCAAAAAAACACAGCCGAAGCACACACCACGCTGCGTAACAGGGGAACTGCCAACCTGGTGCGTAACAGGGATTCCCCTGTCAGCATGGTGTGTGCTTCGGCTGTCTTTTTACGCACTGAAAAATAGTTCCCACCCAAAATGACCAAGTCAAGCTCTCCTTGTTGATTTGCACATTTATTTGCACTCGATATGAATGCGCATTACACAGAAAGTAATTGGGAAAAGCATCGAGCAAATTAATTCCTTTTGGCCGAAATCTTTCGTTGGCGATGTTAGACTCCAGTCTAACGCGGAGTAGCTGCAGCTACCGCTGCGGTCATTGCTGACAGACTCGGACAATGGCTGGGTCACCAGAAAAACACTTTTCATCACTTATTTTAGTCTCTGGACTGTGGGGAGATGCCCAAGTTTGACCTGGGGGTGGCATATCCCTTTAAAGGCCAGTGCATGCAAATGAGTTTTCAACAAAGATTTAAAAATATTTAAAGAATGTGCTGTAATACCCAGAGGAAGACTGTTCCAGAGACTTGGACCAGCTACAGCAAAAGCCCAGCCCCTCCAGTTTTTAGCCTGAACCTGAACTAAACTGTATTTCTGTTTACAGGTTTGACAGAAGCCATCTTCCAGGACAACTCTCTCCAGTTTGCAGCCAATGGTTCTTTGCTCAGCCCGGTCACCAGCATCACCCTGGATCTACGAACACGCAACGAGAACGGCATTCTACTCCGCGCTGATGGAAAAACCCAAGTCTTGTGTTTGGGCCTGCTAAACTCCACTCTCTTGGTCAAAATGGACAGTGGTGCTGGATCTGAACTTTTAGCCTTTACCAGTGAACAAATCATTTCAGATGGAGCATGGCATCACATCCAACTTACCATGGCGGACCCCGAAATGCCCTTGTCTCGCTGGCGCCTCACTGTGGACGGAAACAGAGCTGGCGGTAGCTTTGGAAATGGTGGAAACCTCGACTTTCTGAATGACACGAAAATCTGGTTGGCCGAGAAGTACACTGGGTGCCTGGGAGAAGTTAGAATAGGCGGAGTCTATCTTCCGCTCATAAAAGTCGACGAGGTTCCCCAAGCTAGTCGATTTATACGATTGGCTGGACATGAACCAGACGTAGGATGTAAAGGTGCTCCCATCTGTGATTCCCAGCCTTGTTTGAATAACGGGGTGTGCCAAGATCAATTCAATGAGTTTAATTGTAGTTGTAGTTTGGGATGGGAGGGCATCCTGTGTGAAAAGGAGATAAATGAGTGCGAATATAGCCTCTGCGTCTACGGAACGTGCACAGATCTGATGGCGGACTACAGGTGTGATTGTGAGCCTGGATACATAGGAAAAAACTGTGATGAAGAAGTGGACAACTGCTTGGAGTTCAGCTGTGTTAATGGGGGGACATGTGTGGAGACTGTAGGGACACACACCTGCTTATGTCCACAAGGGTACATTGGAAAACGCTGCCAGTGAGTAGATAACTTGTGTGTTTTTACTGTAGATTTTTTACAATATAATAACATAAACTGTTAAACTTAAACTGCTGAACAATGTATGGCAAAATATAAGTCAAATTTAAAGGAGAATTAACGTTTTTTACAATATGAGCCTTATTTCGGTAATAAAACAAGTTGTTTTACTCACCCATAGCACTTTGGTGTCATATGGAGCACTTCCAGAGATGTTTTAGATTAGCGATAGCCATAGCGCGAGGCTCGGGGCATATAATATATGCCCCGAGCAGGTAATATATGCCTCGTGCGGTCTGCAAATAACACAAACTTTAGCACTTTTCAAATCATAGAAGCTCGATGTCTTAGTTTACGCTTTTGTTTGACTCAAAAGTGGCCTGTAATCCGAGATTTATCCATAGTTTCGAGTAGATGAGGAGGCTAGTGCGCATGTGCGGAGTCACAGTTTATTTCACTCTCAGTTCCCGGGACCCAAACATGAAACGCAAAGCTGTAAATTATGGCTAAATCTCGGATTACAGGCCACTTTTAACTCAAATGAAAGCGTAAACTAAGACATCGAGCTTCTATGATTTGAAAAGTGCTAAAGTTTGTGTTATTTGGAGACCGCACGGGGCATATATTAATATAATAACTGGTTCAGAGGTTTACATAAGTGACCTCTGCTTAGTCTTAATTTTGGTACAATTGATTTTGAATCTGAAGATGCAGAGCCCAAAACTGGCAGCAAATATTTAAACTTTCTTTTGAATTTCAATACTTGTTTGTGTCCATTAGGTGGCGCTATCCTCCGGTCTCATGTGACACAAACACCCCTTGTGAAAATGGCGGGGTGTGTGTTGGAGGGGACACTGGAGGAAACTGCACCTGTAAGCCTGGTTACACTGGTTCCAGGTCAGTACAAAACACTCAACATGTTTTGCTTTCATCTTTAAACTTCTGTAGTTACTTGTAGGGCAAATAACAGGTAAATAACAGATTTGGTTCAGTTTTGACTTATTTTATTTTATTATTATTATTTTTAAGTCTCTGCACTGGTATGGGTTAATATCAGGTATTGGCAGATACTTAAAGCAATAGTATCAGTATTGGAAATGAAAAAGCTGCATCGATGCATCCCTAATAAAGATATAAAAATCCATAGTAAACTCAACAAAAAAGTATACCCATAAAACTGTATTTTTTGTAAATAGTACAAAAAATGCAATGCGTAAAATCAAGTTGATGTTGATGTTAGTATACAATCCAAAAATTAAACAGAAAAGCCACTGCTGGTGCTAAAAAAAGTATATACATTTTCTACACTACTAGGCCATCTCTCTGGTGTGAACTGTCTGCGACCTGTGAGCAGAGGTCAGAGATCATGGCACTTCCTGTCAGCCGGAGTGATGGTTTGTGTTGTGATGTGTTACAGGTGTGAGACAGAAATAGACGAGTGTGTCTCGAACCCCTGTCTGAATGGAGCCACCTGTCTGAACCGACTTAACCGCTTCCAGTGCATCTGCTCCCCGGGCTTCAGCGGCAAGCTCTGTGACAGCACCGTGAGTTATTTTACCACCTCTTTGCAAACAGCACATGGAATGTTTGGTCATTTAAAGACATGATATATGCTTTATTTAAGGCTTATCGGCCCCTAAAAGTACTATTTGTCACCTACTACCAATGTTCAGAAAATATACTTTAAAGAGCCGCTAAACACCAGTGCTTAACTCCGCCCACAGTCAAAATTTGAAAAATCCACCAAAGTGGGAGGTACTTGGCGGGCTGGGGAGTGCAGGTGGGGTGATGGTGTGGGGCGGGGCTTGACCTATGAGTGACAGCCGGGTGACAGCTAGTGATGGGATGATGATACCTCAAGGACGGTATTGACACATAAACTGTATTGACACTGTGTTGGTCACTCAATAGTGACCCCTGCAGTAGTTCTAAAATCATTGCAGGTAAACATAATGAAAATAAATGGAAAAGCTTACAGGCTTCAAACCCAATATCAGCATGTGAAATAATATTTAATCTTTATTTAATTGCTAGTAGGGATGTCAACAATTAATCGACTTACGATTAATTGTCGATCAAGACGTTGGTCGAACAAAATGCATTAATTGTAATTAATCGCTAATCGCGGACACGCGCAACTGCGTGGTCACGAAACAAGGCAACCGCTGCCTTGTCTTACAAGCTCGACTCACAGCCGGCCGCAGGCGCCAATGGCACTGCCCGGTGTACACGCGGGCCTCACACGTACACCGGGGCTGCTGAGCATGAGATAGAACCACGGTGCCCGGAATGCGTAGTCTCAGCCGTAGCCACAAACCAGCCGCACGAAACCAGCAGCGTGGTGGTTTAATCCTTGTTTAGTCCAGGTCTAGACCTGGTCCAGTTCTGGTTTAATCCAGGTCCAATCCAGGTTTAGTTCTGGTCTAGACCTGGTTTAGTCCACGTTTAGTCCTGGTCTAGTCTCTTAGCCAATCAGGACGCAGAACACAATGTTACAGTATAAAAAAAATGTTACACTATAAAAAAAAAATTGAAAAAAACAAAAACAAATCTGCGAACCGCGATAGAGCGGGGGATTACTGCATTACTCAGCATCAATACATTTGTCTGCTTTTTACTAAGGAATAATTAATTGAGGAATATACAATATAATAATACTATGATATATTTATGACTCAGTGTTATGTATACTATAGCTTATATTCTTAAAGACCCTATTGCAGGGCTCTCAAGTCTCACGCATTGAGAGTGTGACACACGCAATTCGACGTGTTCACACGCTCACACGCCACACATGACATTTCTCACGCTGATTTCTTTTTTCTTTTGTGCCCAAAAAATCGGTCTGTGTGGCTTACTTTATGCAGGCTCCGCGCGTTTTCAGCGAAAAAAACTCCCCCTGCTCCGGGCGCACGGTCCGAGCGAGGCCGGAGCAGACGCGCCGTCCCCCGGGCACGTCCTGAGCCTCAGTCCCGGTGTCTCCGTCTGTGCGTAACGTGTCCCCCCCGACGGCTTACGCACGGAATACGCGCGGCCCAGAGCCGAACTGGCCATGGTGAGACGCGGTGAGACGCGGGCCCGGTGCATTAACCAGACTCTTACATGAACCCGTTAAAAATGTCCCGCCCCCCCGCCCCGGCCCCTCCCCCCGCCCCTCTCAGCGCACACTGACAAAGTGCGGTGATGATAAAACAAACTGAGAACCATCAGGTAATAACTTCATTTATATAACTCTCATTAGTTGCTTTGTAGTTTAAGTTTGCTCTTTAGACAAACATTTACAGCAGGGCTCTCAACACGCAATTCGACGTGGACTAAACCAGAACTAAACCAGGACTAAACCAGGACTAAACCAGGACTAAACCAAGACTAAACCAGGTCTACACCAGGACTAAACCAGAACTAAACCAGGACTAGACCAGGACTAAACCAGAACTAAACCAGGACTAAACCAGGACTAAACCAGAACTAAACCAGGACTAAACCAAGACTAAACCAGGTCTAAACCAGGACTAAACCAGAACTAAACCAGGACTAGACCAGGACTAAACCAGAACTAAACCAGGATTAAACCAGAACTAAACCAAGACTAAACCAGGTCTAAACCAGGACTAAACCAGAACTAAACCAGGACTAAACCAGAACTAAACCAGGACTAAACAAAGACTAAACCAGGTCTAAACCAGGACTAAACCAGAACTAAACCAGGACTAGACCAGGACTAAACCAGAACTAAACCAGAACTAAACCAGATCTAAACCGGGTCTAAACCAGCACTAAACCAGGACTAAACCGGGTCTAAACTAGGACTAAACCAGCTCTAAACCAGGACTAAGCCAAGACTAAACCAGATCTAAACCGGGTCTAAACCAGGACTAAACCGGGACTAAACCAGGACTTAACCAAAACTAAACCAGGTCTAAACCAAGACTAAGCCAGGACTAAACCAGCTCTAAACCAGGACTAAGCCAAGACTAAATTAGATCTAAACCGGGTCTAAACCAGCACTAAACCAGGTCTAAACTAGGACTAAACCAGGTCTAAACCAGGACTAAGCCAAGACTAAACCAGATCTAAACCGGGTCTAAACCAGGACTAAACCGGGACTAAACCAGGACTAAACCAGGACTTAACCAAAACTAAATCAGGTCTAAACCAAGACTAAGCCAGGACTAAAACAGGTCTAAACCAGGACTAAACCAGGACTAAACCAAGACTAAACCAAGACTGTGTGTGATAACATATTATCCTGTGCATTATTGAATGATAACAGGGCTCTCAAGTTTTGAAGATTGCTAGGAGTGAGATTTCTGAGGAGCGGGGGTGGGGGGGGGGTGGGGGGTGAGTTATAAAATAAAACCGGGGGGATGGTGGAAGCGCAGGCAGAATTAGAAGGTACTTTGTTAATATGGAAATGCTTTTATAACTAAAAGTCCATATTATTCAATAATGCACAGGATAATATGTTATCACACACAGTCTTGGTTTAGTCTTGGTTTAGTCCTGGTTTAGTCCTGGTTTAGACCTGTTTTAGTCCTGGCTTAGTCTTGGCTTAGACCTGGTTTAGTCTTGGTTTAGTCCTGGTTTAGTTCTGGTTTAGTCCTGGTCTAGTCCTGGTTTAATTCTGGTTTAGTCCTGGTTTAGTCTTGGTTTAGTCCTGGTTTAGTCCTGGTTTAGTTCTGGTTTAGTCCTGGTTTAGTTCTGGTTTAGTCCTGGTTTAGTGCTGGTTTAGTTCTGGTTTAGTCCTGGTTTAGTTCTGGTTTAGTCCTGGTTTAGTCCTGGTTTAGTCCTGGTTTAGTTCTGGTTTAGTCCTGGTCTAGTCCTGGTTTAGTTCTGGTTTAGTCCTGGTTTAGACCTGGTTTAGTCTTGGCTTAGTCCTGGTTTAGTCCTGAATTAGTCTTGGTTTAGACCTGGTTTAGTTTTGGTTAAGTCCTGGTTTAGTCCTGGTTTTGTCCCGGTTTAGTCCTGGTTTAGACCCGGTTTAGATCTGGTTTAGTTCTGGTTTAGTCCTGGTTTAGTTCTGGTTTAGTCCTAGTCTAGTCCTGGTTTAGTTCTGGTTTAGACCTGGTTTAGTCTTGGTTTAGTCCTGGTTTAGTTCTGGTTTAGTCCTGGTTTAGTCCTGGTTTAGTTCTGGTTTAGTCCTGGTCTAGTCCTGGTTTAGTTCTGGTTTAGTCCTAGTTTAGACCTGGTTTAGTCCTGGTTTAGTTCTGGTTTAGTTCTGGTTTAGTCCTGGTTTAGTTCTGGTTTAGTCCTGGTTTAGTTCTGGTTTAGTCTTGGTTTAGTCCTGGTTTAGTCCCAGTTGAATCCTGGTTTAGACCCGGTTTAGACCTGGTTTAGTCTTGGTTTAGTCCTCGTTTAGTTCTGGTTTAGTCCTGGTTTAGTTCTGGTTCAGTCCTGGCTAGGTCCTGGTTTAGTCCTGGTCTAGTACTGGTTTAGTTCTGGTTTAGACCTGGTTTAGTCTTGGTTTAGTTCTGGTTTAGTCCTGGTTTAGTCCTGGTTTAGTCCTGGTTTAGTTCTGGTTTAGTCCTGGTCTAGTTCTGGTTTAGTCCTGGTTTAGACCTGGTTTAGTCTTGGTTTAGTCCTGGTTTAGTTCTGGTTTAGTCCTGGTCTAGTCCTGGTTTAGTTCTGGTTTAGTCCTTGTTTACACCTGGTTTAGTCTTGGTTTAGTCCTGGTTTAGTTCTGGTTTAGTCCTGGTTTAGTCCTGGTTTAGTTCTGGTTTAGTCTTGGTTTAGTCCTGGTTTAGTTCTGGTTTAGTTCTGGTTTAGTCCTGGTTTGGTCCTGGTTTAGTTCTGGTTTAGTCCTGGTCTAGTCCTGGTTTAGTTCTGGTTTAGACCTGGTTTAGTCCTGGTTTAGTCCTGGTTTAGTCCTGGTTTAGTCTTGGTTTAGTCCTGGTTTAGTCCTGGTTTAGTCCTGGTTTAGTCTTGGCTTAGTCCTGGTTTAGTCCTGGTTTAGTTCTGGTTTAGTCTTGGTTTAGTCCTGGTTTAGTCCTGGTTTAGTCCTTGTTTAGTCCTGGTTTAGTGCCGAAATAGATGCAGAAATAATCTGATATGACATCACTGCACTTTGTCAGTGCGCGCTGAGAGGGGCGGGGAGGAGGGAGCGTGGCGGGGGGGAGCGGGACATTTTTAACGGATTCATGTAAGAGTCTGGTTAATGCACCGGGCCCGCGTCTCACCGCGTCTCACCGCGGCTCACCGCGTCTCACCGCGGCTCACCGCGGCTCACCATGGGCAGTTCGGCTCTGGGCTGCGCGTATTCCGCGCGTAAGCCGTCGGGGTGACACGTTACGCACAGACGGAGACACAGGGACTGAGGCTCAGGACGTGCCCGGGGGACGGCGCGTCTGCTCCGGCCTCCGCTCGGACCGTGCGCCCGGAGCAGGGGGCGGAGCCTGCATAAACTGAGCCACACAGACCGATTTTCTGGGCACAAAAAAAAAAAAAGAAAAAAGAAAAAAAAGAAATCAGCGTGAGAAATGCCATGTGTGGCGTGTGAGCGTGTGAACACGTCGAATTGCGTGTGTCACACTCTCAATGCGTGAGATTTGAGAGCCCTGATGATAATATGGACTTTTAGTTATAAAAGCATTTCCATATTAACAAAGTACCTTCTAATTCTGCCCTGCCCTTCCACCATCCCCCCTGGTTTCATTTTATAACTCGACTACTGCTCGCACCCCCCCCCTCCTCGGGAAAAATGCCTCCCCCCCACTCCTAGCAATCTTCAAAACTTTAGAGCCCTGCCCTATTGAAACACTAAAATTCTGGTGAAATTCAGAAAAAATCAGAAAACCTTGATTGTGTAAATGCTAAAATGAGTTGGTATGTAAAATGTAGCAAATTTGTCGGTAAAAAAATTTCAGTTAGAGCTAAAATGTTTAACCTATGTATGGGATTTTGTTACCTTAAGTGTTCGATCATATGAAATAACACACTAAAAATGTATTCATTCATACATTATTATTGAGGAAGTTTTTGTAGTGTCTTTGCTCCAAGGCAATTTCTCCTCTTAGAAACGAGTTGCCCTGCCTTAGAAAAAACTCTTTCACAAGGAACAGATAAAGATGGTGTGCATAAAGATTTAAGTGCAAGTTGATAAAGGTGTGGTTAATTTAAAAAATAACAGTAGACAATGCCCAAAGGAGAAAAAGATTTACCTTATTTGGCGTCAAAAGATCAAAATTATTCCAGACTGGGGAAAACGTCCTGGAATGATCCATGAAGTCAGAAGTGGAAACAAAGCAAAAATCCAACAGCAACAGCAAACAGAGTTTGGTCTCCGTCAACAAATCCGCAACTTGCCAAAACTGTTTGTTTCCTTATAAATACAATTTGGCGCGACACATCCAAACGACACATATTCATGTTTTTTTCTTAAAGTGATACACTTAAAGTCATACGGGGTTTCACTCTTGTGCACTCGGCACGCACCAGTGTTGTTCGTCCCCTCACTAGTGACAGCGCTGGTCAGTGAGAGCTAGCAATAGCATACTGCCAAAGGAGAGTAACAGTGATGCGAGTTTCGCCAAGGAGCGTAGCTTTGAGATGGGATTTTACACCTCATTCCCCTGATGCAGAAGGGGAGTTAATTGAATTTGAGCCCTTGGCTCCACAAATGCCGGACGAAGATGGGACTGCCGGTGCTGCCCAGCCTAAAGAAGCGCGGGAGAGGATGGGTCCAGTTTCTGAGTGGTAAAGACGAGACCATTGTATTATATTGGCCTATATTGAAACAGATGTTTTATCATACTGTGCATCCACAGGTGCACATGCGGCGACTGCTGCTCATTGTCTCCTGATGAAAACAGATGCTGCAGGGAGATGCCTAAGGTATGAATAAAAAGTACACCTCATCAAATTTGTACAAAAATTGGGATTTATAAAAATGTACCTTGTCATGTTATAGGTAATGCACAGGTGTCAACAGTTTGGGGTGGTGAGCTGCATCACTGAGCACCTAGGGTTTGAGCCAGTGGCTTTGAATCCCTATGTCCTGCAGGCAGTGTATGCCACCTATGTGCAGGGAGACAGTGTTGAACAGGTTAGTTTCATAAAAATGAATATTCTTCTTTTTTTTTTTTTTTACCATCTAAACAACATATGTGTCTCCTCTTTCAGCTCTTACAGACACCTGGCATGTAGGAACTTCATCAGATGGTGCTGGGGATATCTGGGTCAACATGTCAGGGTGGTCATCCCATCCTGCGTTGTGACCCAGATAAGGATGGAGCCTACAGAGGGTTCCTTCCTCCCTTGAACTTTTAATTTCTTTCTTTCTTTTTTCATTTTTTTTTATATAGTACTGTATATTGCTTTTTCAAGATACCTAAAGACTTTACAGGAGATGAACAGAGCCAAATAAAAGAACAAAAAGATGGGTTGTCATTTTTTTTTTGAACATGTGTGGCTGATTCTCTGATGTGTTCTTGCATAGTTCCTGAGGAAGAGCACAGCAGCAGAGGAGGCCTTGTCCTCCCAGGTCTTGTCAGTTTACATAAGTAATATTATTACTTAATACAGCTGAGTGGCAACTATAATGAATGGTTCTAAAATTCTGGTAACTAATATGTTTGCTATCCAATGGTGGTTTGTGGTATTGCAGAAATAGTCTAGTAGAAAAAAAACATGACCGTTGAGTGGATATTGACAGGATTGAAGGGTGAATAAATCCATCCAGTAATCTTTGTTAGATAGGCAGTTTTAGTAGTTTTTTTTATCCAAACAATCCAGTCAGAACAAGAGTAGCACAATTGAAGCCGGAAAGAAGTAATCCCGCCACACTAGAGTTGTAATCAGAAGTGGGCTAATTGACATGGGACACATAAACATATCATGCGTCACACCCTGTGAAATTGGGGAATTGGGAAATTGGATCTACGAAATCCAAGGACCATGCCACAACAATGAAATGCGATAAAGATATTTATTGAAGATTGACGCTGGGTAGATGCGATGGCTGGGGTAGACTCAGACTGGGGGCTCCGTCTTCAATCCAAAATGGTCACCCAGCTGATTCAGACCCCCCCCCCTCCTTAAAGATGATGTCTTCAGGCTGAAGGATGGACGAGAGACACAGGATAGGAGGGAGGGGGTCGAGAGAGCTGACATGGATGGTGTTGTCAGGATAGGCTGTATAAATTGGGCTTCTGGGTAATGGAAGGTGTGGTCATGATAAGCTGTGGTTAGCTGGCGAGGAGGTTGAGGTGTGGTCCAGCTAATCATATTAACTCCACATAAGGAGGACTTAAGTTTTAGAAAATTAGAAGGAATTGGGGAACTGGTGGAGGTGATGAAGAAGGTTCAGTGGAGATAGCGCTGGGTGTCTTCTGCGTAGTAGTGCAAATGGATATTCAGTTTGCAGGAGATAAAGCCAAGTGGGAGACTGTAGACGATGAAGAGGAGGGGTGTCAGGACAGAGCCCAGGGTATGGAGTGGAGAGGTATGATTGATATTGTTTTTGATGCGACTGGAGTGGAGTAGAGAGGCAACCCTTTTTTCAAGAATTTTGGAGATGAATGGTAAGTTAGAAAAAAGATGAAGGTTACTGAAATGTTTGGGCTCAGGTTTTCGTAGGAGAGGGAGACAGTTCCAGAAGTTAGAGAAGAGTGGATGACATGGTGACTAGAAGACAAGAGAGCGGAGGCAGGTTCTTGACTTTGCTGAAGGGATCAAGCTGACAGTTGGAGCGTTTAGATGTGTGAATATGTTGAGATGGTTTGGACAGAGGTGTGGGTGAAGTTGGAGAAAGCTTTTAAGGTGCCACCAAGATGTAGAGGAAGTCCACTCCAGATAATGCAGCTTCAGATGTAAGAAGTAAGGTGTAAGTGTGATTTTGAAGACATGATTGAGATGCCACAAGTCGGTGGTTTGAATGAGGGAGTGAGTCAGGGGGTTTGGTGATGTTAGTGAGAAGAGAGTTTTGGAGATGTGTGTGTGATTGCAATGTATTGGGCATGTGAATTAGGAGTAGAAAAGGCTGAAGGAAGATTCCTGTGCCAGGTGTCCAGGACTTTGCTCAGGATTTTGTCCTGGTCTTGACCACTGATGCAAATCTGGACTTCTACCCTTGATCTTCACCAGGACTCCCTCTTGGACTTTCTCCTACACCTCTGTATGGACATTCACCTGGTTCTTGATCCTTGTCATTCTCTTGGTCCTGGTCCTGGACTTCATTGCTCTGGCCCTTGTCATGGACTTTGTACAGACCTGGTGCCAGGACCTGTTCCTGGAATTTATGGAATTTAAGTACACTGTAAACCCGGATAAGTTAATACAACTCAAAAGTTTTGTTGTAACTGATTACATAAAAAGTTTTGAGTACATGAACTGTATTTTTTAAAGTAAAGTTAGCTTTAAAACTGTGACTACATTAACTGTTTTCTTTAAGTAAAGTTAGCTTTAAAACTAAGAGTATATGAACTTTATTCAAGAAGAAGTGACTTTATTGATCTCACACAGGAGAAATTCTTCTCTGCATTTAACCCATCCTGTTATTAGGAGCAGTGGGCAGCACATTACTGCGCCCGGGGACCATCTCCATGATCTTCTTGCTTCGGCTTGGTCAGGACCTCAGCTGGAGGATTTTACCTATGGTGCATGTTTTGGGTTAATGGGGGAAACCGGAGTGCCCGGAAGAAACCCACCCAGACACGGGGAGAACATGCAAACTCCACACAGAACCAGAACCTTCTTGCTGTGAAGCATGAGCGCTAGCCACTCAGCCACCGTGCCGCCAGCTTTCTTTCAGTAAAGTTGGCTTGATGGCTCAGACGTCACGTTTGACAGATGCTCATTGTTTTTTAGTAACCCAGGCAATGTTTAATCAAATATTATTTTCACCACTACTCAAATGTTGTGCTTTGGTCAGAAAACTTATTTGTTTATCGTTGGGTCAGCTAAAAATCAGGCAAATATCAGGTTTTGAGTCCTGAATTGCTAATATTAATGAGTTCCATTGACTGTTAAGGTTTACAGTGTAGTTTCTGTAATTTCTCCAATACTTTTCTTCTGGCCTTTTTCAGGACTTCTGTAGCCTAGAATTTGGATGGGTCTACACACTTGGTCTTTAGTCAAACTCTTTTCTTTGGTCAACTCTTGAGCCTGGCAGCCACTTTTCAGATCACTGCAAAATAAAACAGTAGAATGAATAAATGGTTGTAAAGGAAATGCAGCAACATAATTTGAAAACAGACCTGCTGTTATCTGTGTGTTTCTAAATAAAGAGAAGAACATACCTGAGCTGTGAGCTGCTGCACCTCTGTTTATGACCAGTGTCTCCAGGACTGTCTGTTTAAGTTCTCTCTGTATTTTCTTCAAGACTGTCCTCTTGGCTCTTTTCAGTACTCTTCTTCTGAACAGCAAACTTTGAATCTTGATATGACTAGAGTCTTGGTTTGCAGTAAGATTGTTCTGGGGCTGAGCTGCTGTTGTGTTTGTGTTCAGTCTCTCTTGGGCACTCTGGTGACCTGTGACCATCCAATATGGCCACTGTGTTTTCATCCTTGTCCTCTCCACCTGGACATGGTGATGTTTGGGCAGGGTAGGACCACACTCGGGGTCAGAGGTCATCCAGTTGGGAACAGGTTGCTTAGTGCCTCTTCTCTGACTCCAGTTTGTGGATGGAGTCCTACAGTTGGGGACAGCTGTCTTGAAGAACACAGTGAAAGGCCCAGAGTGGACCAGGTGTACTGCCTGTATGAAGAGGAAATGTCATTTTAGATCAAGGAACTTTAAAGTAAATTTAATCACACAGAGAACCATCATCAACTGTTTTTGTTTTCAAAGTGAATTTACATTAAACAGTGTGTTGTGGATGGGCCTTACCTTGTACTCCTTCACTTGAGGCAGGGTGGTCACAGTGAATGGCCCAGACCTGATCAGATACACTGTCTGTTGGGAGAGGAAAGGTGCCATTTAAGAGGTAACAAGGAATATTACCATTAAAGTAAATGTAAATATGTAACAGATAATACTCCCTACAACTGTATATAGCTGTGATTGATGATAAAAGAAGAAATTCAAATTTGTCAACTGGACAAAGTTTGTTTGGTCGAAAACGTTTCGCCGCTCATCCGAGAGGCTTCGTCAGCTCTAATTAGAATGCTGGTAAGACACTTGCTTATATCTTGCTGCAGGGAGGAGCTAACTAGCTAACTACTTTCCGAAACTATCTCATTGGTTTCAGCCTTTTGTTTCTCTGGCGTCTAGATTACCATACCTATTCATCCCTACAACGACTGTTTTTCACACCTCTGGCCCTGACCTGGCTAGCCCTATTGTTCCCCTGTTTGCTTGATCTAGGCTTAAGAATGGAATTATAGATGGAAGACAAATTATGTCTGACACCACCATTTCTGTTCAGAGAATTCTCTTTTTTGACAAAAATAGCCTCTTTAACTCCCCTCTCAAACCAATTCTTTTCCCTGGCTAAGATCTGAACCTCACTGTCCTCAAATTAATGGCCCGTGGCTTCTAGGTGAAGATGTACGGCAGATGACGGTCCACTCTGGCACGCCCGCCTGTGTTGGTACATCCTCTTGTGAAGTGGCTGCTTGGTTTCTCCAATATAGCGCTCACTGCAGTCTTCACTACACTGAATGGAGTCGACCACATTGATTTGTTTGTGGCTCGGTGTTTTGTCCTTTGGGTGGACAAGTTTTTGTCTTAAAGTGTTTGTGGGTTTGAAATAAACTGGGATTTCAAATTGTCTGAAAATCCTCTGTAGTTTTCCGACACGCCGGCCAGGTAAGGAATCGCTACCCCTTTCCTCTTGGGTTCTGATTCTCTGTTGTCTTGTTTCTTGCCTTTGTCTCTCTTGGTTTTGTTAACAGCCCATTTAGGATAACCACAAACAGAGAGGGCTTCCTGCACATGTTGTTCTTCTTTCTCCTTACCCTCTGTGCTTGTGGGAACCACTTGGGCCCTGTGTTGTAATGTCCGAATAACACCCAGTTTGTGCTGCAGTGGGTGGTGTGAATCAAAAAGCAGGTATTGGTCTGTGTGTGTGGGCTTCCTGAAGACTTCTACTTGGAGTCCCCGGTCTCCTCCTATCGTTACTGCACAATCTAAGAACGCCAATGTGTTATCCTTGGCACCTTCACGGGTGAATTTGATATTAGGATCTACAGAATTGATATGCGCAGTAAAAGGTTCCAAATCTTGAATTTTGATTTTTGAAAAATTATCATCCACATAACGAAACCAGTGTGTGGGCGGAGTGCCCACACACTGGTCTAAGCAAGTCTAATTATGCAAGATTATAAATTTAGCTCATTTCGATGTGCAGACAACCCTTGCAGGTTGTTACAGAAAGTAAATACACACATACTACATAATAGTATATATCTTTTATTGTTTTCAAATGAAAACAATAAAATTGTCATATCTGCAGGGAAAGATGTTTCTATATAGTATTTCATGTACTCATCGTGCAGTCATAGAGTTATATGGGACATTATAACTTTAAAGGCCCTTTTTTTCCCCCAAATGCATCACATAGGGACAAAAATGATCATCCCTTAAAGTAGCACCTAGAGACTAAAATAAGTGGTGGAAAGCGTTTTCCTGGTCACCCAGCCATTGTCCGAGTCTCTCAGCACTGACCGTCGCGGTATCTGCAGCTACTCCGCATTAGACTGGAGTCTAACGGCGCCAGAGAAAGATTTCGGCCAAAAGGAATTAATTTGCTCGATGTTTCATTTCCCAATTAATTTCTGTGTAGTGCGCATTCATATCGAGTGCAAATAAATGTGCAAATCAACACGGAGAGCTTGCCTTGGTCATTTTGGGTGGGAACTACTTTTCAGTAGTTCTTCCTGGTGCGTAACTGGGATTCCCCTGGCAGCGTGCTGCGTGATTCGGCTTCATTTTTCCGCACTGAAAAATAGTTCCCACCCAAAATGACCAATTCTTTTCCCTGGCTTAGAAACAGGCTTAGGAAAGTGCATCTCTTTAACACTAAAACAAAAAACAAAAACCCAAAACTATTAAATCTGCATCTGATTATTCTGTACTTCTGTCTATAGGAAGTTGTTCACAGAAAGCTAGTGTAAGATTTTGATTTTAAATTTCATAAACATGACATAACTATGTTCAAATCAAATATATATATATATTTTTTTACTTTTAACTGATTTATGCCTAATTACAAGCACACTGGACATCTGATCCAAATCTGACCTAAAACCTAGCACCTACATATAATGAATCAGTGCTAGTGCAGCCTCTGCAGCTCAGGGAGTGAACTCTGGAGGTTCTGAGCTTCACATGAGCCATGGCCTGTCCATAAACTGAGAATGAGAAAACCCTGCATGTGTCCTCTATCTGCAGGTTAATGCACTGGCACTGCACTGGAGTTTCAGCTGTGATTGTACTTCCTGTTAAAACTGTAAGAACACCGGCTATGTTGAGTTCAAGAATGACACAAGTCCACAAAAGAGGAGGGAGCTGTTTTGTGTCAAACACTGGTGGATTACTTAAACTATGAATCTTAAACTTTGACTCAGATACACATAAGCGAGACAGGAGTAGAGCATTGAAATGTCCACATGTTTTTCGTCAGACCGATTATTTTCCTCACACACTGCCAGCACTTCAAAGCTGCACTAAAGGGAGAATGCCAACTCAAACAGATGGATTATTTTGTCTTTAATAACCAACCTTAACCCTTATGTCACTGCACATGACAGAAACTATGGCTCTGGGTACTCTCATGAGCTTAAAGGACCCATATTTTACTATTTTCTGATCTATGTTATAATGCTGTTTCCTCATCAAAAACATACCTGGAGTTGTGTTTTGTTTCACCTTGTGATGTGATGTGGCAATACAGGAAGTGCTTCACTGTGTTTTTAAAATCCATACTTATTCAGTAGAATTATTTGGATGTTTTCAGCCCTAGAATTGCCCAGTTCTACAAAACAAGGTAAAAGATAACTGTTAACTTGCCAACATGTGTGAATGAAACAAAACACAACAACACAACTAGTATGTTTTTGATGAGATAACATTATTATAACTTAGCTTAAAATGCACAAGAGACAATTTTGCATCATGTAGGACCTTTAAAACAAGTTGTAATATGAATAAGGACTCAGAGTTTAGGAGCAATTTTATCAATTTCCCACAGTAGTTGTTGTAAGTACATGAATGGCCAGACTCGTTATGAGCATTTCTGACATAAAATAAAATCTTACCTATTATACATTAGTGCCTCATTTCTGTTTCCTGTGTTACAGCAAGAAGAGCAGAAGGAGAGGATTCCATGGCTGGCTGTTACCATCCCTGTCACCACCCTGTGCGCATTGCTAGCCATATTAGCAGTCTTTTTCCTGGTGATGACAGCGCGAAAGAAGCGCCAGTCCGAGGGTACCTATAGCCCCAGCTCCCAGGAAGTAGCTGGAGCCCGTTTGGAGATGGGCAGCGTGCTCAAGGTACCCCCCGAGGAGAGGCTAATATAACTGGTAAAGAAAGAAGACCAAGCATGGACATAATACAGTATATTGGTCTAAGACAGTGGTTCTTAACCTGGGTTCGATCGAACCCTAGGGGTTCGGTGAGTCAGTCTCAGGGGTTCAGTGGAGCCTCTGCCGTGGAGGTCAAGACACACCGACTCATCATGTCAATACGCGATGACATGCCCCGCTTGGCCATCACTGGTTGCAGATGATCACGTTGCTTGGCCAATCAGTGCTGCGAGGAATTTAGTGCACTCAGGAGTGGTCAACGTGTGACTGTCATCGTAGTACGTCATGTAATTTCTTTCTTAATATTTTAATCCATACTGACTATGTTGAGCAAAAAAGAAAATGGTCGGACGAATATGTACAATATGGATTCTCATGTATCACGGAACGGGATGGGAGTCAGCGTCATATCTGCATGATTTGCAATGCCAAGTTGAGCAACTCTAGCCTCGCACCAGTAAAACTAAAGGAACACTTTGTGCCCTGGAGTTTTTTATACCATTTGTTATAACATATCTTTGTGAGCAATCCTTTTTGAGGATGCTGGACATAAAAACAAAGAAAAGGAACAGACTTTTGAGAATGACATGAGAGTGGCACTTGCCAAGGTGAAGCCACGCATATCTGAACTGATCTCTCAAAGGCAACAACAGAAGTCACACTGATTTGCAGGTATGTAATTTGTTGTGACTTCATGCACTATATTGGTTTTGTTCTTTGAACAAGGTGATGTTCATGCACGGTTCATTTTGTGCACCAGTAGAAAAACATATACGTCTTCAATTTGAAAAAAATCATATTTTATTTTACACTAAAGTAGGGTTCGGTGAATGCGCATATGAAACTGGTGGGGTTCGGTAGCTCCAACAAGGTTAAGAACCACTGGTCTAAGAGAAGTGGAGTATTTTCGGGTTTGGTTAGTGTGAATGTGAAAACTAAACCAGGTCCAAACCCAGAGTTAAAGGTGCACTGTGTAACTTTTTGGTTTGGTTTCTTCTCACTGCTCTGCCTAATGTTCAACAGTATGACATTAAATAGCTCTACCTTACATTTATTGAATTATAGGTGAATTATAGCTCAACAATACCTAGAAAAACAGGTATTCTGACTGTAAACGAGGTTGCCTCTCCACAGAGCTGACCTGTAACTTGCTCTGGTTTGGTCTCCATGAAGGTAGAAAGGTTTAATACCATACTGTGAAACATTCCAGACAAAGCAATACTATTTCCATGGAGAAAAGCATTTGCTGGACCTCCCACCAGTAAAGTTACACAATGCACCTTTAAACCAGGACTAAACACCACTGCATTGAGTCCAGTTTGAAATGGACTAAACCAGATTTAAACCAGGACTAACCCAGGTCTGAACCAGGACTATTGGACCTCAGTATTGTGAATGTTTTTCTGGACCCATTCAGATGCATGGAATACTGTATGGAAACTACAGAAGCCCCTGTGGGACATAACAAGGGGCTAACTTCATGACTATATTAGTTTGAAGGATGCACTAAACACTGGATAACATATACACTTTAATGGGAAACATAATAAATGACAAAATAAAAACTACATGAAGAAGACAAAGAAAGAAGCTGACAATCTCTCGCTGAGTGGAGTTTACACTGAATGGGAACTCACTGAAGACTTGAATTATTAAGTTCAAGAACGAACGAAACAAATGACACTTGACACATTTTGGACTTCCGTATTGTGTAAATATTGTACTCCATCTATGAACTCTGTCAGATCACTGCGTTGTAAATATTTTTGAGCAAAGTTGAAGTCACTGTATTTTGATAAGATTGCTATCAATTCTTATGTATTTATTTTTAAGGTTTTACATATTTTTACATTCTCTTCCATATTATGATTTATTATTCAGCTCTATCTGTCTGATAGGCTAGTGACTGGATTCAAAGGTGCTACCAACTGCTGCCATTGTGTTTCGTTTCATCTGTGCTTATTAACAAATGCAATCACCGTCTTGAGGTACTTCAATTATTTGTACTGGTGCTATTACAAATAATAATAAGCGGCCCTCGCTTGCACAAAAGTGTGTGAAAAAGTGAGTGAAATCGGCCAAAGTATGCACGGATTATTATCACTTGTCGAAATTTGATGGCAAAGTGCAAAAACAAACCTGAAATTTGTGGCGTTTTCACGGAAACACCGTTCAGTCTTTTAGAACGCTTTTAATAACTTTTAATGTCCCACTTGTCTAGATGATCCGGCATGATTCTGGTGAGTCTGGGTCAAAAACCCTAGAAGGAGTTCGTTAAAATACGAGGACAGGAAAATTTGCCTTCGGTGCTGGGTCACGTGCTTCCTGTTGGTCGCCTAGCAACGGTGTAATATACTTTTTTGTTCCTCTTCCCATGATGCATCTGTCTACCAAATTTGGTAGACAAATTCATAGCCATTGGCGCAATGAATTTTGATTTTCCAGGGGGTGCTGTCGAGCCATTTTTAAAAGATTTTTTAATACAGATTATTTGTAAATTCATTTTTTGGCGTTCTTGAATTTTGTGCAAAATTTTGTGAGTTTTCGTCCGTGGGAAGTACCCGAACTTTGAAAAAAGTGTATAGGAAAATAATAATAAGAATATGAAAAACCAGAACAATAACAATAGGCCCTACGCTTTAGTGCTCGGGCCTAATAATAATAATATGAATAATGTCCATAAGGTCCATAATATCATAAAATTGCTATTGCCCAATACCCAGATTTGAGCACCAACTGACTCTGTCATGTTTAAAAATGAGCACCTACATTCAAGCTAAAATACATATATATTTTATTTAAAGGTCCTATATTACACAAAATGGATTCTTCTGAGCTTTAAGCCGTGTTAGAATTGTGTCCTCAAAAACATACGCTGGAGATGTGTTTTGTTTCATTCAAACATGGTTGAGTAACGCTTTATTATTATCTCCCAAGCTCAAAATGCTCTTTTCTACCTTGTGATGTCATGTAGTGGTAGTTTTCAAGTTAACAGCGATGTTTCACCTTTAATTCAGTAGGCATGACCAATTCCAGGGCTGAAAATATCCAGATGATTCTAGTGAAGATGTATGTTCAAATACTAATATAGCACTTCCTGTATTATCAGAATGAAAAACTCAGCCTAAATATGCAGGTTTTGTGCGTCAAACATGTGTGAATGAAACAAAACACAACAAAACACAACTTTTGATGAGAAAACAACATTACAACACAGATCAGTAAACAGTGTAATATTGGCCCTTTAATTAACTATTTGTATGAATTAAGTCTTGTATAAGGCTAATAATAGGCTAATATAAAAAGTACCAAAATGACATAAAACTAAATTGTGATAGTGCCTTTTGAATCTGCTTTGCAATTGACCTGTTTTCTTGCTTTTTAATATATAACTATTCTAATTGTACACATATACAGTTGGAGAGACAGTGTTATTGTGTACAGACAGGTAGTGATGTGACACTGGAAAGTTTATTCAGCTGTGCTATGTACAGCTCAGATCTCTGTACAGCATTGTGATTTGGTCTAAATTGTCTTTGTGCACCGTGTACGATTTTGGTTGTGGGTCCGTCACCTGCTTGTTTCTATGGATATGTCATTGCTCTGCCAGGAATGTTCCACAGTATGACATTAAACAGCTCTACCTTATATTGATTCAATTACAGGTGGTTTTATAGCTCAAAAATACCAAGAAAAACAAGCATTCAGACTGTGAGCAGGGTCACCTCTCCACAGATCTGACCTGTAACTTGGCCTGGTTTGGTCTCCATGAACATAGAAAATTTGTTTAATGCCATACTGTGAAACATTCCAGACAAAGTAATAACATCTCTGTGGAGATAAGCATTTGACAGACCCTCTACCAGAAAATGTACACAATGCACCTTTAAACTGTGTTCCTATTAGTTTGAGTTGCAAGTGTTATTTTAAGTTTTGGTTCCTGTAAAATGTATTTTTTGTATTTTTTGTTGTAAATTCTTGCTTCTGTTTTGTAAATAGTTGTAGATCTTAGGAGTCACTGGATTTGTTTTCATAAAACAATAAAAAACCCAAATAAACGATTATTGAGTGTTTGTCCACCAAATAATAATATTCAAATAAAAGTTTAAAATATCTGTATTTCTCTTAAAGGTGCACTATATAACTTCCCTCACCTGCTTGTTTCTATGGATATGTCATTGCGCTGCCTAGAATGTTCCACAGTTCTACCTTACATTTATTTATTTACATGTGGTTTTATAGCTCAAAAATATAAATAGAAAAACATGGATCGTGATTATGAATAGGGTTGCCCTTCCACAGATCTGACCTGTAATCTGGTCTGCTTTGGTCTTCAGGAAGATAGAAAGGTTTAATACCATACTGTTAAACACTCCAGACAAAGCAATAACATCTCCATGGAGAAAAGCATTTGACGGACCCTCCACCAGAAAAATTACACAGTCCACCTTTAAGTATTCTGCCCTGTCTTTGATAAAGGGAAAATAGAATATTTTAGTCTTTTATTGTCCCACTCACAGAGGGGAGGGGAGTGCTGGCACAAGGCTTCACAGGCCAGAGCAGTGATAAGAAAAACACAACAGACGTTTCCAAGAATAAATGAATTTCAAATGGTCATGTAGGACAAATGTAGACACCACAGTAATATACTAAACCACATCATTTCATTAGCAGGATCACAATCAAGTTATTATGTTTTTATTTATTTAAAGGTGCACTGGGCAACATTTCTAGTGAAGGGTCCGCCACCTGCTTATCTCCATGGAAATGTTATTGCTTTGTCTAGAATATTCCACAGTATAGATTAAACCTTACAGCACTACGCGACATTAAAGTTCAGATCTATGGAGAGTTACCCCTATTCACAGAAGGAATGATTGTATTCTTGAGCAATAGAAACAGTTGTAAAAAAAAAAAAAGGTGTAAATGTTTAAAGTCATACCATGGAACATTCCAGGGAAAGCAATAACATCTCCATGAAGAAAGAAAGAGAAAGAAATGCCAATTTTCAGCACCTGTCCATAGGAGGATGAGATTAAAAACATTTCATACACATTTCCCACGTTATGTGTACTGTTCTGATTTCAAACACATTTTCCGACTACTGTTAAAGGGGTTTATATCAGTCTGCGGTTTTAGGTACGAAAGAGTCAAAAAAATGTTCTGATCTTTGGAACTACACATTCTCCACTGACTGAGTCCTGACTTTCTAGTACTTATTTCTGGAAACAGTCCCAAGTCTGGATGAATGCAGATTTTATTTCCTTCCACTTCACTGGACAGTTATGGGGAGCGAGAGGGCAACAACAGCCACACATGTACAACAACTCAAACGACAACTGGCGAGCAGATTGTTGTACACACTACCAATCAAAAGTTTGGATACACCCTCTCATTGAATGTATTATTTCTATATGTTTACTACTTTCAACATTTTATATAGATACAAAAGACATCAAATATATAAAAAAATGTACAAAAAAAAAAAGAAAAGAAAAAAAAACACTGAATTTGACTGGTAGTGTATGTAAAATATGGGATCCTATATTATTCAATATTATTATTTTTTATTTTATTTTATTTTATTTTATTTTATTTTATTTTATTTTATTTTATTTTATTTTATTTTATTTTATGATTTTATTATTTTAATGCATGCTGTAGGGTTGTAATTTGCCCAGCAAGATGCCAAAGGTGAAGTGCCCAAATGCAAACAAACATGCAGATGAACTTCAGAAGAGGGTGAGGGCTTTGTGGGTTTGTGGAGGGCTTTTCTCTCAAAATGGATTGAACATAAATTTGATTTCTCGTCTTATTCCACTGTTGTGACACTTCAAAGAAACAGCTAGAAGTATTCGTCATGGCGTTTTCCCCCACTGCTTTCCGTGCGAACCTTTCCAGCTTGATAAAAGTGTAGAACTCAAGATTCCTATGTATCAGTCTGGCGTCATTACCCCGTATATAATGTATTGATCTTGTTCGTTTGCAGACATTTTTATGACTGGTTGAAGGTTCAAACCCTGCACGTGGCAATGCGTGCTATCAACGCAACTTTGAGCAAGACACTCCAGGTCCAGTACAGCATATTCCTTTGCCACCTCACTACTCCTGGTTACACCCTATAGGTCCACCACCACCAGCACTGCTCCTAAACCCTTATTACACCAATTTCTAGTTCCCCCATCACTACATTAAAACATCAGCCACCTCACCGGGCATCCCCGCGACACCCTGACACGTATTGACACAGCGCCATACAAATAAACTTTATGAGACTCGCGCGCCCCCTTACTGCCCCACCCACCACCACCTCCACCACCACCTAACCCCCCCCCTCTCTCCTTCCCCCCTCCGTACGCCCTGGATGGCTGGCTCCGGGTGACAGCGCTGACAGACGAGGCCCTGTTCGGCGGGTTAGTGGCGGTGTCTGGCGTGTCAGCCGTCAGCGCGCCGACTCCGGGCCTAATGAGGGAGACTATAGACCGGCGCTCCCTTCCCTCCTCCGTGTCAGGCGAGGCGCGGGGACCCTCGACAAATCAGCGGTGCGTCACGGAGAGGGCCCGCGCCAAATGATATGTTGACAAATGCAGATATTTCACTTTTAATTGACACTAAGAGACGGAGATGATCCGGCTGCCAGGGCTTCTGAGGAGACAAGGACGAGACAAGACGGCGACGGGAGGGGGAGGAAGAGAAGAGGAGGAGAGGAGGAGGAGAAAGAGGAGGGTGGAGAAAGAGTGCGAGCCCGGAAAGGAAGATGTAGAGAGACGCGGTTTGGAAGATGTTTAATATTTGTGCGGGGTGTCATTTTTGTTGGTGGAAGAGAGAGGGAGCGCATAGGGGAGGCGGAGGGGTAGAGAGATTAGAGCTGTGTGTATGTGACAGGTGCAGTATTATGTGCGCAGGTTTACAGCAGACTGACTCCTCTAAACCCTGACAACAGCGCCTGCTCATTTAGCCAGGTGGGCCGCCTGCCTAAAGCCCCCCGCTCACAAAAGCATGCACGCTATGTTTAAGGTGTTTGTATTTCATTATCAGATACACAGGTACTTCAGAGTACACTTTGTCTTATACTGGCATAGAAAATTCCAAATAAATACTGAAACAGACTGTTGGGAGAGGTAATATATAAGACACTAAAGCAAATTTAAGGTATTGTAGCCAACATTTGTATTCATTTTTTATCTTTTAACTTATACATTATTCCATATCTCACTGTTCATCCATAAAATAACACAGTAAATTACTTTACATCAGTGACAATGGCAGGCCCGGGGCATATGCTCTCCAAAACTCTCCATAGGGAAGTTTAAACTACTATATGCTGAGAAATATTGTCTGTTCCTTTGTGGCTGTAAACTAGTATGCTATAATGCTGGTAAACATGCACAATAGGCAAAATCCTCAAGCTAATCAGCTGACCAGGGCTCAAGATCTGGAGATGGGTCTGGCGCTGTGGAGATGCCCAGGTGGCACTGGGGTGGGTCAAATCCAGAGGAGACATTTTCCTACAGGGACAATAAGGGGCAATAGTAAGTATAAGTAATAAGTGTACTAACCTAAGTGCAATAAGTGGTGCTTCACTCCAGGATTATTTTTTGACGAGGACTCCTCTATCTCCATGGAGACAAGAAGATCAAGTTATAGGTCAGATTTGGGAAGAGGCTCACCGTAAGAATGCAGTTCTTTCAAGGAATCAAAAATCGCTGTATCTGATATTAATGCAAGTTAGACAGTTTAATGCCATTTGTGGGACACTCTAGGTGGCGCACAAGCATCTCCGTGGAGACAAGCAGGTGGCGGACTCCTCTCCTACATAAAAAGTTTCATAGTGTGCATTAAAAAACAAAAACATTATGCGCTTTCTTGCACAGCACACACCTCGCCATCTTGGGTTCATTGTGTGACTGAATAATGGAAATACTTCAGGTTAATGCTAAAATGCTATAAGCTATATTATGCAAAGAAACATTTTTTTTTTATTCAGTTCAACATTTTTTTTGACAAAACTGATCCAATATGCTGCACTCTCCGATGCCGCGCTCCCACCAGTCACCACTAGAGGACACTGATCCCTCACTCACTCCCCACAGCTGCAGGTGGAAGGAGGTAGAGGAAAAAGGCCATCACAGTTTTCGGACATGTTTATTTCTCCACATCACTTTAAATAACTAACCTCCCCTCCCTTTCTCTCTCTATCTCTCTCTCTTTCTGTCTCTCTCCTCCTCTTTCTTTCTTTTCTTTCTCTTTTTCTCATGAATAAACGCACTGGCTGGCCCTTTGGAGCCGCCTCGCCTCCGTCTCCCGCGGTAACGCTACACTGCTCTCTGAAGCTAGACGGCTAATAGTAGCAGGTCACAGGAAAACATCATTAGAATGGGGCCTGTCAGACACTTCCTCACGCTCTAAATTGGACGAACGCGGCGCCCAGTGATTTTGTGGCGGCGAATAATGACTCAATTGCATATTGTGTGATCTGCGCGGAAAATGTCTCCTCACCTTTAAGTCATTTACTGGAGGTAGACAGGAGGAAGAAGAGGAAGAAGAGGCCTGCGGGGAGAGCTGACTCGAAAGCGGTGATGGAAGAGGTGTTCAATTTATTTGTTTTAAAAAAAAAAAAGTCACATAAACTTTGAATTGTGTTTTGAGAACTAAAGAAGCCACTTAAAACCTTTGTCCTATTGACAGGATTTTAAATTTCTTTTGCTATGGAACCTACCCGGAACCTACCTAAACCTTCTTACAAAGATGAAAAGAAAAACAGGCATTCTAAGTGTGAGCGGGGGTCGCCTCTCCACAGATCTGACCTCTAACTTGGTTTGGTTTGGTCTCCAGGATGATAGAAATGTTTATTACTATACTGTGAAACAATTCAGACAAAGCAATAACCACCACCAATCACCACCAGAAAAAAGTGCACCTTTAAAAAAACAACAACAGCAAAATCAAATAAGAGACAAAAAAAAAAAAAAAAAAAAATCACATAAACTTTGAATTGCATTTGGAGAAACACTTAAAACCTTTGTCCAATTGACAGGATTGAAAGTTCTTTACTATGGCTGATTATATAATTATATAATTGAGATTTTAAGCAATTGCGATTTATGTTTTAATAAAAGGGAGATTTTTCAAAGTTCACGTTTCAAAATTGTCCAGAAGAATTGACAAAGAGATTGATTTCAGAGCATGGTGGTACAGATCTAAACTACAGGTGTACACACACATTTTGTTGTTTGTGGAGGAAATGATGGTACGTCAAAATTTGCAGTCTTTGCCATTTGCTAAGTACAACAATCATTCTTGTACTATATCAATCAATCAAACAATATTTCAGCACTTTTAATACAAAATTGTAGCACAAAGCGCCTTACAGTGGTTAAGGATTAGAAGATTGACCTTTATTGATCTCGCACAGGAGAAGTTGTTTCTATATTTGACCTGGGAACCATCCCCATAATTTTGTTTTGTTATTTAGGCTTGGTCAGGCCCTAAGCTGGAGGATTTTACCTATGGTGCATGTTTTGGGTTGGTGGGGGAAACCGGAGTGCCCGGAGGAAACCCACCCAGACACGGGGAGAACATGCAAACTCCACACAGAAAGGCCCGGGCGACCCAAACCTTCTTGCTGTGAAGCATGAGTGGCTAGCCACTCAGCCACCGTGCTGCCAGTGGAAAAAACCAAAAACCAAAAACAAAAAAAACCCACATATACATATACTAGACTTACTGTCAATGTGTGTAGGTTTGTAATTTCTGAATGTTTATTATGGATAATTACCTTTTTTCCCCCAAAAAACTAAAATACAACATGGCTGCTCAAAAATAAAGACAAAGGCAAATCACTTGTGAAAATGCTATACAAATGTAACTTTTCTTTTGGTGAAAAAAAAAAACAAATGAAATTTAATTGATTTTGAGTGAATTGTACACTGTATGTTCATTATTGTCAGTAATTGTTGTTGTCTTTTTAGAAATTTGGTTCGATATTACTCCTTAGCCTGTAGGTTTCCACACAAAAATAATCCAAATGTAAATGTATCCATTTGATCATTATCATCTGAACATATTGACCTTATTAAAGCTGCACCATGTAACTTTTTGGTGGAGGTTCTGCCACGTGTACATCAATGAAGAAAGGCCACCAAATTTCAGTTTAGATTTATGGAAATATATAAGCCAAGCCAAAATACATGTTTTTAGTCATGAAAACAATTGAATAAATACATTTAAAGCCACACTGTGTAACATTCCAGGCAGAACAAACAATAGAAACAATAGAAAAGCAGGTGGTGGACCCCTGACCAGTAAAAGTTCCTTGGTGCACCTTAAAAGACACTATTTTTCCCTTTCACACAGATTTTTCTAGTTAAAAGCAAGATATTCTTTAAAAAAATTTGCAGCTATTTTAACATTTATGCAAAATTAGTAGTGGTAATAGTATTTCAGGGCCACCTGAAGAAGTTTTTATATTTTACCAGTCAAAGGTTAGGACTCACCCTGTTTGCCACTTTCTATGTTTGATATACAGAGAGAAGACATTAAATATATGAAGTAAGATGTATGGAATTATGTAGCAAAGGGGGGAAAAATAAAATAATAATAATATAAAAATAAATAAATAAAGTAAACTAAGTATAACCAAATACTCAAATTACCCGCCTTTTGCTTTGTCAAAAAATACTGAGTTGGGTTATTTCACTTTTTTTCTTTACTAAATAATTCTGTATATCTGATGTATTCTGTACAGTATGTATATCAAATGTAGAAAGTGGTAAGAAAAAGAAACTAAAGCATGCGCATGTTTAAACAGCACCGGTCAAAAGTTTGGACACACCTTCTCATTCACTGCTTTTTCTTTTTTATTACCACTTTCTACATTTGATATATGCACAGAAAACATCAAATATTATGAAGATGGAATTATGTAGTTAAAAAAAAGGTTAAAAAAAACCCCTGCTAAATATTTTTCGACAAAGCAAAGGGGTAAATTTGAGGATTTGGTTATTAAATACACATATCAAAACATTTGCTATTTAACTTATTTTGTCTTTGCTACACAGTTCCTTACATCTAACTTCATATATTTCATGTCTTCAAATTTGATGTCGTCAAATGTAAAAAGTTGTAATAATATAGAAAAAAAAAAAACATTGAGTGAGTCCAGACTTTTGACTGGTAGTATTTTCTTGCTTATTACCTCAGCGTAAGATAAAAATAACTGATTTGTGATCATTTTTGCCTCTCGCAGTTTGCGTAGAGTTTGAGCACAGTGGGTATAGAGTGGAGACAGTATTTACAGTTCTGATGAGCATGTGCTTAATTGCTAGCATGTGTGTGTTACAATGTGTAGAGAATGTTAATGCGGGCCCTTGGGTTGGGCTTTTCCTCATTACAGTAATTACAGCTGCAGGAGACATAGGCAAACACACGCACACACACGCACACACACACACACACACACACACACACACACACACACACACACACACACACACACACACACACACACACACTGACTGCAGGCAATAACATTAGAGTCCACACAATATTAAATGCTCTTGTTAAGAAAGAAAACATAGCATTTATTTGCACAGTTAATACAAAACAGAATTCCTGGCTTTTAAATGATGAGAAAAATCCAAATAAATGATATTAGATTGTGGAGAAATTCAAGTTGGACAAGCAATGGTCACGAAGACACCAAAATAGACAAAAGACAGTCCTATCACTACACATTCACAATACACAAAACATAGGCTACTATATCAACCCACTGGTGGCAGTTAGCATCCAGAGTTAGAATCCAATTATGTGCAATTCTTCTACAGTGTCTAGGCTACAGTCGGCCAGTTCTATCACAGAAAGAATGGGGAGAATGTAAGTATTATCCAAATCATGTGGAGAAACAGCAAATAGCTCAGACACAAATGTCTTATCAGGCCCGTCAACAGAAATTTGGGGGCCCAGGGCAAGAAACCGCACGTGGGCTCCCCTCTAATATAAATTAATATGAAGGCTGGACAATAATGAATATGCTTATTAAACTATTATGTTATGTATTTTTGTAACCTTTTTATGACACTACATTATGACAAAGGGCCCTTTTTTTTTTAATTAGTAAAAGCTGTGGGATTAACACAGTTTTACATACAGTTTGTACATATAAAAAAGTTCTGCATCAGGATCTGTAGGCAACTACAACTATTGAACTAGGTCCAGTGAGTGATATATATATACAGTATATGTATACACACAACTTTTTTGTAAGAATAAATATTACATAAAACTATAAAATGTTACATAGATAAATAAATAAATAAATAAATAAATAAATAAATAAATATATAACCAAATAAATAGGATGTTATGAATGGAAGACAAACAAAAAAAAGATACTCCTTTGTTGCTGTACCTCATACACCTGTGCTTGGCTTGAGGGTGTTAAACTAGTGGATCATACCTACAATTCATATCCATGTAGTTCTTTCTTAAGAAAAAAAAAAAAAAAAAAAAAACACTTTTTATTAGTTCAAATCCCAAACAGTCGCATCTCTAGTGCCATTTCTCTTAGTGCTTTTTTTTCATCGCCGAATCCTCACCAAAGTGAACAATTACCTCCCTGAGCATCGCCTTAAGGCACCAACCCCTGTACCACCACCACCACCACCACCACCACCACTCTGTACAATATATGAATGACAGACCACGTTTCCCCGAAGATACTCTATATATTACTGTATAGGTGTACTATGAGGTGGAGGGTCCTGGGGTAAGGGGACGCACACACACACGCACGCACACACACGAACACGAACACGCACACGCACACACACACACACGCACGCACACACACACACACACACACACACACACTGCATATAGACAACGCATGGAGGAGTAGAAAGCCGAAACAACACAGCTAATTAGTGCAGAGGAGCTGACAAAGACCAACCAAGTGGCTCCGATCCAGTCGTAGAGGGGAGAACGTGGCGGTGGTGGGTGGGGTGGTTATGTGTATGTGTGTGCGGGGGTGCAAGAGGGGGTGCGATGGGGGAGTTAAGGGTTACTCGTATTATATTTTGCAGATGCAGGACTTAATAATTTAATATTACACCAATTTGCAGCATGTCCAGCTCCGATATATAAGTCTTGTAGTGTTGTACAAAGTGGCGGCCATTTGTGAGGCAAAAGAACAATTATTATTATAGGAGTGGGATTCATACATTGTTTTATTATCATTTCAGTTCCATATGCTTTATAGTCTGTAATACAACAATATAAAATGAAACACTGAACATACACTACCAGTCACAGGTTTAGGCACACTTTTTCATGTATTTTTCTTCTTTATTTTCATGATTATTTAAGGGTCTGATTGTATATTTTGAAATATGTACTCTTGTGAGCTTTAAGTCATGTTAAAGTGTATGTCAAAAACATACCTGGAGTTGTGTTTTGTTTCATTCACACATGTTTGAGTAACTTTAATAAATTTACTATTTGTTTATCTCCAGTGGTGAAAGTAGTTTTCATTTCTTACAGGTGCTATAATGTCCAGTGCATCAATACCGTAAAAAACAAACAAACAAAAAAACAAACAAAACGCTAGGTCACCCGGGGATCGAACCCAGAACTTTCTTGCTATAAAACTAGTGCAGTAGCCACTCAGCCACCACACCATCTAGGCTATTTCTCTGGCTACAGTTTGACAATCCTTGTGTAAAAGACTGCGGATATCTCTGCACGAGAGTTTCGGCCCGAAACTCGGGTAGCTTTCAGTTCTCAATTCTTTTCAGTTTCAATTCTTTTAGCGGTGCTGCACACTGGCTGAGAATGTTATACCGGTGCGCCGTTCCGGTGCTCACCGGCTTACTTTCACCACTGTTTATCTCCATCTCCAAAGGTCAATGCTCTTTTCCACCTTGTGATGTCATGAAGTGGTAGTTTTCAAGTTAGCAGCTACCTTTTACATTCCAGTAGACATTGGCAATTCCTATGCAGAAGTCATACAAATGATTCTAGCGAAGGTGTATGAAGTTTCAAAGGGTCCTATATATATATTGATTTGCTATTATTTTTCTATATCTGCTCTCCACCATGTATGAAAAGAAAGGAAAAGGAAAAATGTTCAATACATTTTCCTTTGTTGTGGTATATTTTGTTGTTAAAGGAGAATTAAGGTTTTTTACAATCTGAGCCTTATTTCGGTAATAAAACAAGTTGTTTTACTCACCCATAGCACTTTGGTGTCATATGGAGCACTTCCAGAGATGTTTTAGATTAGCGATAGCGAGTGGTCTCCAAATAACACAAACTTTAGCACTTTTCAAATCATAGAAGCTCAATGTCTTAGTCTACACTTTCGTTTGAGTCAAAAGTGGCCTGTAATCCAAGATTTATCCATAATTTACAGCTTTGCGTTTCATGTTTGGGTCCCGGGAGCTGAGAGCAAAATAAGCTGTGACTTCGCACATGCGCACTGGCGTCCTCATCTACTCAAAACTATGGCTAAATCTCGGATTACAGGCCACTTTTGACTCAAATGAAAGTGCAGACTAAGACATCGAGCTTCTATGATTTGAAAAGTGCTAAAGTTTGTGTTATTTGGAGACCGCTCGGGGCATATATTACATGCGAGTAGAACTCGCGCTACAGCTATAGCAAATCTAAAACATCTCTGGAAGTGCTCCATATGACACCAAAGTGCTATGGGTGAGTAAAACAACTTGTTTTATTACCGAAATAAGGCTCAGATTGTAAAAAACCTTAATTCTCCTTTAATGCTAATAGCCATACACTCTTGATTTCAATATGCGCCTATAATACATCATGTTTTGACAAGGATTTTTGCTATAAATTTATAAATTCATAGACCTACACAATGTTAAAAATTACTGTGCGTGTTTCATTTTTTTTCTGTGATTTGTACAAGCCCCATTACTACCTGTAACACTCGGTCCACACATACACACAGATTTAATTAGGTGCTCTTCTCTGTCCTCACCTGTCAGCTCTATGTCTGTGTGAACCGCCTGACTCAGCAATTAGAGACAGAGCACTCACAAGGAATGCATGAGATGGTGCAGTATACATGGAAAAAATGTCCCAATTATGTATATATATATATATATGTATAAAATCTCTGTTTCTTAGTATTATGGTCCCTCATTGCAGTACATGTAATGACTTGGCCACACGCTCTGTTTTCCTGTTTACATTTCATGGGATTGTGAGGCACATTTGGGCTCAGAGGTTAGAGCAGAGGTTAGGCAAGACGCTTCACCCACATTTCCTCAGACGAAAGTCGTGTGTGAATGATTGGTGGTGGTCGATGATGCGGGTTGGCAGCCTCACTTCTGACCATTTACCATGAATGAATAATGAGTACAGCTTAGTGCTTTGAGACACTTTGACAACCCTGTAAAGCGCATTATCAGTGTTAGGTGTTATTATTACTCCAATACTTGTCTGAAGGTGGTCATGGTCTATCCAAGTCAAAACAAACATGACTGGCCATAATCTGAGGTGAGACAAATAAATAAAATAAAAATACAGAGATGTCATTCTGGACTTGCCGGGCAACCCTAATCATGGTGTTAATTTTTTTGAGAATAAAGGTGAAAAGAAATGTGACCGGCCACAGAAGAAACAGTCACAAGTCGTCCCTGAGGCGTTTTGAGTTCTTCACGGATTCGGAAGTGCAGATTCTAAGCTTTCCAACTATGCCTTACACATAGAAATCTGAGAACATTTGAAGAATTTGTGGCCATTTGAAAGTATGTACATTCTGAAAACGACAAGCTGAGAAAAGCTGCATTAAAGATGGTCCTGTTTTAGTCTTGTTTTAGTCCCGGTTTAGTCCTGGTTTAGTCCTGTTTTAGTCTTGGTTTAGTCCTGATTTAGTCCTGTTTTAGTCCTGTTTTAGTCCTGGTTTAGTCTTGGTTTAGTCCTGGTTTAGTCCTGTTTTAGTCTTGGTTTACTCCTGGTTTAGTCCTTTTTTAGTCCTGTTTTAGTCCTGGTTTAGTCCTGTTTTAGTCTTGGTTTAGTCCTGTTTTAGTCCTGTTTTAGTCTTGGTTTACTCCTGGTTTAGTCCTTTTTTAGTCCTGTTTTAGTCCTGGTTTAGTCCTGTTTTAGTCCTGTTTTAGTCTTGGTTTAGTCCTGTTTTAGTTCTGTTTTAGTCTTGGTTTACTCCTGGTTTAGTTCTTTTTTAGTCCTGTTTTAGTCCTGGTGTAGTCCTGTTTTAGTCCTGGTTTAGTCCTAGTTTAGTCCTGTTTAAGCAACCAATGTTGTTATCTGAAACATGGAGTGGCTTCTTCATAATCTCAACTAGCACATTCTGCAAAAAAACAACAACCGAAAATCACAAATTCTAATGCGATTTTCTCGTGTTCACCAATCCCGACATGTGACCGGTTTTCTCGTGGCGGGTCACATATGTTAAGACAATTGAACAGAATCTCCTCTAGGACATGATTCACCTGTAAATATCACCTATTACCTCCTCACCTCCAGAAATCTTTAGCTGAGGCCCACCATCAATAGTCCGCACACCGCAGTTTGAGAACCACTGCGTATAACTCACTTCAGCTCCAGACTTGAGTGTGGCTGAACAGCTGCCAGTCAGAACCGAGCTCTAACAAAGCACAAAAACACCCCAAACACTGTGGGACATCCTCATCCATCTCCCCTACACTGACACATGTGTATTACCCATAATCCTCTGATAGCACCACAGGCAAACTAAAGAGCGCGAAGACACTTTTAAACAAGCAGAGGGCGTCCTGTCTCCGGCGTCACTCAAATCCAAAGTTTAGTGTGACATGTTTCATTCACTTTGCGCAGGATGTAGGTGTTGTTGAGATGTTGGCTGACAGCTTTTGGACATTTGGTGACGTTTCATTACAGTGACATGTGCTCTGTGATTGACAACTGTAGATCCGGACAGGTTTTTGTCTCAGGAAGTTTGGCCTCAAGCTACTTCCAGTCACTGTTTTGTACAACTAAATATTTTACTCGCATTTGAATAGAATAAATAGTGTGTAAAAATGCACAGGGTGTCTCATGGACTGCCATAAATATCTGTGATGGAATAGGTTTAGAAATAGTCTTAACTCAACAGACAGTTGGCAGTAATGGTAAATGGTCACATTTTAATATAGCACTTTACATCATCGCTTCATGCAGGCATTCACACAGACACTGAGGGCGAGGGGGGTTAAGTGTCTTGCCCAAGGACACAACAACAGCATTCTGGGAGCTGGAATCCCACTGCCAACCTATGGGTCAGTGGATCTGACCAGTCCAGGCATGGGCAAACTACAGCCCAGGGGCCATATGCGGCCCATTAAGCTTTTTAATCCGGCCCGCCGAACTTGAAGAAATTATATGAATATACCTTGTTAATGTTTTAATTTCCCTGCATTTCTGGCGTTTTCCAACAACTGGCGCACTAGATACATTGACCTTTGTTGAGGTGCAGTGTTTTGCTCCACGTTTGTGCTTTACTCTCTGACCGCTGTTTAATAAGTGTTTAATAAGGAGTGGACAAGTAAATATTTTTTCACCGAATACTTATAAGCTGCTGTATGCCTGATATGCCAAGAGACTGTAGCGGTTTTTAAAGAATATAATATCAGCCGTCACTTTGCCACAAAACATGCTAACTATGCTAGCAAGCAGTCAACGAAAGAACGAAAGAACCTGAAGGAGAACAGAACTTTCAGCGCTTTAAAATCGTAACTGTTAGTAATAAAAAAGCTGTATTTTATTCATGAAATTTTTTGTGTTTTTAGAGTCATTTCAATAAATCGCTAAATACTGTGAAACTTGAAAGCTGGACATTTTGTTGGAATGCTTTTTTTTTTTATTTTTAATTGAAATAAAGTACATGTTTTCTACATATCCCATGTTATTTTTTGCTCTTATGAGTGGATTACCAAAACACTAAATCCACCTGATCCCAGTCCGGCCCTTCTGTCAAATTTTAGAACCCTTTGTGGCCCATGAGTCAAAAAGTTTGCCCACCCCTGGACCAGTCTATCAATGATGTTTATACCGAGAGCGAGGTTTGAACCTCCAACCTTCAAATGAATTTACAAGCTCCCCAACTTCAGGTTCATTGCTGTTGTGTTCCTGGGCAAGACACTCAGACACTTTACCAATGCAGGATGCAGAACCAGAGCACAGTGCAGGCCTTCCAGTTTTGGGCCACTCCAATAACTGCTACTAATTTGTAGAAAATGGCTCTCAAATGTGAAAGATGTATCTTCTTCTCTGTGTGGAGTTTGCATGTTCTCCCTGTGGATGCGTTTCCTCAGGGTTTCTTGAGGAAACAACATTATAACATACAGAAAACAGCATAATATGAGCTCTTTAATAACTATTTCCTTCTAGCTATTTCCATTATCAACCTGTACACTGCACCTTTTGATTGAAATGTCTCTTAATAAGAGCGTGTAGAAAAACAGTTTGGCTTGTCATTATAAAGAACATTTCCACCACATCAGCACTGTTCCTGCTTAGTGACTAAAAAGGCACGTCTAACTCTCACTTTTGACTGGTGTGCGGTGGACCTGCCATCTATTGTGAAAGGATGGAGCGTGGCATAAGCAAATTCTCCCAGAGTGAATAACAGCTCTAAATAATGAAGTCCGGACGGTGACAGCAGAGTCAGAGCCACTGCAGCAGGAGGAAGAGGAGGAGGAAGAGGAGGAAGAAGACGAAGAGGAAGCTTAATTAAACTAGCTCACAGTCCGCTCACTGCTGTTGCTGCTGCCAGGCTGCCCATCCACACCGCGGACTTATTTTGTGGTGTGATGGAGTAAAATAAAAATACTATTTAAGTTACTATGTTAAGTTTTTATATTAAATGTGCATTGTGTAACTTGGACTTGTGGAAGTCCATCACCTGCTTGTTTCTATGGATATGTCACTGCTGTGCCTGGAATGTTCCACAGTATGACATTAAACAGCTCTACATTACATTTAGTCAATTACAGGTGGTTTTATAGCTCAAAAATCCCTAGAAAAACAGGCATTCTGACAGTGAGTGGGTTGCCTCTCCACAGATCTGACCTGTAACTTGGTCTGGTTTGGTCTACATGAAGATAGAAAGGTTTAATACCATACTGTGAAACATTCCAGACAAAGCAATAACATCTCCATGGAGAAAACATTTGACGGATCCTTCACCAGAAAAGTTACACAATGCACCTTCAAATTACAGTTTTCAATTGGCTTTAAATATAACATCTCCATGGAGACAAGCAGGTGACGGATCCTCAACCAGAAAAGTTGCACTGTGCACCTTTAAGACATAAGTGGTACATATTGAGTTGTAAAAAGTCACATAGACACTCCTCAAACATAAAAACTCCTAAATTACAATCGTCACTACTGCAGCAGCAAAAACGTCAGCCTCTTCATCTCCTCCTCATACCAGATTTTAACTCTATACTTATTGGTATTTCTGCCAAATTTGTCAATATAATTACCGTATTTTCCGCACTATAAGGCGCATCGGATTATAAGGCGCACCTTCAATGAATGGCCTATTTTAAAACTGTTTTCATATATAAGGCATTATAAGGCGCATAGAATAGAATCAGGAATCAGGAAGGTTTTATTGCCATATGAGTGAACAGGTTCACAACATTAGGAACTTTCTTTGATACCTAGAGCGGACAGACACTCCGAGCACCAGGGCTGCCATTCGCGGCGCCAACTTGAACAGAAGCTACTGTAGTGGCTGACACCGGTAGCCATGATTAACCAATATTGATCCATATATAAGGCGCATCAGATTATAAGGCGCACTGTCAGCTTTTGAGAAAATTGAAGGCTTTTAGGTGCGCCTTATAGTGCGGAAAATACGGTAGTTTCAACTCCCACAGTATTGACTGGATCTATAATATAATGTCGTTTCCTCATCATAAAAATACCTTGGGTTGTGTTTTGTCTCATTCACATGTTTAACACATAAGATTAAGATTGAGTCTTTATTTGGTCTCACACACAACGACACACGGGAGAAATTTGACTTCTGCATTTGACCCATCCTTTTTTAGGAGCAGTGAGCAGCCATCTTTCAGCTGCCCGGGAGGGGCAGTACTGTGAAGGGTCTTGCCCAAGGACCCACACTGGCTTGCTCATTGCCGGGGGGGGATTTGAACTCATACCCCCCCGGGGAAAGTCAGTGACTTACCAGTTGAGCTAACCAGCCGGTTCTACCTGCATATTTAGGCAGAAAACACACAAAACACCTTGTGAAGTTATGTGATAATACATGAAGTGCTCCACTGTGTTTTTAAACTCCATACACCTTCACTAGAAAAATTTGGAATTGCACTCTTTACTGAACTAAAGGGAAAAGTAGCTGTTAACTTCAACTTCAACTACATAACACACGATGGAGTATTTTGAGCTTTGGAGATGTAGACACACTCTAATTATATAGGATTACTCAAACGTGTGAATGAAACAAAACACGACTCCAGGTATGTTTTTGTGGAGGTAATACCATTATAGCATGGCTTAAAGCTCACAGGAGTCAATTTTGCGTAATATAGGATGTTTAAAACCAGTTTTAAAGGTCTACCGAGAATTCAAAGTACGTGGTGAAATGTACACCTGGACACATACAGTGCTATAGTATACCAAGTACTATACAATAAGGACTGAGCTATTAAACCTAATGCAGGGGCCACAGTGCAATGATTTCACTTCTCTACATTGTACTGTGGAAGAACAGAAAGCTTTGGTAAAAAATAAAACACCTAATCCCCAGCTGACTGTACAATACATTTTATGTTCAAAGGCAAATATCTTGAATAGCTCACATTATGATATTAGAATCTGCATGAGAAACCACCACGCTCCCTAAGCTTTATTGATATATTATTTCACAGTCTCAAAATGGCTAACCTAGTCTTTTACCTGCAGTCAAAGTGTGCACCCTCTCACCTGCTGTTGGGTACAAAGCCGTGGCCCGGAGCATATAAAAGCCTCATACATATTGAATCCTGGCCCTCATTCATAATCCATATTCCTTAAGAACTAAAGAGCGCTGACATTTCTTTCACTCAGTTCTAGACCCCTGCGTTGGAAGAATGAAATTTTACATAGAATCTGCTGAGAGACGTGCAGCTTTCATGATAAGAAGCATAGAGTTCATGTGACGCTAAAGGTGCACTAAATAGCTTTTCCGATGGAGATGGGAAAAGGATCTGCAACCTGAAATGACACTACAGTGGTACCTCACCTTACGAAAGACCCTACATACGAAAAATCCAAGTTACGAAACGCCTTCACGTCAAATTTTGGTCTCTAGATATGAAAGAAAATTCAAGTTACGAAACGCGAAATCTCAAAAATTCAATTAATGCGTGCTCAGATGCACGCCCCGAAACGTAAATACACTTTATCAACACACACGGGGTTAGGTTCCAGAGGTGGCCCGCGGTGGGAGAGGTCCACGAGGTAGGACAACTTTGTATTTTGCAATTGTTCTACATGTTTTAGGGCTGTAAATGCCTCACCACACACATTCTACGCTTTTCTCAGACTGGAGTTGGGCTTTTCTCGCATTTCTCTCTCGTTTGAACACTCGAACTTTCATAGATTTTCAATGGAATGTGTTGATAGTGAAGCGTGGGGGGTAGACACGGCTCAATATAGCGCTGAACGTGCGAGGGGAGCGGAGACACAGGATTACTATCAACAACACATCATCAGTATGGTAAAACTCACCTGTCTCACGACGGCCTAAACCCAGCTCACGTTCCCTATTAGTGAGTGAACAATCCAACGCTTGGTGAATTCTGCTTCACAATGACAGGAAGAGCCGACATCGAAGGATCAAAAAGCGACGTCGACACGGCGCGGGATGGAGCCGCGGCACCCGGGCCGTGCCTCCCCCTCGGGGCCGCCCGCCCGCGCGGCTCGGCCTGCCCGCATGGCTCGGCCCGCCCGCGCGGGCCAAGCACGGGGTGATTTAATCCTGGTCTGGTCCCGGTTTGGTCCGGGTCTGGACCTGATCCGGTCCTGGTTTAGACCTGGTCTAGACCTGGAAGTCACATAGAACCAGAGCCCGCCCCGCTCTTATTCCCGCTGAAAGAGCGTCTTTCTCGGCCTCTTAGCTCTAGCGCGGAACGCGCAAGGAGCGCGGAGACACGAGCAACACGCTCCTCTAACGGCACTGCCATGTCCCGGGATAATCCTGGTTTAGTCCAGGTCCAGTCCAGGTTTAGACTTGGTTTAGTTCTGGTCTAGACCTGGTTTATTCCAATCAGGACGCAGGACACAAATGTTACACTATAAAAAAAAGTTACACAATAAAAAAACAACAACCTTGGAACGGATCAGGCCTTTTCCATTGAAATAGCTACTCAACTTACGAAAAATTCACTTTACGAAACCACTTCTGGAACGAATTAATTTCGTAAGGTGAGGTACCACTGTATTTAGCAATTATTCAATTACTCCTGGGTCCTGACCATTGTCTGCATATATAAATGGACATAGCTAATGCACTAGCTGCCGTGTCCCAAATAAGAAGTTCACATGCGGCACTTCCAGCTCCTACTGACCCTGACTCCCACTGATTTACACTGGAACATTGTGGCCCCTCTCTCTAACTGCTGCTGTGAGCTTTGTCATTTTGGACATAAAATGTTTATATTAACCCGCTCTACATGATCCTGGTGTTTTTATTTCACTATTTTTTCACTCGGATGAGCTGCGAAACGTTTTTGACCAAATAAACTTTGTCCAGTTGACAAATTGAATTTTTCCTTTTACCTATTCTATCTATACCAGGGGTGTCAAACATGCGGCCCGGGGGCCAGATCCGGCCCTCCAAGACCTTTAATCTGGCTCTTGGCTGATTTTCTTTTAAAATATTTTAGTTATAATTTTCTATTAAATTATAACTTCCTCTTCCTCGCCTCTTTCCAAACGCTCTTAAAGGACGATCGTTTTGTTTGTTGACCGTGACACTCTCATCAACAAAATGTCAAAAATTAGAAAAGTGGACGCAGAGTACAGGATTTTCCAAGAAATATGAACTAATTCCTATTTGTTCACGAAGGTGAATGGGAAACCTGTATGCTTGTGTTGAAATAGCATTTTTATTAAAGTTTCAGGTAGTTCATAATATTATAATATTTTGTAAAACAGAGTTCATCAAATAAAAAAGACTTCTGTAATAGATTTGCGTTTCTCTGCACAAATATTTGGACTTATTGCTATTTTTGGGGTATATTTGCCATAAGTTTTCTGATCCGACCCCTTAGGATTAAAGTAGGTTGGATACGGCCCCCAGACCAAAATGAGTTTGACACCCCTGATCTATACCATATTGTGTAGAACATTCCAGGTGAACAAGATGAACAGGGAACAAACAGTGATTTACATGAAACCGTACAAACTATGTAAAAAGTGGCTAATGTTATGCTGTGTAGATGTGGCTCATGCTCACAAGTATGGTGCTGGCCAGGAAAATAACATACATTAAAGTTACTTCAAGAGGTAAACCCATCATTTCCAAGTATTCATCATAAAAAGAGCTGTAGTATTTCACTTTGTATCACTTTGATTATTGAGATAATTTTAAGGGGAGACACTGCAGCTGAATAGGGAAAAAAAAAAAATCATATTTAGAGATATCAATTTGAGACTTTTTCTTACATGTTTTTCATCATGTAATTGTCCTAAGGGATTTTATGTGTAACTTAACTTAATGAGATATTTTTCTTACCTTTTACAATTTTTCTTACTTCTGGGAAAGAATCATTTGGTTAACTTTGCAGGCCATTTTTATTCTAATTTACCAGCTGCTTAACCAGAGGCTATAGAATTTATATTATATTTTTTATTATATTTTCACCCGCTCGTCTGTTTTGTTTTGTTTGATGCCTGTCACTTTTATTGTTTGAATTATTATATTTCTGTTCCCAGTTTCTTATTTAAAAAGATTTTGGTCTTATGTGGTCATATGTTAAAATTGGACTGAAATGCCAGTTAAATCTTTGCTTAGTTAAAGGTTAAAAGTAAGACTCAGATTTTCCATTGACGTTTGCATATTTCAGCCTACATTTCCTATTTGATTGTCTTTTCTTTTGTCTGCTGTACTGCTAAGAGAGTTATAGCTATACGGAGCGTATGGACTTGGAGACATGTATGCCGCTTGGTCATGTGACTGAAGGCGAGCTGATTAACAGAGCGGCCGAGACAGAAGAGAACCGTACAAAAAGAAAAAAAAAGAAAGAAAGAAAGAAAAAAAAAAAACTCACTCTATGTAAATGTGTTTATCACTTTGACAGTATGTCTCAATTAGGGCCCGGAGGAGGCGAGCGAGAGAACGGACTGAACTGGCATCTCCGCTGACCCCCCGCTCCCCTACCCCTCCCTCCACCCACCCCCCCATCCCTCCATCCCCCCTTCTCACAACTACAGTATAACCTGGTACACACGCTCCCTTTAAAAAGTTGACGCCGAAGTGTTGGGGAAGAACAAAGGAAGTAGAATAGATAGATCGACGCGGCGTATTAGTGAAGAGAGAGAGGAAGCGCGTGACAGGGGGAGGGGAGGGACAGGAGGGAGGGAGGGGTCCGCTGCCACTGGTGAAATTGACAGCCAGCTCGGCGGTAATGATAAGAACAGGCGCCAGCTAGCCGTAATGACAGCAATAATGGCAAACAGTAAACACTCAGATAAGACATCATACCTTTGCCGTACCCCTCCACCGTAACCCCGTCAATACCGTATCCCTCCACCATAACCCCCCCCCCCCCATTCAGCTCAGTCTGACACATAACAACTATAAGAACGCAGGCAGGGGTGATAGTGATGAGTGACTGGACTGGTTTGGGGAGAAAAATAACAAAACAATAATATTATAGAATAGGATAAGGGGAAAGTCATATTTATAATGATATCACTAAATACATTGAAAGGTAATAAAAATGGGTATTTTAATTCATTTTTCCCCATGTATTCTGCCTCAGTACAGATCTATTGCATTATTTATTTATTTATTTATTTGATAGGGACAATGCACATTAATGAACATAAGTATAAAACAAATGTAAATATGCCGAATTTTAGCTACAAAGCTAGTTTTCATCCCTATTCCCTAGGCAGGCAAATACATAAAAATACAACATACAAAACAAGCAGAACAAACAAAAGTCTAGTGGTCACATGACTGGTTGGTTTTCAGCCATAGTTTGAGTTGTGTTTTAAAAGTGATCAGTGTAGGGCTCTCCTGTATGTGCAGAGGAACACTGTTCCAGATGTTAGTGGCCCTCACAGCGAGAGGGTTCAAACATGATTTAAAAAGCCAGTAATTTACTTGTTCCATAGCTGAGGTCAGAATGGAAGCTGCCTCTTTCACGCTACTTGCCTGAGTATAAATTACAGCGTCATCTGCATATACTTGTAGAGTTTAAGAAAAAAAAAAAAGAGAGACCGCTGCAAAATTATCAGTTTTACTGATTTTACTAGTTATAGGTATGTGTTTGGGCAAAAGGAACATTTTTGTTTGAGTCTATAAACTACTGACATTTCTCCCAAATTCCAAATAAAAATATTATCCTTTAGAACATTTATTTGCAGAAAAAAGATACATGTTTTCAGATCTCAAACAATGCAAAGAAACAAGATCAAATTCATTTTAAAACAACATAATACTAATGTTTACACTTAAGAAGAGTTCAGAAATCAATATTTGGTGCAATAACCCTTATTTTTACTCACAGCTTTCATGTGTCTTGGCATGATCTCCACAAGTCTTTCACATTGTTCTTGGGTGACTTTATTCCACTCCCGGTGCAAGAACTGAAGTAGCTCAGCTTTGTGTTTGTGTTGGAATTCAACAGACGCTGGAATGGAATAGCTGTACATGTAGATTTCAGGAAAAAAAAATGCAATGGTCCAGAGCTGTATAAGCACATGTTGAGGTCAAAATAAATCCGCTATGTGCTGTCTGCGTCCAATTATAAAGTGTTCATTGATAATCAGAAAGAGCGCCTTAGCATGCAAGTTGATCATAAACTCCACAAAAACTCCACACTGGTCTCGGAGAGTTGTAAAAAGTGCTTATAAACTCATCACGGTGAGGTAAGGTAAGTGAGGAATAACTCTGGACCACTGCAAAATGCTTAAAATGAACTAGTTTTGTTTTTCATGTTTTAAATTGGGAATTAAAAAAAATGCCAGGAACTGCATGTAAAGTTTATATTAAGAGCAGAATTATTTCCTAAACTATTTTTTTGCAGGAAATAAAAGATTTATTCTGGTGTGAATTTTTGAATAAACTTCTCACATGGAAGAACAATTTATCTGACGCCATAAGAAGAAGAAGAAGTGACTTTATTGATGAATGCCCCAATTCAAATACTGTTAGATTGTGTGTATCATGCCTCTCTGAGGTGCATCACAAACTGTAACCCTCGCACACACCACTGTGAACTTTACACACGTGTGGGCCGGCCTGCACTGGAGACTCGTAGGCTCACTCACTGGTATATGTTCATTTATAAGGGTATTCAGCGCCTGCTCCCCTCATATCTGTGTGAATATCTTCAACCAAGAGCAACTGGACATTATTCTTTACGCTCTCAGGAAGCACTGCTGCTGACTGTGCCAAGTGTTCGCACAGAAGCTGGTAAAGTATTCTGCTCCCACAACTTGGAACAATCTACAAAAAGACTGGAAACTAACGGAACTGGTCTCTATAGGACAATTTAAAATCTTGCTCAAAGGTTTGTAATTGAAATCTATGGTTTGTAAATGTTTTTTAATTCTGAAACATTTTATTACTTATTTATTAATTGCTTAAATTGTTTTGGTTAAATTGGTTTTGTAATTGTATTGATCTGTGTCGCTGTCTTGGCCAGGACTCCCTTGAAAAAGAGATTATTATCTTAATGGGACTTTCCTGGTTAAATAAAGGTTAAATTAAAAAAACATATATAAAAATTGATCTCACACAGGAGAAATTCTTCTCTGCATTTAACCCATCCTGTTATTACTGCGCCCGGGGACCATCGCCATGATCTTCTTGCTTCGGTTTGGTCAGGACCTCAGCTGGAGGATTTTACCCATGGTGCATCTTTTGGGTTGATGGGAGAAACCGGAGTGCCCGGACGAAACCCAGCCAGACACAGGGAGAACATGCAAACTCCACACAGAAAAGCTCAGGCGACCCGGGGATCAAACCCAGACCATGCATGCAAACTCCGCTTCCTTCCTGCTGTGAAGCATGAGCCACTCAGCCACCGTGTCGCCAACCATGTAAAATATCATAGTAACAGATACATTTTTTCCCATAAATTTGATAACATAAATATTTTTCATGGTTTAATTAGTGAGTTTTTAGCATTAACATTTTATAAGTTATAATCTGATCCACAGTTTAAATCTCCAACCCTCAGTCTATGTTTGTGCTGCCTTCAGGGACCTCTGCTATTTCCAGTAGTTGGTGACATCACACAAGACTGACAGGATTACATACACCTATCTGCAGGGGGCGGAGTTTGAAGTGTGGATACCTGTTCGACCAATCACAATGTTCCTCATAAGTCCAGACCCTGCCCCGCCTTCTCTCCTCCCTCCCTCTTTTCTTTAGCCCTCATGTACTGCCCAGTTTAGCAGATTTACTTGAAGTGTGGTTGGAGCTGAACTTTTGGCGTTAACTCCCACTTTAAAGGTACACTGTGTAAGATTTTTACCTGTTAATTACCGAAATTGAAGATACCCATTCAAAAATACAGTGTTTTCCACGCCTTTTCACTTCCATCATGAAATCAAAGTATTCTGTTGGACTTAAATATAGTCGATTTCACCTGCATAAAAGGGGGATCTTCCCCATGTAGCGGCATCCATTTTAATTACGAGAGCCGCAGAAGGACATACTGTATTTTGGGCTACGCGTTCGCCGTTTTCTTTATAGCTGTCGGCACTGGCCCGTGGATTTCACACAACGAGATAGTACGCGTTTGGATAAACAACGACAAGCATGTTGCCGGATCACCGCACATACATCGCAGGAGCAAACACCTTCATCTAAGAGGAAAAGAAGAAGGACATAGTACCTACCGCGGCTGGGGATTTGTCGCAGCACGGGCCCGCACCCCGGGTTCCGCCTTCGTCCCCCCAAGTGCAAACCGCCCTCCGCCCTCCGCAGTCCGGTTCCCGATTCCCCCCACCCGCGTACAGCGGCGGGTGCGCTTCACGCGTGCGCGCGGTTCGGGCGCGGCTGCAGGTGAACCCACCTCCGGGTACGCCGAGCTGTCCGCGTTACGTCGTGCCCGGGTGACCCTCGAAGTCTGCCGTAGCTAGAACCGGAATAGCAATACCCACCATCCACCAATGCACCACCATCCTACACAGTGTACCTTTAAGTTCTAAAACATAAAATACCAACACAAGGTACTCGAGAGGCCATATAAGTCGGGATTGTGGAGATGCAGACCCACTCAGAGTAAGGATGCATGTTTTACACTGCTTTTAATTTAGTCTACTACAACTACTGCTATTTTTATATATTTATTTATTTTTGCTCAAGAGCACCTTTAAAGGCCACTAACAATACAAATAATGCATAAAATGTGTAACTTTTCAGATGGAGGGTCCGCCACCTGTTATCTCCATGGAGATATTGTTGCTGTTTTGTGGGTTTTTATTGACTTAAAATCTTGGATAATTACTGTGAGTGGGCTTGACGGTAGACAATGCCATAGGGCCAGGTGACAGATCTGACCTGTCACCTGGCCCTATGGCATTGTCTACCGTCTCCGTAGAGATAAATAAGTGTAATGTCACACTGTGATGCAGTCCAAGCAACATCACCATGGAGAGAACCTGGTGACGGATCCTCTGCCAGAAAAGTTACACAGTGCATCTTTAAATCATGTTGGTCTAATAATAAAGGCTTTACACTGCAAAAAGCTATTTCTTGGCAAGTTAAAATGACTTAAATTAAGAACATTTTACTTGATTTGAGTAGATTCAACTTGGCAAGTAAAATTATCTACCAATGGAATAATAAGTGTGTTTTTCTTAATTCAACAACATTCAATTTTGTTTCTTATTTTAAGTGCAAAGAGTTTTTTTTTTTTAATTATAATTAATTATTATTTATTTATTTATTTATTTATTTATGTATTATCTTGCATTGTGTAACTTTTCTGGTTGAGGGTCTGTCACCTGCTTGTTTCTATGGAGATGCCATTGCTCTGCCTGGAATGTTCCACACTATGACATTAAACAGCTCCACCTTATATTGATTAAGTTAGTGATGGTTTTAATGCTCCTAGAAAAGCTGGCATTCTGACTGTGAGTGGGGTCGCCTCTACGCTGATCTGACCTGTACCTTGGTATGGTTTGGTCTCCATCAAGATAAAATGGTTTAATACCATACTGTGAAACATTCCAGACAAAGCAATAACATCTCCATGGAGAAAATCATTTGACGAACCCTCCACTCGAAAGTTACACAATGCATCTGTAAGTGTTGCAAGGTGTACAAGTTCCTACCAAGTTCCCCTGGTAGGTAATTTACTCAAATCTTGATTAACTCATTGGCTGCCGGAGACGTCTATAGACGTTCGGGCGAACCCAACCGTTGATTGCCAGAACGTCTATAGACGTTCAACACGTTTTTCAGCGGGGGTTGCTAGGATACGGCCTGGAGCAACTTTGAAGGTGTAATTCACACCTCTCAACCTGTAGATGGCGATCTTGTATCATTATTTGCCGATCAGAGCCGGGGAAGAAAGGAGGAGTGCAGTGTGTGTATAGATGTGTGTAAGATGGCGAGGCCAGAGAACCCGGAAAAGCAGATAACTGTTGATCAGCGCCTATGGAGCGATCAGATCGCTCTTGGGACCCAGGATCCTGGATCAGAGGATCGCAGAGACAAGCCGGATCAAGCAGCGAGGTCTGAGCAGAGATCTGCTGTGCTCGAGGAGGGGGCGTGTCATGTGTGCGCTGCGCGGACCAGGGAGTCTCCTCAGAACTACGACAGCTCCAAAGAAGAAGTTTACTGACTTGGAGCAGTAATGCTGCTGTATGGTAATTGTAATGAATGAAGTTGTGTGTGCGTGTGCGTGCGTGCGCGCGCGCGCGTGCGTGTGTAGCTGTGTGTGTGTGTGTAAAGGTTTATGCATGGGCTTGTGTGTATGTACATATATATATATATATATATATATATATATATGTGTGTGTGTGTGTGTGTGTGTGTGTGTAGGTGTGTGTGTGTGTGTGTGTGTGTGTATTAGTTTTTATTATGGGTCTGTACTCTGGGCCTCAGACAAAGCCTCAACAAAGTTCTATTTTATATGAAAAGATATTATTATATCCTGTAAACATCTCTTGGCACTATTCACAGAGCCTTATATTCTTATATTTGTAAATAAAAAATGTACTTTGTCATCAAAAATCTCTTTCTCTGTTATTTTAGATGTTTGAGGTGTCACTAAATCAATAAATATTGATGTCAAAGTCACTGATCTGCTCGAAATCCTTCTCTGAACTCAACGCTCGTTTTCTCCATTTCTTGCTCAAAAACCAGTGTTTTTGCTGAAACTTCCCTATGTTCTACTATCAGTTATTTGAGAACCGAAAAGGTTAGAAACATATTTTTTTTTCCAGGTGAAAGAAGAGAGTCTAGGCTTTATTTTGATGTGTGCCATGTTTATATAGTCAAAGAACTCAGTATTCTGTGAGTCTTGTAAAATCAGTGAAAATTCTCTGAATCTCTGGCACTCTACAGGCTTAGATTTTGAAAACAGGCTGGCAGTGAAAGAGTTAAAGGAGAATTAACATTTTTTTTACAATCTGAGCCTTATTTCGGTAATAAAACAAGTTGTTTTACTCACCCATAGCACTTTGGTGTCATATGGAGCACTTCCGGAGATGTTTTAGATTTGCGATCTTCCTAATGTGAGTTCTCGGGGCACATGTTTGCGGTCTCCAAATAACACAAACTTTAGCACTTTTCAAATCATAGAAGCTCAATGTCCTAGTCTACGCTTTCGTTTGAGTCAAAAGTGGCCTGTAATCCGAGATTTATCCATAGTTTCAAGTAGATGAGGAGGCCATTGCGCATGTGCGGAGTCACAGCTTATTTCGCTCTCAGCTCCCGGGACCCAAACATGAAACACAAAGCTGTAAATTATTATGATTTGAAAAGTGGTAAAGTTTGTGTTATTTGGAGTATATAAACATCTCTGGAAGTGCTCCATATGACACCAAAGTGCTATGGGTGAGTAAAACAACTTGTTTTATTACCGAAATAAGGCTCAGATTGTAAAAAACGTTAATTCTCCTTTAGATGCGTGGATTCTCCTTTAATTCAAGTCATTTTAACTTGGCTAGATTGTTTTTGCAGTGTACGTAATGCGGACCAGATTTTTGTCCCCATAGTGTCAGTATGTATACAGATTTGTGTCCCCACCGTGCTTCAAATACCCGCCCACACACACGCACATTTAGAGCGGACAAAACACGCGGCGACGCCCACTTTTAAAATGTCAGCGCGTACATCCAAGGCGCTATTAAAAACTCCAATGTACCAACCGCCACACCGGGAGACGCTGATGATGGCTGACGCAAGGGCTGCTGGGTAGTCCTCTAATTAATCTCCTAACGGACAGGAGGAAGAGAAAGGGAGGAGGAGGGAGAGAGGGAGGGATAGAGAGAGAGAGAGAAAGAGAGAGAGGGAGGTGGTGTCTGTCGTTCTGTCAGGCCTCGGACACTCGTGAAGATACGCCACAGGAGTTGTCCAAACACTTGTGGTGAGGAGAGGAGAGGAGAAATGGATGGGGGAAAGAGAGGAGAGGAATAGAGAGAGGATATTGTGATGTGATGGAGAGGAGTAAGAGACGAGAAAGAGGAGAGAGAGAATGGAGGTATGGAGAGAGGGATTTTGTCTTGCTGCCAGTCCTCGGACACTCGTGAAGATACGCCGCAGGAGTTGTCCAAAAACTTGCGGTGAGGAAAGGAAAGGAAGAGGAGAGGAAAATGGATGGGGGAGAGAGGAGAGGAATAGAGAGAGGATAGTGTGATGTGATGGAGAAAGAGGAGAGAGAGAATGGAGGTATGGAGAGGGGGATTATATCTTTCACTTGTCCAAACACTTGTGGTGAGGAGAGGAGAGAGAAATGGAGAGGAATAGAGAGAGGATAGTGTGATGAGATGGAGAGGAGTAAGAAGAATGAGAAGAAGTGATAGAGGAGAGAGAGAATGGAGGTATGGAGAAGAATGGAGGTATGGAGAAGAATGGAGGTATGGAGAGAGTGGAGAAGGAGGGAGGAGAGGGAAGAAACCGAGAGAGAGTTAAGAGGTGCGAGAAGAGAGAGAAAGAAGACACAGAGGAGTAAGGTGAGCGAGAAGAAGGGATAGAGGAGAGAAAATGAGGGAGTCTGTCATTCTGTCAATCCTCAGACACTGGACGTTACCCCACTGGAGTTGTCCAAAAACTTGAGGTGAGGAGAGAAAGAAGAAAGAGAGTGGAGAAGACAGAGAAGAAGGGATAAAGGAGAGAGATAATGAAGGTATGGTGATGGAAGGGGTGCCTGTCTTTCTATCAGTCAAACACATAATTCACAATGGGAGAATAGAGGGAGAGGGGGTAAAAAGATGGAAAGAGAGAAATTAAAAGAGAGAGGGAGAAGAAAGGAGAGAGAGGAGTTAAGAGTGTGTGAAGAAAGGATAGAAAAAATGGAGAGAGTAGAGATATGGAGAGGGAGGGGGTGTCTGTCGTCGGATACGCCACAGGAGTTGTCGAAAAACGTGTGGTTAGGAGAGGAGAGGGGGGAAGGAAAGAGAGAGGAAAAAGAGACAGAGAAGCAAACAGAGAGGGAGATCAGAGAGAGAAGAGAGGGAGATGGGAGAGGAGTAAGGGGCATAAAAGAGGAGGGAGAGAGAGGGAGACGAGAATGGAGAGAGAGAGGGGTTAAGAGGTTAAGGGTGTGAGAAGAAAAGGTAGAGGAGAGTGAGAATAGAGGTAAGGAGAGAGGGAGTAGATGTTTGTCTTTTTTATCAGTCCTCGGACAGCCGTGAAGATCCGCCACAGGAGTTGTCCAAAAACTTGAGAGGAGAGGAAGAAAGAAAAAGAGGGAGAGAGAGAGAGAGAGAAGTGAGTCGAGAGGGAGAATAGAGAGAGAGAGAAGAGAGGAGAGGGAGAATAGAGAAAGGGGAGAGAAAGAGGGAGAGGAGAGAGAGTAGATGTATGTGGAAAGCAGTAGTGTGCTGCAGTTGACAATCCGTCTTACAGACAGCAGGGGGAGACATCGGACAAACTGTTGGAAACCAGGTGACTGACATTCTGTTTCATTCTGTTTTTTCATATTTGTGTCTGGTTCATTCACATTTTAATGCTGAATTTATTTATTAAAGGTCCCATGGCATGAAATTTTCACTTTCTGAGGGTTTTGAACGTTAATGTGAGCTCCCCTACCCTGTTTAGCCCCCCCCCCCATGGTTAAAAGTTGTGAAATGTCTAAACTGAGCATTTGCGATCCTTTTCTGCGTTACAAAAAAATCGGAGCTCAAACGGGCGAGTTTGAACAAGGCACCTTATTGACGTCAGATCGAAAAAAGAAATGCAAATGCAGTTCCACCCCCGTCTGTCTGTACTCAGCGTCTCTGTAAATCACGCCCAGAGAGTTTGGACTGCGAATGCGCTAGGCAATGCAAAATGCATTTTTTTATTTGCCTGGAGGCATGTCCGAGTGTTTCTAGGCTCGGAAGTCCTTTATCTGAGCCTCTGGACCTTTGAACAGCAGTGGTTTAATTTTATTTTATGTGGAAATGTGTTTATTTTTCAATGGAACGCTTCAAATCTCTCCCCCGTGCAAAAACAAGGAAATGGATCAGCTGTGGGCTCTGGGATCTGAGCTCTGAGCGGAGAGTTTGGCCACGCACCCACCCTCTACTATTGGCCAGCTCTTTTCTCCTCATTTGCATTCAAGCAACAACGCCCAGAATAAAGAGTTTGAGAGAGATATTTATGACTCTTTCTCATCTTATCTCTGTTTCTCATGCACTGAGTGTTGATTTTGAAGAAGGATTCATTTACAGTATTAGGGAACCATTAAGGAGCCATATAAAAGCATCAAGAAGTACCATGTCATGGGATCTTTAAGTATTTACACATGTTTACCAGACACTCCAGGAATTCGCGATGTTGCGATTTGCAACTTCAGCCAATCCCCGTGAATTCAGGGCGGTGTTGCAATTTTGACCAATCGCCACAACTTTCCCGCAATTTTGACCAATTTTGACCAATCATTGGCGACGTATTGAACTCATGTCGACCAACTGCCTTACGTCCTTCTGCCTTACTTCCGTGTGACGAAACAAAACTGCGGCTGTGTCCCCAGTTCGGAGCGTGGTTTGAAGGGGGCTCAGACTGCAGTCAAGGCGGTGCACACTTGCTCAGTTCTGAGTGCACTCCGCGGACTGCATGGCCGTCTGCGAAATGCGACAGGTCTCACAACTACGGGAAGCAGCCGCGACTCCATTCTCTCCCATAGAAGAAGTAGCGCGCGGTGCATGCTGGGATATATGAGTGTGCGAAGCGTGCATTTTCGCTCGCTTGGTCCACGCCCCGATTTCCATGGAAACGACTGCGGTCTGCGAACGCGTGGGACAAAAAAGAAATGACGCACATGCCCTTCAAACCACGCTCCGAACTGTGCACTCTGGGAATTGGGACACGGCTTCTAATGGCAAAGAAACATGTCTGCGGCCAGACATTTGCCCACAAAAATAACAGCAAAAGACCGGGCGAAACAGTTCCCCTCCTAGTAGTAATTTATTTTCGATGTTGGTAAGGTTGTTTTAGGACCATATCTGTGATCTCTGTGTCCTTGTATTATTCTTTGTCAGTAATAACTCAGTATTCAAAATATTACTACATTTTAATTACAAAAAGGGAAAATCGCTTACCTGGCCAGCCAAATGATATCTCTCTGTATTTCCTATACAGCGCGATACCATCTGGACACCCTCCATCCATCCTCGCTCCTCCGGTTACAAACGGATTCCGCGATTCTGATTCGTTCAAAGATGGTGACGTCAGTGCACCCGCCTTTGCCCGCAAAGTCACTCTTAGGCAGCGGAAGTCCCTCCTCAGTTTTGAATCAAGATGGCGCAATCTCTGATTGCTTAGCTGTCTGTCTACGCGCAACTGCAGCGCATTTTGGACCAAGCGTTACCAGACTCACTCGCTGGTACAGCGATGAGTCATGGATTCTTCCAGGCAAGAAAATCGCAACTATTTATTGCAACTTTCACTTCCTCCCGCAACAAAATTGCAACAAAAACCTTAAAAGCACCGCAACTTTCATCGCAACTTTTTGGAAAAGCTCACGCAAATTCAGGCATTTTAGCCCGCAACAATCACAAAAAATGCCCGTGAAATCCTGGGGGGTCTGGTTTACATTGTGTGAAAAGCTGAAAAAAATTTGCTTTTTGTGGTTGCTAGATCCCAGGATGAAAAATTTGCTGTAAAGTAAAAACTCCCTACAGCAGTTCATGTGTCTTGATTGATTGCATAGAAATAGAAAATTAAAGCCATACTTTGGAACATTCCCTATGGGGATACATTTAAAGTTGTGCTGTGGAAAAGGAACAAGGTCTCCATGGAAACATACAAGCTGAAGGCCATGTAAGAGTCAGGTTTGTGGAGATGCAAACTAGTGATTTGATGATCCGTATCGAGGCTTCGAAGCGTGTGTCAAGTAGGGGAGGGGGTGTTTACGCGATGCGTGTATCGAGGCTTACTTTATTTAGGGGAGGAGCTCAAAATGATGATGTCCGAAGCCTCGCTGCCCGGCTGTACCATGTGACTAATTCAGGAAGTGGTTCGGATTTTGCCGCGAGTTTTGACAGTGATATAAACCCCTCAGGCTCCATTCAAAATGTGGGTGTTTGATGGAGAGCTGCGGTCAGTGAGAGTTTGGAGACAGTTTGGATAGAGTTACAGATAATTTGGATAGAGTTTGGAGATTTAAGAGGGTGAGGAGAGAGAGTCAAGAGAGAATGGAGCCAGCTAAGAAGAGGAGGATGTCTGGGTGTTTTCCAAAGCAGGAGAAATATTGTCAAAAAAAAAAAAAGACCTGCCACAGTGGAGAAACTGTTGTTTTTAAATAAATAAAAAAACAATGATCTGTCCCCTAAACCATAATCACTGGCCAAACCTCAACATCCATACCTCAACCCCAACCCCCCTCACCTCACTGGAAATCAAGGGTGTCAAACATGCGGCCCCTCGGCTGATTTTCTATTAAAATATTTTAATCGTATTTTAATTTTTTATTCAAATATTGGTAATTTTCTGCGCCATTTTTCTGTGCAGTTTAGCATAGCAGCGTCTCCAGCGCCTCTGTGCGTGGCCCCTCCCACCAGAGCAGCACAAATGAAGACTCACCTCTTTCCAAACGCTCTTAAAGGACCATCGTTTTGACTGTTGACCGTGACACCCTCATCAGCAAAATGTCAAAAATGAGAAAAGTGGATGCAGAGTACAGGATTTTCCAAGTAAAATGGACTAATTCCTATTTGTTCACGGAGGTGAATGGGAAACCTGTATGCTTGTGTTGAAATAGCATTTTTCTTAAAGTTTCAGGTTGTTCATAATATTATAATATGTTATAAAAGAAAGAGTTTGTCAAATAAAAAAGACTACTGTAATAGATTTGCGTTTCTCTGTACAAATATTTGGACTTATTGCTATTTTTGGCGTAGTTGAGTTTTCTGATCCGGCCCCTTTGGGATCAAAGTAGGTTGGATACGGCCCCCGGACCAAAATGAGTTTGACACCCCTGCTGTAAATGATCATTTCCATTTTCATCATTTCCAAATAATAATTTTCCATACTACCAGTATATATACACACAATATACTGCCATCACTACCATATACATGTTTTGGATACTTCTTTATTTTGCTGACAGTTTTATTCACAGACTTTCTTCAAAATGTCACACACTTCAAATTCATGCTAACTGATATTTTTGCGTCCAGTAGATGTCCTACTAGAGCAAATGAAGCTTCAAGAAGCTTTGCGCTGAAGTGAACCAATTGGATGAAAGGCTTCAATGTTTCATGAAGCATCATCTGCACATTACAGTAAGGATGCACATTTTACACTGCAATAAAAATCCAAAATGGCAAATATGCTTTTTCTTTAATCTTCTACCACTACTACTACTACTACTTGGCTTTTTGGGGGGGTAAAAAGTTAAACAGTGGAGCTTTAAAATGTCTCTCTAACATCTCATGACTTAGAGCAATGGGATTTAATAAACCAGAAGGAGCACATGTTACAGCTATTGCCTTTAATGGAAAAGTTACACCATATTGGGTTGCCATGGCCTCATCTTTCCACCTGCTTGTCGAGACCTGTGTCACCTGTTGTGCCTAATATGCGTGTGTGTGTGTGTGTGTGTGTGTGTGTGTGCGTGCGTGTGTGCGTGATGGGGACAGGGGGGGTTGTGGGTAATTTGGCGTACGAGGAGGGGAGGGGGTCAAGTATCTTTTGCTGCTGACTGTACTTCTTGTACGGCGTCAGCTGTACACGATTAACCGTTGTAATCACTCTCGCTCGCTCGCCGACCTGGTCCCAGGAGCACGGCCACACACGCGCACGCTTTTGCACACCTGTGCTGGTTGCCACGGTAACACCCTCCCCCCTTCTTCCCCTCTCCCTCCCCCGAGATGCCCCGCTCTGTCACACACCTGGTACCTGCCTCTGAGGTGAAGAAGGTCCCTCCCCAAAGAACAGACCTGGTAACGCTGTGGTAACGTGTTTTTTTTTTTGTTTTTTTTTTTGCTGGGCCAGCTGGGATGAAAAGTGATCCAAGGATTGTGGCAGATATTTGATCCACACCGGAGTAGGCAGCATCTGTTGTACCTCACACAGATGAGCAAAAGGGAGAGAGGGACCAAAAGTGAGATGTCGCTTCAGAATATTTTGATTTTTCTTCAAACTGGTTAAAGGACCCATATTTTATAATGTTGTTTCCTCATCAAAAACACACCTGGAGTTGTGTTTTGTTCTATTCACACATGTTTAACACCTAAATTCAACATATTTAGTTCTTCTCTCTAACCCTGTTGTGATGTCATGTGGTTATATAATAAAGTGCTCCACTGTGTTTTTAAACCACTGTGTCCATGCACCTTCACTAGAATCATTTGGATGATTTTGGCCCTTGAACTGCCAGTCTGTGCAGGTACCAAGTAATGTTGTTGGCATCAGCTGTAAAGAATCAATATAAAAAAATAGATACTTATATTTACTCATAGTCGGAATATTAACCAAATCTTTAAAGGAGAATTAATGTTTTTTACAATCTGAGCCTTATTTCGGTAATAAAACAAGTTGTTTTACTCACCCATAGCACTTTGGTGTCATATGGAGCACTTCCGGAGATGTTTTAGATTAGCGATATCCATAACGCGATATACAGTATATGCCCTGAGCGGTCTCCAAATAACACAAACTTTAGCACTTTTCAAAGCATAGAAGCTCGATGTCTTAGTCTACACTTTCGTTTGAGTCAAAAGTGGCCTGTAATCCAAGATTTATCCATAATTTACAGCTTTGCGTTTCATGTTTGGGTCCCGGGAGCTGAGAGTGAAATAAGCTGTGACTCCGCACATGCGCACTGGCGTCCTCATCTACTCGAAACTATGGCTGAATCTCAGATTACAGGCCACTTTTGACTCAAACGAAAGTGTAGACTAAGACATTGAGCTTCTATGATTTGAAAAGTGCTAAAGTTTGTGTTATTTGGAGACCGCTCGGGGCATATAATATATGCAAACCCGTGCTACAACTATCGCTAATCCAAAACATCTCTGGAAGTGCTCCATATGACACCAAAGGGCTATGGGTGAGTAAAACAACTTGTTTTATTACCGAAATAAGGCTCAGATTGTAAAAAACGTTAATTCTCCTTTAAGGAGCCCATATTATGCTATTTTCTGATATTGGTTATAATATTGTTTCTTCATCACAAACAGACCCGGAGCTGTGTGTTGTTTCATTCACACATGTTTAACACACACACACACACACACACACACACACACACACACACACACACACACACACACCCTGCATATTTAGGCAGAGTTTATTTTTCAACCAGATGTCATATGGTGATACAAGAAGTACTCCACTGTGTTTTAATCTCTTCACTAGAAGGATGATTCCAGCCCTGGAATTACCAATCTTTACTAAACAAGAGATAAAAAGTAGGTGAAAATTATGACTCATGACATCACAAGGTGGAACAGAGCATTTTAAGCTTTGGAGATGCAGACAGCCTAATAATGCAGGATTACTCCAACATGTGTGAATGAAACAAAACACAACCCTGGATATGTTTTTGGTGATGTAACAGCATTATAACATGGCTTAAAGCTCACAAGAGTCCGTTTTGTGTAATATAGGACCTTTAACTCTAATGCTATGCCACTTGAACACTGCTTATTTATTCTCTTGATAATACACGACGTCCCTGTACATTGCGTTTGCCGTCGGAGTCTACGCGCGCAGCTCACATGTCTGAAATCACAGGGCTCTTCTCTGCGGTGCGCTCCGGAGCTGGCCTGGCCTCAGTCATTGATTGAGGAAGAGGAGGAGGAGAAGGAAGAAGAGGAGGAGGAAAAGCCGGGGGCCACAGCAGCCGAGGAGGGGCAGACCTATCGGAAATCAGTGCAGCCAGCCAGTCCTCCTCCATGTGGAGACAGCAGCAGACAACTGGCTCAAACTATATGCCACGTACAGAGGAATAACTCAAGTTCAATACACACAACTTCTACATCCATCTTAAAAGTGCACTCTGTAACTTTTCAGATAGAAAGTCCAACACCTGCTTTACTCCATGCTGTTTTTTCCTGAAATGTTCTACAGTATGCAATTTAATTTAAAGGAGAATTAACGTTTTTTTTTACAATCCAAGCCTTATTTTGGTAATAAAACAAGTTGTTTTACTCACCCATAGCACTTTGGTGTCATATGGAGCACTTCCAGAGATGTTCGAGATTTATCCATAATTTACAGCTTTGCGTTTCATGTTTGGGTCCTGGGAGCTGAGAGTGAAATAAGCTGTGACTCCGCACATGCGCACTGGCCTCCTCATCTACTCGAAACTATGGATAAATCTCGGATTACAGGCCACTTTTGACTCAAACGAAAGCGTAGACTAAGACATCGAGCTTCTATGATTTGAGAAGTGCTAAAGTTTGTGTTATTTGGAGACCGCATGGGGCATATATTACATGCCCCGAGAACTCACGCTACGGCTATCGCAAATCTAAAACATCTCTGGAAGTGCTCCATATGACACCAAAGTGCTATGGGTGAGTAAAACAACTTGTTTTATTACCGAAATAAGGCTCAGATTGTAAAAAAAGAGTTAATTCTCCTTTAACTATCTCTATGAAGACAAGCAGGCCAAGTTGCAGGTCAGATCTTTGGAAAAGATAAACAGAAATATGCATGTTTTTGTGTAGTTTTGGTAGTTTTGAGTCATTAAAACACCTGTAATTGAAACAAACAAACAAACAAACAAACAAACAAACAAACAAACAAGGACAGGACACTGCTGCAATAAAATCTCATCTCCAGAATTGTATTATTTTATATAATTTTATTTTATTTATTTTTTTTTTCATTCATTTGACATTTGGGAAATGATTGGGCATTTCCCTCCATGAAGCAGCTGAAAGCAGTTTTAAAGCACAATCTTTAAATGTTTCATATTGCAGAGATTCAAGTCATTGTCATGTTACAATACTATATTTACAGGTGGGTACAACTTTGGCTGTTTTTTTTTTTTTTTTTTTTTTTTACAGTCTCTGCTATAATGTTTCCTCATCACACACATACCTGGAGTTGTGTTTTGTTATGTTATAGTTATGTTTATTCTTTTCTATTCATCTTTTTTTGTGATTGGACTGAGCAAGTGCACCTTAATAAAACTTTCAGCTCTGACTTCGTTAGACTTAGACAAACTTTATTGATCCACAAGGGAAATTATATGGATACAGCAGCTCACTCATCACAATATAATATAAAACAGAGAGTAAAAAAAAGATATGATATAGCATATAGCTTTAAAGGTGTGTGCATATTATATGGATATTAATATGATTAATCACCTAACAATTATTTACTTAAGTGTCCTGCATTTACTGAACACAAATGATGTGTCAATGAAGTGAAACTAAACAGTGACAGTGTACAAATCTGAATTACACAGTGATAAAGAGATGGTGAGCTTAAAGTCACACCACCACATAATTAAAATAGCCTACAGAATCCATGTATATAATCACACTTTAGTCAATTTGAATACATTCAAATGCTTCAGAAAACAGGAAAAATTTATATAATATTCAGAATTTTTTGGAAATTTCCTTTCTTTTTGTACTTCACTGTCCTTTGCACTTCACTGGGTGTTACATGTAGTGCAGATGGTGGCAGTTGTGTGCATCATGTTCGCTTAGGGCCACCTGAAGTTTAGATCTGCTTACATCAGTGAATTAGAGGTATTTTTATTGCTCAAAAATACCTTAAAAACATGCATTCTCATTGTCACTGTAGTTGCGTCCCCACAGACCTGACCTGTAACTTGGCCTTGTAGCGTTACTTGTTTACTTTTCTAGAAAATAATACAATTAATGCTGTAGTGTAGGCAAAAACAAACACATCTTCATGTAAACAAGCAGATGGCAGACCCTTCACCAGTAAAATTACACATTGCACCTATAAAAGCAGTCATAAAAACACATAAATAAAATAGAAATATAAGATAGAATCCTTATTTTTGTATTATTTATTGAAATCAATTAAACTTTTATTCATCCAGGTAGAAACCTCCACCAGAAAATTGAAATTGTCTACCTATAAACTTAGCAACATTGTAAAATAAAGCTGTTTGAAATTATATGTCAGGTTTTTACACTATAATATAATACAGCTCAGTGTAAAAGTATCCCGCGTACACAGAATGCAGTACATGTATCAGAATACGTTACAAAATACATTTTAATTGGAGTATTCCGTATTCTGCAACTACATTTTCACAGTATTCTTCCACAGATTATAAACTATACTGCGTTGGCACCTAAACGCATACTCAAAAAATTACCTTTCCTTCACCGTGTTTGTGAATGAACTCCTTCCTTTACAAAAAAACTACTGCACATTCACATTCACATTCACTGAACCACAAAAAAAACTACTGAACCATAATTAAAAACTGTCCCTTTTTCCTCTTGTTGATTCACCAACTCTTCCATCTGTGCCCATATGTGCACCATAACCAAAACTGCACCAACCGCCCAGCCTAGAGAGAGACACGAGCAACTTCTATAGATACAAGACAACAAACAGCGTCTCCAAAGGTACTGCTCTGGCTAATTAGACTATTTATAGACTGAGAGAGTTTCTGCTGGAAGGTGCAGTACCGGGTGTGGCCTCTGGGTGCCAGTGTGGTGCCATAGAGGAGGCAGGGGGTGATAGGTGGTACCCAGTCTTCCAGAGCTGTGGAAGGGAGATTCCAAGACTGTCTAATTAATATGAAATACAATATTGGAATGGTTATAAATGATGGAGTATTACTAATTTTGCTATTGTGAAAATTGTTTTGATATTACAAGAACATGGAAGTGAAGGTGCAGGTTTCACTTTTTATAAGATAAGATAAGATAAGATAATCCTTTATTTGTCCCACAGTGGGGAAATTGCAGTGTCACAACGCAAGTTTCAGAAACAGTTGGAAAATATGAGCATGCATCAAAATTAAGATAAATAATAATAATAATAATAATAAGTATGTACAATCAACTAAAAAACACAACACTGTAAGGTTAAAAGGCACAGGAACGCTGCACAATAAATGTCTTTGATTCTGAGCAGTGAACAAACAAACAGCAGTTAAAGTGACTCCAGTTCAGTAATATATAATATCACTACAATAAAGTGAGTCAGATGATTGTGTACAGTATCTATTGGGTAACTTGCCAATTTTATAGTAATAGTATTTGCTTGGGTGTCAGATGGCATTATAACATTATAAATGTATAGGTCAATAATATTTAATACAGTTTTTTATGGTTAAATTCCAGATTTTAGTTGTTATACAGTGAGGTCATGGGTCTAGTCACTTATAAAAAATGATCAGGGTCAATATTTGTGAACTTACTTACTTTTGGATATTTCATGATAAAAAGAGCAAAGTAATCAATAGGGACCCATGTGAGAGTATGGTGTCATCGCATTTTAAATCTTTTAAAAACAGCCTTCATAAAACTGCATATTCAGTTTCAAAATCTGTATTAATAAAGTGGATCTTAATAAATAAAATCCCGTCCATCAGTTAAGTAACGGAATGTTTTCTGGAGGATGTTCAACTGTCGCTATCTTTGTTATTATTATTTTATGTCTCCCTCCTTCTCATCCTGTTACTTCATTTTTGTGTGAATGGAGGTAAACCAGAGATTCTCAAAAAGTGGTGCACAGTTGTATTTCGATTGATTCGTGTGCGTTTGAGTAATCCTGGACTTCTGTTTGAGTAGTTTTCACCTATCCCCGCCCACAGCGCTGTATTTACTTGTGATACTTGAGAGATCATAATTCCCAGGTGGCACTTGGTTTTGGTGTTTCAAATCCACCGAGTTAGTCCATGGCGTAACATTTTTCTAACTTCAGGCTTTGAGTTGCAAATGTAGAGTGAAAAATGTCTTGTTTAGCCATTTTTCAATAAAAGCCTGTAAATTTAAATGTAAATGTAAATATTTAAATGTAAAGTTGCTACAATTGATTGATTGATTGATTTGTATTTCTTTCGAGTTTGTGCCATGACAGGAACAATAATCATATACATACTATATATACATTGTAAACAACAGAAAAGCACATTTCTCAAAAAGGAGTGGGAAGAAGAAAAACTTATATCAACCCACCCCTATTTGTGACACAGTTTCAACATTTTTTTGTGGTTGCTTATGTACATTGATCACATCTTTACAAATGTCTACATATTATAGTTAATATAATTTTTACCCAATGAAAAAAACAGGGAGAGGACAAGAGGGGCCTTCAGTTTGAAACAGGAAGTTTAAATGAACCAAATATAACTTATAGTTTAATAGTAGGAACCCCCCCTAAAACATGTCTTCTTTCATTTGTATCAGTAGGTATGTGTAAATGTAGGTTTTGTAATAAAAATAATAATAATTATAATTATAATAATAAAAATAAAAAAGACATTCAACTAAATAATTTATGTAATTTATTGTGACAAAAAGAAGAAAAAGAAACAAACAAACAAAAAAACAACTAAAAAAACATGGATCTCAACACACAAGGACTGAAAAAATATTACTGCAATATAAGGATTTTATTTTATTTTTTCAGAAGGATGGGCAACTTTTACTGTATTTCAGCAGCTGTTTTAATAACATCATAAGGTTTTTTATTTTACCCTTGTCATAAAACAAAATGAAAAAAAAATAAAATAAGAAAATCCATATTATTTATGGAAAGAAAGTGTTAAAATGGCATCTATTAATCTGGTTTAATTTTAGTTGTTAGCCTAAATGGTCATGTTTTCAACTTGAATTTGCTTTCACTGGTAAAGTTGGGTAGTTTCAATAATCCGTCAATAGGTTTAAGGTTAGAGCGGTATCAAGTATTAGTATGGAAAAATGAATCCCAAAAGTAAAAACTGTGGTTTTGCTCATCCAGCTTGGCCTTTTTTCTTCCTCTGTATTTTAAATATCATTTTAGGTCATATATCGAAATGGAAAGCTACTTAGAATACAAAAGAGTCAAGTTTTGATTTTGTCCTTGATGCTCATTTGTCCTGGTTTGTTCTTGGTTTGATCCAGTTCTCCGGATGTAGCCTTGGTTAAGTCCTGTTCTAGTCCTGGTTTAGTCCTGGTCTAATCTTGTCCCAGTTTTGTTGTGGTAATGGTATGTGCGTGTGAGTGAACAAATAATCGTAGGTGTTACTTGGTTTTGGCTAGTTTCAAATCCACCAAGGCGTCCTCCGAAACCACCAGTCTAATTAATGCCCCATCACACATGTTGGTGTCTCTACTACATAATACCCCCCTCCTCCTCCTCCCCTTCATCACAAGACACCCCCTTCCTTACCTCCCCCCTTCATCCCGGAGTGCAGGGACCGACTGGTGGTGCGGTGCCCCCAGGAAGCGTGCAGTCGGGGCCCCGTGCGCACAGCTGGCACCCGGGCCTTCTTGAGCCAGGAAATAGCACACCTCCCCATGCACGGCGCTCTCCCAACACCAAACACCTCCGCCACCCTTCCCCCTCCCCAGACGCTTCCTCCTCCTCCTCCTCTTCCTCCTCCTCCTCCTCCTCCTCCTCCACACACAAACAGGCTAGTCAGTGTTCATCAAATAAGCAAAACAACACTGAAGCTCTAGAAAAAACAGATGGAGGGAATAATGGTTACATGTATTTGATTTGTGGAATGTGAAGTTTCAATGCAGACTGGTGTTAATGCTTAAATGTATTGTGTTGGATGTTAGTTGTTCTGTCATAGTTTATTATAACAGAAAATAATATTTATTTGCAAGTGCAGAGTTAAAACTGGCATCAAAAAGGAAAAAAGAAATTGGACATGTTAGACTTAACGGTAGGCTGAAGTAAATCAAAGATATCTATGAAATACAATACAGTATAGCTTTGGTCTTTAGGTAAAAATCTTTAAAAAAAATCATCATTGTCTCTTACTTAGTACATGAGAAAGAAAAGAAAAAATGAAGAAAGTGGTTTGGATGTTTTATAAGCTGCTGTTTAAAAATATAAAATAGATGTAGTTATGATAAATCACATGTGAGTTTGCTTCCCAAATATAAACGCAAATGTTACATAATTAGTTTCAGATCCATATTGTCAGCTGCAGGGTTGTCACATAGACGTGATAGTGTTTCAAAGATCCATGAGACATTCATACAAAAGCGCCAGTATCTAGAGTCTCAGGATATTAATTCTCGCCCATTTATCATGTTCTGAAGCATCAAAAACACAGGGACTGCTAAAGCATTGTGTTCTACATATTTACATACACACATCTGTGGGGAATTGAAAGATGGACAATTTGACAATTACACCCCCGTCCTCCCCCTCCCTCTCAGCGCCCTAAAACCCACGAGTCCCTGAAGACTGCAGCAGTAGCGCATATACTACATATGTGTACACATACAAGTGTGTACACATACATGTGTGTGTACACTTACATATATGTGTATACACACACATTTACACCCACCCCCCCCCACACACACACACACACGCACACGCACTTACATGCAAATGTAAATGTGGTGTGTTTTATTGTTTGCATGTGAGCGTGGGTTCATATACATATAGATGTGGAGCATGTCCCACAGACAGTGGCGACAGAGGGGCAGGCCTCAACCTCAAGTTCCCCTCACAAAGCCCGCTCTGGGCCTGACCAGCAGGGCACAGGCCTGTGCTCCCACACTGCACCACTGCGGGCTACAATTAGGCGGACAGGACCACACCAGCCTCACCTGTCAGCCCCAGCGTGGAGCACCCTGCGTGGGCTGCAAATTGACACAAGTGCCAGAGCCGGGCCGACAGGAGATCCGCGCCGGGACAAATCTCCCTAACAAACCTGCTGCCCTGTCAGTCAGAGGGCACCTCGCATTGACCCCCAGGACCACATGGCTGTGTCCGGCCAGCGCCTGTCCTGTCACTGCTCTGCCCGCTCCATCCGCCTCTCAGTCATTACCTTCCATCAGCACCAGGGAACAGACTGGTGGAGTCTACAGGAAAATGACCTGCAGGCCTGACCTGAAAATGGCATAAAGCACGGAGCTGCTCCCAGAATAACAGTGCGGTGTGTGTCACACCTGGCCTCAGCGGCCGGAGGCTCTAAACAAGCTCATATAAACCTGCACAACAGCAGGCTAACTGACTTTATCAGGCTCATCTAATCCAGCTCAACTAATCATGAAACTATGATCTGTATTTACAACTACAGACATCAGGAGCATCAGCTGATCCAGGCCCATCTCAGTGTGCTGAGGCCCACGCTTGGCTACATTTACTGACGGTTTAACTAATCCATTTAATTCTGTGTTTAGGGCCAAAGTGTCCACATGACTGAGCTGAGTCTGGCTGTAGATCATGTAAAGATGGACAGAAAAGCAAACAGGCCCATGCTCTGCTAGGAACTCAGAAGTACCATCAGATGCTCAGAAGCGTCGTCAGGTGCTCCGATGCTCTGTCAGGTGCGCCAATGCTCTGTCAGGTGCTCTCATGCACCAACAGGGGCTGCAAAGCACTGGCAGGAGCACTGATGTATCGGCAGGTGCCCTTATGCACTGGCAGGTGCTCCGATGAACTGGCAGGCGTTCAAAGGAAGTCCAGGAGGCAGGGCAGAGGTGAGCAGTGTTGGCTGGAATAGGGCTGAGGCCAATAAGGCCCCTCTTTCAAACATTTTTGTTCCTTTCTCAAAATAGAGTTTAAGCATCGGAGGGAAGGTAGCACTCAATTATAGCCTCCATATTGTTTAAGAGGAGCAATGCTTCTCCAGGCCGGGGACGCGTGGCTCTGCGCAGGGCAGAGCAGGGCCTGTCCCCCTGGCGAGGCGGCTCATCCCAGCCCATTGTTCTCTATCAGTGGACAAGGCTGATTCCTGTAATTAGCTGTCAGCGCACAGCCCTCAGCAGCTTAGTGCTGTCCGCTCAAATCAAACTAATGAAATGCAATCCGCTCAAATGTCCTGGATGCATATCTGTAACAGGCCTGCGCACACACAGAGGCAGGGGGAGCCAGCGCCTGCCCGCCGCCCGCCCGCGCGGCAGGAACATAGCCCCCTTTGCCAAAGTTAGGACTCAGATCCAGGCTCATTAATGCCTTAATTCAGCAAATTTTTGACAGCCAATTAATGTGTCTGAGGAGTGGTGATGTGAGCCGGGCAGGAGGAGAGGACCAGGCTCACGGTGACCACAGCGTCAGGCAGCTGCATCAGACACACAGCAAACAATAGACATAGACCAACAGGCTCATATACCAATCATTTGTACTATATGACTCTTAACACTTCGCTAATGCATGAGCCTTCCTCTAGAGAGTGTTGGATAGAACTAAACCACAGCACTGCCAAAATCCTTCATGCTAAATTTGAATATTTAACATAACAGTTTTTGGCAAAGCTGCATAATATGAAGACATTGTGTCCATGCCATTTTAACGAAGTCTCAATTCAGAAACATGATACAATTTGAAAGCTATATTTATTTTATGGTTGCTAGTTTTAGCGTTAGTTTGGAAATATATTTAATGTGGCACGCATTTCTCAAGAAGTCATCTCCTCTAAAAAATTCTCATGTCATTCAGAACAAAATATAGAACCTGAGATAAATACAAGTTTGGTGCTTCGATTGATGATTCTATAAAAAAAAAAATCGTGCCATTTCTCAGTCCTCTGCATTATTTCTTTCTTCCTTTGTTACTTGTAAGCCGCCATGTTTGTTTTGACACAAACAAACCATGCTTTTCTCTGATTGGTCAATACACCTGTCTATCATGATTATCTGAAACCGAGGAGACAAAATTCGGCTCCAGACACACATGTTTTTGTAAAATTTTCTCAAAGTTTGTGATTCTGCTTTCTTACAATCTAATTTGAAATTTATATTAGATCAAAATAATCCACAAATTACAGATTTACGTTTGCAATTTAAGGGTATGTAACTTTTCAGGTTGTGGGTCTGTCACCTGCTTGTTTCTATGGATATGTCATTGCTCTGTCTGGAATGTTCCACAATATAACATTAAACAGCTCTGCCATACAGTTATTAAATTGCAGGTGGTTTTATAGCTCAAAAAACCCTCAAAAATAACGTGGTCTGGGTTGGTCTCCATGAATATAAAAAAGGTTCAATACCATACTGTGAAATATTCCAGACAAAGCAATAACATATCCATGGAGAGAAGCATTTCACCAGCCCCTACCAGAAAAGTTACACAATGCACCTTTAACTTTTCATAATTTTCCTTTGCATTCTATTCTTGCTGACTCAAAAATCTCCTGTGCACTAGACCCCCTTTGCATATTCCTACATGTTTACATCTGTCTGTTACGTTGTTAAATCATAGAAGCCACTCCTCACCTCCTCTCTTCCTCCTATATCATGTCTGTGTACTACATTACCCAAAAGGCCTAGGGGCGTACACAGCAGCTAGGTCTAGCTATATGGAGGTCTGGGTGTCTGCGAAGGGGGGATAGTGCCTGAGGCCCTTATGTCAAATCAGTCAAATGAATATTCAAATGGCATGGTTAGATAATTGTAGTTCAAAGTAATGTACGGTCGAGTGTAGTTAAAGGGCCTATATTATGCTATTGTCTGATCTGTGTTATAATGTTGTTTCCTCATCAAAAACAGACCTGGAGTTGTGTTTTGTTTCATTCACACATGTTTAACTCACAAATCCTGCATATTTAGGCTGAGTTCTTCTCTCAAATGGAAAACACTCTCCTCCACCTTGTGATGTCATGTGGTAAAGCAGAAAGTGCTCTGTGTTCTGTGTTTTTAAACTCCATGCATTAGAACATTTGGAAGTGCCAATCTCTACTAAACATAAAGGTAAAAGGAGCTGTTAACTTGAAAACTACCACTTCATGACATCACTTATTTTATTTCATTGTTTATTTGTTTTATTTTATTTCATTGTTTTATGTTGTACCACATCATGAATTTTGTTCGCTGATAATCCCAATCTGATTCTAATTCCAGTTCCTCAAATTGAAAGATCCATAGTCACATGCGCAAAAAAATCGGATAATTTTCTAAGAAGCTACACCACTTTCAAGTTAGTTTCAGTGATATTGAAAAGCAGTTATAAAATGAAATTGCTGTGTTTTGTCTAATTGTGTCTAATTGTAAAACATTTTATAGATCACAAACCATAAATAAATAGCTGATTTTCTTGCCAAAATGCTTCCTTCTTTCCTGAATTGGAAATAAAAAAATCCCAGTTTTTACATTTATTCTTCATTTCATTTTTATATTTGTCCAGTATATAATCTTTATTATTATTATTATTATTATTATTATTATTATTATTATTATTATTATTATTATTATTATTATTATTATTATTATTATTATTATTATTACTATATCTGAACCTTCGGAATCACCTGCTTGTTTCTATGGATATGTCACTGCTCTGCCTGGAATGTTTTGGTGTTGTTCATTTATTAAATTACAGGTGGTTCTAAATACAGTCAGAATGCCTGTTTTTACACCGATAAAAACAGGCATTGAGTGGAGTTGCCTCTCCACAGATCTGGCCTGTAACTTTGTCTGGTTTGATCTACAGGATGATATAATGGTTTAATGCCATACTGTAAAACATTCCAGACAAAGCAATAACATCTCCATAACATCTATTGCCAAAAGTACTCACTCGCGCATCCAAATAATCAAAATTGGGTGTTCCAATCACTTCCATGGCCACGGGTGTATAAAATCAAACATTTCTGCAAACATTAGAATGGGTCACTCTCAGGAGCTCAGTGAATTCCTGTGTCGTACTGTGATAGGATGCCACATGAGCAGTCGTGAAATATCCTCTCTCCTAAATATTCCACAGTCAACTGTCAGTGGTATTATAACAAAGTGGAAGTGATTGGGAACAACAGCAAGTGGTAGGCCACATAAACTGATGGGGCGGGGTCAGTGGATCCTGAGGTGATAGTGCACAGAGGTCAGAGTCAATCGTTACAGACTCCCAAACTTCATGTGGCCTTCAGATTGGTTCAAGAACAGTGTGTAGAGAGCTTCATAAAATAGGTTTCCATGAGGAGAATAGTAAGTGTCTGACTGTTGTGCCAAGTGTAAAGTTTGGTGAATCGGGATTATGGTGTGGGGTTGTTTTTCAGGTGCTGGGCTTGGCCCCTTAGTGAAAGGAACTCTGAAGTCTTCAGCATACCAAGAGATTTTGGACAATTCCATGCTCCCAACTTTGTGGGAACAGTTTGGAGATGGCCCCTTCCTTTTCAACATGATTGCGCACCAGTGAACAAAGCAAGGTTCATAAAGACATGAATGAGAGAGTTTGGTGTGGATGAACTTGACTGGCCAGGCCTTCTCGTCCAACATCAGTGTGTCCTCACAATGCGCTTCTGGAAGAGTGGTCAAAAATTTCCATAAACACACTCCTGAACCTTGTGGACAGCCTTCCCAGAAGACCTGAAGGTGTTTTAACTGCAAAGGGTGGACCGACGTCATATTAAACCCTATGGACTAAGAATGGGATGTCACTTAATTCATTTGCGAGTCAAGGCAGGTGAGCAAATACTTTTGGCAATATGATGTATTTGTGGGTTCATAAACTCGGCAAAATCTATTCTGAACCTCTCTCATGTTTGCGTTTGAGCTTGAGCTGCTCTGTCCAGTTCAGTCACAGGGCAGTGTTATGGTTTGGGAGGAAGCCGGAGAAGTTTAAACTGTGAGACATTCACAGTATCAAAAAAAACATCCCAGATACATAATTTGTAGAACTTAAAGGTCCTATATTACACAAAATCAACTCTTGTGAGCTTTAAGCCATGTTATAATGTTGTTACCTCCTGTAAACATACCTGGAATTGTGTTTTCTTTCATACATACATACAGTACATGTTAAAGTAGACTGTCTATATCTCCAAAGCTTAAAATGCTCTGTTCCAACATGTAGTCGTAGTTTTCAAGGTTGTGAAGGTGCGCAGAGTTTAAAAACACAGTGGAGCACTTCCTATTTTACCACATTACATCACAAAGTGGAAGAGTGTTTTCTGGTTGAAAGGAAAAACTCTGCCTAAATGCGCAGTGTGTTAAACATGTGTGAATAAAACTAAACACAACTCCAGATATTTTTGATGAGGAAACAACATTTTAACATAGATCAGAAAAAAACATAATACGTATCCTTTAAATTCCTTGAAGTTTGCACAGGTTTTTAGGTTTCTTTCGTCTAAAATAAAGTCTGGTTAGTCCAGATGAGCGCTGGGTAAGTTTTGTTTGTTTATTCTTTGTCAGTTGGGAAAGTTTGGGCCGAGCGTTCCAAACTTGTGCAGATGACAGTGGCAGTTGCACAGATGACAGGCTGTCACGTGGATCCCAGCTCAGCTTGTTTGTCTTTCTGTTTTCCTCCCCGGGCAGGACGCAGCAGCTAAAAATGTCTGATAGCGGTGATGACACATTTCACCTTTCTTTTTTGTTGCGTTTCAATAAAAAAAAAAGAAGTGCCTGAGAATCGCAAACTATTCAAACCACACAAATGTTCTGACCATGAGTGAAAGTCAAATCTACTTTTTGCTTTTGTACTTTTATTGACTCATAATACACACACCACTGATACACAATTATATTATTTATTGTCAGTACTTCATTAGTGTGCGAATGACCAAAGAACTATGGCAGAAGACAACATTTGACACAAAATATACAAATGAATATAAATCAAACATGCTAATCAAAATACACTAAAGGTGCGCTATGTAACTTTTCTGCCACAGCTACCTTGGGGCAGACTGACTGAAGAAAGGCTGCCAATTTATACCATCAGCCCCTCTGGCTCTGACCCATCACTCATACTAGGCAAGGTGGGTGAAGTGTCTTGCCTAAGAACACAAAACACATTCCAGTAGCAGTATGAAATTAAAAACAGATCGGTCATTTCAAAATGAGTAGTCTGTGATTGGACGGGAGCGTGCTGTGTAGCCTGGTGCATCTTGGGAATTGAAAAAGCAGTCAAGTTGCTCATTTGAACCTGGCCATATTGAGGGCTGGCCGAGCGCTCAGGTATGGCAGCCTTAAACACTGCTCATTAGTCATGACTGTGGGGAGTGTGTGCTGGAGCACTACCACCTGGACACACTATAAACACTAAAGACTGCGCCCCCTAGAGGCTCCGATGATTACGACTTGACTTTGACTAATCAGAGAGAGAAAAGCTGCAGGGACAGAGTGGAGCACTGCCTCATCGTGACACACAAAATTCAGCCTGTGGTGGTGAATTAAGATGACAATTTCCACTAGTGAAATTAAATATTTTGTCAATCATAGAATTATTTTTTAAAATGATGTTATTATCTCCACTTGTAATGGCTTATGTTGTCTCAAAATTGTGCTGATTATAAGAAACATATTATGCTTTCTTTGTAAGGCTATAGTGACTTGAAGAACCACACATTAATGATAATATAAGCTCACAGTTTTAATGAACACGTCAATCAAACATCATAGCATTTGGACTTAAAACCTACACAGTGTTTCTACCTGTGACGCAACTATCCTGAGTTGTTGTGTGACCGCCCCGAGGCTGAAGTGTGAAGGAAGCTAAATACAACTCCAGGTTTGATAAAGGAACAACGATATAATGTGGTCAAAAGCTAAAAGAAAATGAATCTTGCATTTTAAAGGGCCCATATTACGCTATTTTCTGACCTATGATATAATTTTGTTTCCTCATCACAAACATACATGGAGTTGTATTTTCTTTCATACATGTTTAAGACACAAATTCTGAATATTTAAGCTGTGTTCTCTCAAACAGAAAACCTCAAAATGAAACATTACCAGTACCGGAATACATTCAAAAATGTGTATTCTGAATGCATGTATATCCTCCTGAGATATATATATTCATTTGTATCCTTTATAGTGGACATTGAGTTAACCAGTCTGTCAAAATAAATAATACATTAAAATAAATAACAAAAATACTAAAATAAATAAATAAATAAATAAATAAATACAAAATAAATAATACATAAAAAAATAATAATACTAAAATAAATAAATACATAAAAATACAAAATAAATAACATAAAAATAAAAATAAATTTAAAAAAAATACTAAAATAAATAAATAAATAAATAAAATAATCAAGAAATTAAAAGGGAGACTAAAAACTATTTGACGTGACTGTAGAAGCTTGTCAGAGATGTTGGTCATCAAAAAAAAAAAAAGTTTTTGATAGGTTGTTAACTTCACGTGGATTTAACACGAAAATGTCCCCGACGTCTATTACAGAGGACATGTTACAACATTATGAATACAAATAAAATTAACAAAATGTAAATGCTAAGGTGTTCATTTACCTCCAAATAGAAAATTAATATAATAATAATAATAATAATAATAATTCAGATACACTTTTTTTCTTCAGGTCCCAGGAGGATATTCAGTTACTTCCCAACACTGGTGGTAGTGAGACCTGAGAATGGCAGCTAGGCTTCTGTCAGTGTCCTGGGCAGCTGACAACACTAGCTTTCACCTAAATGTAAATACAATTATATGTTGTAATGAAAAAAAAAAAAAAAAAAAATAAGCAATGCCTACACTTCACTGCGATTTGAAATTGTGAAGCTGATTCTGGCGCACATGAAGACACCTGGAGCAGACACACAGCTGACATATGAACAAGCCTCGTCCTGACAGCGTCGTCTGTAATCACACACACGCCATGCCATATCTGTCCCGTCAACACCACCTTCCCTTCACACACCACCATACACACAAACACGCAAACTCACAAACACACAATCACCCGTGCCTCTCCACCGCTGTCTGTTATGTCTGTACCGGCCCGTGTGATGCTGGCCGTACAGTATTTGCGTGAGGTTAGTTGTGCATCCGTCTGATGCCCCGCGCCTGAACACACCATTCCTTCTGGGTCAAAACTAATTGGTGCGGCAGCGCTGAAACTCGCCTCTGATAATGACCACAAGCACTGAGGCGACTCTCGCATGACCGACTCACCCTATCCCCTCCTCCTTCTCCTCTTCCTCCCTCTCCTTCTCCTCCTATCTCTTCTCCTCCTTCTCCTCCTCTCTTCTCTGCCTCCTCCTCTGTCCCCTTCTCCCTCTCCTCCTCTTCCTCCCTCTCCTCTTCCCCCCACCTCCCCTCCTCCTCTTCCTTCCTCCTCCTCTTCCTATTTGTGAAACACTGTATACAAAATTTCAGTCACTGAATTAGAAATAGAGCGATATATTGGGTGATATTTGGACTTTTTAGCTTATCGGCTATCGTTTAGATGTTATTGTACATTTGTGTAATTTTTAATGTGCAACTTTTTAAGTGTATTTTCTTTTAGGATGATAAAAGGAGAAATTCAATTTGTCAACTGGACAAAGTTTGTTTGGTCGAAAACGTTTCGCCGCTCATCCGAGAGGCTTTGTCAGTTCTGGTTCTAGTGCTGGTTAGACCCTGTTTAGATCTAGCTGCAGGGAGGAGCTCTCTACACTGAAATAGTTCTGAAACTATCTCAACTAATTTGTTTCTTTTCTTTTCCGAATTTCTCTGGTGTCTAGTATTAGCAGTGGTGAAAGTAAAGCAGTGCGCACCGGAACGCAGCACCAGTATAAAATTCACAGTTGGTACGCAGCACCGCTAAGAGAATATGGTTAATGGTGGCCAAAACCCACATTTGAAAAAAAAAAAAGGTGCGCTATTTAAGTAGAAAGCACAAACAACCACACTATGCCATTCGATAATAACTGAAAGCTACCCGAAACTCTCGTGCAGAGATATCTGCAGTCTGTTAAGCAAGGATTGTCAAAACTTATCTGACTGAAGTCGCCTAAACCATTGCGAGGCGGTGGTAGACTGGTAGAAGATTTAAGGCCGGCGCACTGCCTGCACCTGTAAGAGAGGGTTTATGCTGACTAAAAAAATATGAAATAATTAAGTATATTATAAAAGTTATTTATCTATGAAAAAGGTGTAAAAAACAACAACAACAAAAAAACGGGTAAAACGAGTGTTTGTTTTTTTTTAACGGTAAAGTGATGCACTGGACATTATAGCACCTGTAAGAAATGAAAACAACTTTCACTGCTGAGTATTAGCATATCTATTCAGCCCTAGGATGAGCTCACTACACTGAAATAGTTCTGAAACTATCTCAACTAATTTGTTTCTTTTGTTTTTCGAATTTCTCTGGCGTCTAGTTTCTTTTAGGATGCCTTTTTGCCATCTGGCAAAGGGACTACCAATGCAAATTAGCTCTTATCAGCTAACTCGGGCACATTTACATTGTTTTGATGTTGATTAATGTGCATTGTCCCTTTTCAGATAAATAAATAAATAAATAAATAAATAAATAAATAAAATCTGCCTTAAATCTCAAGTATCGGCCGATATAATGCCATACTGTGGAACTTTTCAGGCAAACCAATAACATCTATACAAAGGCAAGCAAGTGGCCAAATGCTTCCTCTGACCAAAACTTACGCAGTGCAACTTTAAAGAAGAGAATAAATTAATACTAATAATCTATTATAATGCGTGAAAAGTCCCTCAGTCGTCCAGGTAGAATCCATGATAACAGGAGAAGTTCAATTTGTCAACTGGACAAAGTTTGTTTGGTTGAAAACGTTTCGCCGCTCATCCGAGAGGCTTCGTCAGCTCTAATAAGAATACTGGTAAGACACTTGCTTATATCTTGCTGTAGGGAGGAGCTACCTAGCTAACTACTTTCCGGAACTATCTCATTGGTTTCCGTCTTTTGTTTCTCTGGCGTCTAGTTGACGATCTCTATTCATCCCTACACGCCTGTTTTTCACACCTCTGGCCCTGTCCTGGCTAACCCTATTGTTTCCCTGTTTGTTTGATCTAGGCTTAATAATGGAATTGTAGATGGGATGCAAATTATGTCTTACTCCACCATTTCTGTTCAGAGAAGGATTCTCTTTTTTGACAAAAATAGCCTCTTTAACTCCCCTCTCAAACCAATTCTTTTCCCTGGCTAAGATCTGAACCTCACTGTCCTCAAATGAATGACCCGTGGCTTCTAGGTGAAGATATACGGTAGAAGACGGTCCACTCTGGCACGCCCGTCTGTGTTGGTACATCCTCTTGTGAAGTGGCTGCTTGGTTTCTCCAATATAGCGCTCACTGCAGTCTTCACTACACTGAATGGAGTAGACCACATTGCTTTGTTTGTGGCTCGGTGTTTTGTCCTTTGGGTGGACGAGTTTTTGTCTTAACGTGTTTGTGGGTTTGAAATAAACTGGGATTTCATATTGTCTGAAAATCCTCTGTAGTTTTTCCGACACGCCGGCTAGGTACGGAATCGCTACCCCTTTCCTCCTGGGTTCGGATTCTCTATTATCTTGTTTCTTGCCCTTGTCTCTCTTGGTTTTGTTAACAGCCCATTTGGGATAACCACAAACAGAGAGGGCTTCCTGCACATGTTGTTCTTCTTTTTCCTTACCCTCTGTGCTTGTGGGAACCACTTGGGCCCTGTGTTGTAATGTCCGAATAACACCCAGTTTGTGCTGCAGTGGGTGGTGTGAATCAAAAAGCAGGTATTGGTCTGTGTGTGTGGGCTTCCTGAAGACTTCTACTTGGAGTCCCCGGTCTCCTCCTATCGTTACTGCACAATCTAAGAACGCCAATGTGTTATCCTTGGCATCTTCACGGGTGAATTTGATATTAGGATCTACAGAATTGATATGTGCAGTAAAAGGTTCCAAATCTTGAATTTTGATTTTTGTAAAATTATCATCAACATAACGAAACCAGTGTGTGGGCGGAGAGCCTGGATATGAAGCTAAGGCACTCTGTTCAAATTGTTCCATGTATAAATTAGCCACATTGAGACATTGAGAACACATCATTGAGAACACAGCCGAATTTGTAAACAAAGTTAAGTTTCTCCAGTTTGGTCAGGATGAGACAATGGTTTCCTTTGATGTAACCTCTCTTTTCACTTGTATCCCCACAGCTGTAGCGGTCGAAGCAGCGAGAAGGAGTTTACTACAGGATTCCAAGCTAGAAGAGAGAACCAAACTTTCTCCTGACCAAATCTGCCAACTGCTGGAAATTTGTCTAAATACCACCTATTTCCAGTTCAGAGGGAACTTCTACAGGCAAATTCATGGCTGTGCGATGGGCTCACCGGTCTCCCCTATCATGGCTAATTTATACATGGAACAATTTGAACAGAGTGCCTTAGCTTCATATCCAGGCTCTCCGCCCACACACTGGTTTCGTTATGTTGATGATAATTTTACAAAAATCAAAATTCAACATTTGGAACCTTTTACTGCACATATCAATTCTGTAGATCCTAATATCAAATTCACCCGTGAAGATGCCAAGGATAACACATTGGCGTTCTTAGATTGTGCAGTAACGATAGGAGGAGACCGGGGACTCCAAGTAGAAGTCTTCAGGAAGCCCACACACACAGACCAATACCTGCTTTTTGATTCACACCACCCACTGCAGCACAAACTGGGTGTTATTCGGACATTACAACACAGGGCCCAAGTGGTTCCCACAAGCACAGAGGGTAAGGAAAAAGAAGAACAACATGTGCAGGAAGCCCTCTCTGTTTGTGGTTATCCCAAATGGGCTGTTAACAAAACCAAGAGAGACAAGGGCAAGAAACAAGATAATAGAGAATCCGAACCCAGGAGGAAAGGGGTAGCGATTCCGTACCTGGCCGGCGTGTCGGAAAACTACAGAGGATTTTCAGACAATATGAAATCCCAGTTTATTTCAAACCCACAAACACGTTAAGACAAAAACTCGTCCACCCAAAGGACAAAACACCGAGCCACAAACAAAGCAATGTGGTCTACTCCATTCAGTGTAGTGAAGACTGCAGTGAGCGCTATATTGGAGAAACCAAGCAGCCACTTCACAAGAGGATGTACCAACACAGACGGGCGTGCCAGAGTGGGCCGTCTTCTGCCGTATATCTTCACCTAGAAGCCACGGGTCATTCATTTGAGGACAGTGAGGTTCAGATCTTAGCCAGGGAAAAGAATTGGTTTGAGAGGGGAGTTAAAGAGGCTATTTTTGTCAAAAAAGAGAATCCTTCTCTGAACAGAAATGGTGGAGTAAGACATAATTTGCATCCCATCTACAATTCCATTATTAAGCCTAGATCAAACAAACAGGGAAACAATAGGGTTAGCCAGGACAGGGCCAGAGGTGTGAAAAACAGGCGTGTAGGGATGAATAGAGATCGTCAACTAGACGCCAGAGAAACAAAAGACGGAAACCAATGAGATAGTTCCGGAAAGTAGTTAGCTAGGTAGCTCCTCCCTACAGCAAGATATAAGCAAGTGTCTTACCAGTATTCTTATTAGAGCTGACGAAGCCTCTCGGATGAGCGGCGAAACGTTTTCAACCAAACAAACTTTGTCCAGTTGACAAATTGAACTTCTCCTGTTATCAATCTATTATAATGATTATTATTTAGTATTACATATTATTTTATTAGATTATTTTATTATTTTACTTACATTTTTATTAATATAATACATGCATTTAAATTGGTTTGAAAATCATTTGGCTATTATTCAAAAACGACTGGAAACTCTTGCAAAACTTACTGACACCAAAGTCTAAAATAACTCCCTTAATTTATCGTTTTCTAATTTTGACGCTAATTTCACCAACTCTCGTTAGGAGCTTGCACTTCCCTCGCGTTAAACTTGGAAATTGTTTTCTCCGGTGATGGTGCAAACTGCTTTAATTAGGTGGCATGACAAATTTTATACCCAGTTTGCCAACCTGACTTCATTTGCCTTGAATTAATTGTATCAGCTTTAATCGCCTTTGTCACATTTTAAATTAAGGTGATACAAAAGAGTTTGGTTAAGTGAACTGAAGACATACCCTGCAGGTTAAATATTGAATTTCTACCTCTTGAACCCTTGGTCAGTAAAAAAAAAAAAAAAAAACATAATTGTATTTTTATTATTATTATTATTATTATTATTATTATAATTATTATTATAATTTTTCATGAAAGAGTTCAGTCTCAAAGAGTTTGTGTCTCAAATTTGGATAAATTAAGGTACATTTTGTAACCATGAATTCACCTTTCTATCATCATAGAGACCAAACCAGGCCAAGTTACAGGTCAGATCTGTGGAGAGGCAACCCCGCTCACAGTCAGAATGCCTGTTTTTCTAGATATTTCTAATTGAATAAATGTAATGTAGAGCTGTTTAATGTCATACTGTGGACTATGACATATCCATAGAAACAAGAAATTGACAGACTCCCAACTAAAAAGTTACTCAACACCTTTCAGCTCTAGAGCAGCATTCGTATAACCATGCCTGTTTTTAAGTGTGTTTTTTAGAAAGATGATATCAGTCTGACCATCCCTTCTTTCATCATCCTCAACCCAGACTCAAACATGGCCGTCCAATCAGATTTGTCTATTTCGGTGACACGTGTGAATCGCAAAAGCTCATTAGTGAGTGACATTCCTCAGATTAACAAAATTTAGTGCTTCGCTCATTGATTTGGATGATGTGGAATTATGCAATGTATTTCAGTCCTCTGTGATATCATATTTTTTCCTTTTGTTTTTCCTTATTTGGAAAAAAACTCAGTTTAAATATGCAGGGTTTGTGTGTTAAACGTGTGAATGGAACAAAACACAACTCTGGGCGTATTTGTGATGAGGAAACAACATTATAACATAAATCAAAATAGTATAACATAGGCCCTTCAATGTTTGCACGAAATACATGAGCACCGTGTCTGTATATTGACCTAAATACAAACATAGTAACAATACTATATTTCTCCAGTATTCTTCTTCAAACTCCACTATTGGGAATGAGTTGTAACAATCCCCAAAATAAATGGCTGTACCCTTTTAACCTGCTCCTCCAGTGTAGACATGTCTTTTCCCCTTTAGCCTGCATTTGTTCTGAACCTCCCAGGCTCTAAAGGGGACATCCCATACATCAGACGAGCCCTCTCCCACCCCATGTGCTGTCCTGAAGTCCTCCCTGCTCCCACTGGCCACTGGCATCATATAAACAGGGACATTATTCCACTCCACTACCCACGGAGCAGTCGCCTTTACCCCCGACCATCCTGCTCTCATCCCCTGGGCCTCTTCATGCATGCGGAGCTCAAATTTATATAAAGCTTATCATATTATAGCCTGGATAATGTTAAAAATGGATTTGTGATAATCATCAATCAGCAACATAACTATAGAGTTCAATTCGAACAGATTTTTGTATTCTTCAAGCAAATCATTTCTAAAAAGACAACGTGTATGCCAGATTTTAAAGCTAGGTGAGTATTTTTAAAAATTTCTTTTACTTGTATTATTGAATTTATTTTGTTTAACTTTCCATATTTCCTTGTTAGCTGTATTAACGTTTTATTATCTTCCTCAACAGTGTACTTTGGAGCCTTTGTGGGATTCCGCTCATATGGCGGTAAACTAGTCTGTGCATCAACCTTTTGCATGTCGTTTTCAAACTATATACATTAATGTGCACTCGATCTTAAAGGGATAGTGCGTTTTTTTTTAAATGTTAATCTGTATGGGTTTCCTTCTAAAAGTTACGTGTGTTGACACCGGCTTACCTCTGACAGTCTCAGCTGATCCCGGTTCGGCTCGCTTTCTGGAGCCCACGTAAGTAGGTCCGGTAACTTTTCTGGAGCATGCAATAAAGCTTGTTTTTCTTCTCAAAACAAAACATTTGTTAGAAAGGTGATATATTTGTGTCTCAAACAGTTGTCCATGAAACATCCAGCAGCGTATTTCGCATTCGCGTATTGTCTCTCTCCACTCGTATCACTACACCCATGTTAACTCTATCAGCCTGTTCACTTGTAAACTTCGGTGTAGACATCCGCTGAAGGTGAACAGGCTGATAGAGTTAACATGGGCGTAGTGATACGAGTGGAGAGAGACAATACGCGGATGCGAAATACGCTGATGGATGTTTCGTGGACAACTGTTTCGGACGCAAATATATCACCTTTCTAACAAATGTTTTGTTTTGAGAAGAAAAACAAGCTTCATTTCATGTTCTAGAGAAGTTACCGGACCTACTTACGTGGGCTCCAGAAAGCGAGCCGAACCGGGTTCAGCTGAGACTGTTAGAGGTAAGCCGGTGTCAACACACGTAACTTTTAGAAGGAAACCCATACAGATTAACATAAAAACAAAAAAAAAAACAAAAAAAACACTATCTCTTTAAGGAGGCGGCCACACTCCAAAGAAGCAGGGCTGGGCCTGGTTCAGACTTAGATGAGAGACCGCTAACTCTAGATGTGTCCTTGGGCAAGGCATTTCACCAAAACTGAAAATATGAAAGTGGTGTGAGCGTGAGTGTTGTTGGTGGTTGGAGCGGCCAGTGGTGCAGATTGGTAGATTGGACTGAGTATGGAGTGAATGAATGATGCTTGAAATGGTTGAGTGTCTGCTATATAAGACTAATGCATTATTATATTATGATGAACTTGTCTAGCTAACCCATCCACACAAAGCTAACCCATCCTCACAAAGCTAACCTCTTTTACATTTCACAGCAGCAGCAGCAGCAGCAGCAGGAGGAGGACGTGCTGTCCATGTTCTTGCTCCCTGTGAGGAAGTGGGGCAAACAGACTTGGACACGCACACACATTCCTCACTCAGCCAAGAGCCTCCGTGCCCTCTTTTTCCCCACAACGGTAAAGCAGCCAACCAGCTCGAGCACAGCTAAGTGTATGCACCTGGCACAGGATGGGCTCTCAAGCGATCAGACTGCACTGATGCATGAGGAGAGAGAGAAAGAGAGTGCGGGGAGGAGGTCAGTTCAAAGAAGCTTAGGGAGGAGAGAGGAGGACGGGGTACAACAGGGTCCAAGGGCGAAGAGAGGGATGACCCCAAGATAAGAAAGAAGAAAGCCAAAATAGTAAAGCTCGGCCTGCTACGATGAAACAAACAGTACACTTTCAATAACTGTGATCTAATCCATGTGATAAGATGTTTTACTGATAGCGTAATTCAGTGCTTTTTCTTTTTAAAGGGGCTGTACGGGTCCAGTCCTTTTTGTGTGACATTGATCAGTTTAGCGCTATTAACCTTAGAGATACATCGATCCAGCTTTTTCAGTTCTGATCCCTATTCCAATTATACCTATTATACCAATAACAGTGCAGAGACTAATAAAAACAGCTTTTTTTCCTCTTTAAACTAAACTAAAATGAAATAAGACTAAACATATCCAAATGTGTTATGTAGCTGTTATTTATCTCTCAAGTAACTACAGACAACAACTTTCTTAAAAAAAAAAATTGAAACATGAAATGTTCTGGTGAAACATCAGTTAGTAAATAGTATTTTTTATATCAATTTCTTGGAAGTTGATATGCGAAAAAGCAAAATGTTCTGTGTCAGCGCCAATAACCGACATAAATTTTGGAATGGTGTATCCTTAATCTACCTTTCTGTTTATTCTCTGGCTATTCACAATATCTTGAATCTAGATCAATAAAGTCTATCTTAAATTAACCAGATCTTGTTGATATGAGGTAGCAATTATTTCAGATTCATTTGCACAGCACACTTGTTGACTTATGGTAAAACATTTAAAGTATATCCAGTCCCCCAAGCTGACGCTGAAATCAATACGGCGGATTTTTGCTCGTCTAGTCATCCTTACTTAACCATTTTCAAGCTGCTACATGTCAGTACAGCTGTTTACCCAAACACCAGCCTCTGTCACTGTAGAATGGGAATGTGAGAGCCCCGCTGAGGTGAGGACATGGGCCTTCACAGAAAAAAAAAGTCCAGTAAAGATAAAGAGAGTGTGGCTATTCTCTGTGGGGAGCAGGTTTTTCAAGTGTCAACATCACAGTTAACCACGGCCTCTTTATCTGTTCCATATGCGACTTTTGCATGTGGTTCTGCTAAACATTTTATTTTACTTTAAACATTGCGTTTTGTTCAAGGACAATGTATGCAAGATGAACATAAGATTGGGACCACGAGAATGAGACAAGACAAGATTTTGACATGATTTTTTGTGGTATTCTAGACTCCGCGTCACACACTGCTCTGAGTAATTTATTCCTCCACTTTAACATTTTAATCAATAAAATCAATTAAAAAAACTAATAATAACAATTTTACATTTGATCAGTAATTCATTAAGCTATTACGAAGCAATCAGGCACAGCGTTTGTGACCTGCAGCATGTTGACGCTAAGCTAAATGACTTTATAACCAAATGTAACCCACAGCGCCACGTAGTTTGTGATTAGCTGGAGTTGATGCTGAAATATACAGTGGGTCACTATGGAGCTCAACCACGCTTTTAGAAGTACAGTAAATTTACCATTTATTTTTCTCATAGACCTTCCATAAACGTGTGTATTGACCACAAGAATTTTTTTTTTTGTTAAATTTAAGATTTGTTTCTGAATCTTTATCTTTAACCACCAGTTAAACAGTTTGAGAAATCTTGCGTTTTACTTTTTGGACTTTTTGGACTTAAAGGTACACTGTGTAGGATGGTGGCGCATTGGTGGATGGTGGGTATTGCAATTCTGGTTCTACCTACGGCAGACTTCGAGGGTCACCCGGGCGCGACGTAACGCGGACAGCTCGGCGTACCCGGAGGTGGGTTCAGCGGCAGCCGCGCCCGAACCGCGCACACGTGTGAAGCACACCCGGCGCTGTACGCGGGTGGGGGGAATCGGGAACCGGACCGTGGAGGGCGGAGGGCAGTCTGAACCCGGGGTGCGGGTCCGCGCTGCAACAAAGCCCCAGCAGCAGTAGGTACTATGTCCTTCTTTTCTTCTTAGATGAAGGTGCTTGCTCCTGCGATGTATGTGCGGAGTAAGTGTGATCCGGCAATGCTTGTCGTTATTTATCCAAACGCGTACTATCTCGTTGTGTGAAATCCACGGGCCAGTGCCGACAGCTATAAAGAAAACGGCGAAGGCGGAGCCCAAAATACAGTATGTCCTTCTGCGGCTCTCGTAATTAAAATGGATGCCGCTACATGGGGAAGATCCCCCTTTTATGCAGGTGAAATCGACTATATCTAAGTCCAACAGAATACTTTGATTTCATGATGGAAGTGAAAAGGCTTGGAAAACACTGTATTTTTGAATGGGTATCTTCAATTTCGGGTAAAAATCTTACACAGTGTACCTTTAAAACAACTGCGTTATGGATATTAATTTGTGCATAGTAGCTGGTTAGCTGGACTTTGAACTCTTAATATTCAAATTTTTCCAAAAGTCTATGGGAAAAATGAATGGACATTTTACTTCTAGAACAGAGCCATCTTCTATGTGGGTGGGACTGGTGAGCTCCATTGGAATTATACATTAACTGGTTATGCATACAGTGCTACAGTGTATATACATTTTTTGTCTTCTCATTGAATTTCTGCTTTGTTATAAAACAAACAAATCATGTGGATACCAGCAGAGACTTGCAGTACATGGTCCACTCTTTTGAATCAGTCTTGTCCAGTTATCTCCACATGGAACTGGCACAAAACCTACACTGGCCTGTGGTCCCTCGGGTGAGATTACCCAAGATCATAGATACTTTGAAAACAAAACTGAATCGACGCATTGAGGTTGGAACATGGCGCGAGGGGGAGCGGATGTGAATAATGAAAGGGAGAGAGTATCTTTTAAAGGTTTATGACATTCCTGTGTAGAAGGAGGCTGGGGGTTTGATGGGGTGCGGGGGTCTCTGATGTTCCGCAGTGCTCCCAAAAACCGCTTTCATAGGGTGGACTGGCTCATAAAAGGGCACCCAGAGCACCTGACTGCCGCCCCTGCCCGCTCCAACTCCACCACCCCCGCCTCCCCCTGTCGCCTGCCCCCCTGGCCCACCCCCCCGGCCCCTGGTCCCTGCCCCGCCGCCTGGCCTATAAAACATCTGGTGACACAAGAACCCCAGTGTTTCTGCTAAGTCTGCCCACTGCTCTCGTAAATGGGCTTTGGGATAATGCAAGACAGAAGTGTCGTGACAATCTCCCAGGCCGAACCAGATCCTAGACTACATTTTGGATTTTGGAAAACGCCAGGGAACGTGACTGCATCTGTTTACCCTCCCTTCGGCTCACAAATAATACATCAAACGCTGTGCAGAAAACACACATACACACACACGTCTTAATAACAGTACACTTGATTGCCCCGAGAGTCAAGACCTTTACAGGTAACCCAGCAGGATGCCCACCGCTAGCTCGCCACTTCAGCTTTAAGCATGGCGCGCACTATTGTACGCATACAACCAGCCGCTTACATCAAACAGAATGCAACTGGCTGGTAATGTGGTCGCTTATGAAGACAGAAAGGGCACAAGTCCAGGAGAACGTCTATCCATATTTAATTTAAGGCAGGCTGCTGTCGGAAAAGGCTGGGGAAGGCTGGATCAAAGGCCAGTAGCGTGCCTCCGCGGCTCCTAACCACTTAGCACCTTTTCGCTAGCTTTGATCTGATAATTAAGAGGCTACTTCAAGCGCAGGTGGCACTGATAAACGCAACCAAGCTAAGCTAAACCAACAAGGCGGAGTGCATCTACCGCCAAAGTCTCGTGGCATAGCAGACAACAGCACTCGTAACAGCGGCTAAAAGAGTCCATCCGAAACCATCTCAAGGAACGCTAAAACACTAGCTAGCTATGTGTAAATAGCCCCAGCCACTCCAGTAAATGGTGAAGCAAAGATGAAAGCCGTAATAGTTTGAAACAGTTGGAGGATTCTGAGAGGGGGAAACAAAACAGGGCGATGCAGAAAGGGGTAGTGTGGGCGAGTGTTTGTTATATTGTGGGGACTAAAATCTGTATACAAACTCAAATCATGGGAAACTGTCACCCACATGGGGACAAAAACCTAGTCCTGGTGACATAATCTCTTATTTATTAGATTAATGATATAATTTCATGTTAATGGTGCTGTACCGGATTTTACTGACTTAAAAACATCAAAAACAGGACCCTAATTATTCCCTGCGATGAGTTTATATAAGCACTAGAGCTAACAACAACTAGCATGCTAACAGCAGCCTAAATATGCAAGGTTTGATGAGGAAATAGCATTATAACAGATCTTAAAATAGCATAGCATGGGCCCTCGGACATTAAAGGGCGATTATGTAATTTTTCTTGTGGCGGAACCCTCAAATGCTTTTCTCCCTGGAGATATCATTGCTCTGCCTGAAATGTTCCACAGTATGACATTAAACAGCTCTACTTTATATTTATTAAATTACACGTGGTTTTATAGCTCATAAATATTTAGAAAAACAGACATTCTGACTGTGAGTGGGGTCGTGTCTCCACAGATCTGGACTGTAACTTGGTCTGGTTCGGTCTCCATGAAGATAGGAAGGTTTAATGCCACATTGTGAAACATTCCAGACAAAACAATAACATCTTCATGGAGAAAAGCAGTTGATGGACCCTCCACCAGAAAAGTTACACAATGCTCCTTTAAAGGGATAGTGCGTTTATTTTTTTATTTTTTATTTTTTATGTTAATCTGTATGGGTTTCCTTCTAAAAGTTACGTGTGTTGACACCGGCTTACCTCTGACAGTCTCAGCTGATCCCAGTTCGGCTCGCTTTCTGGAGCCCACGTAAGTAGGTCCGATAACTTCCCTGGAACATGAAATAAAGCTTGTTTTTCTTCTCAAAACAAAACATTTTGTCTCTCTCCACTCGTATGACTACGCCCATGTTAACTCTATCAGCCTGTTCACCTTCTGCGGATGTCTACGCCGAAGTTTACAAGTGAACATGAACAAGAGTTAACATGGGCGTAGTCATACGAGTGGAGAGAGACAATACGCGAATGCGAAATACGCTGCTGGATGTTTCGTGGACAACTGTTTTGGACGCAAATATATCACCTTTCTAACAAATGTTTTGTTTTGAGAAGAAAAACAAGCTTCATTTCATGTTCCAGGGAAGTTACCGGACTACTTACGTGAGCTCCAGAAAGCGAGCCGAACCGGGATCAGCTGAGACTGTCAGAGGTAAGCCGGTGTCAACACACGTAACTTTTAGAAGGAAACCCATACAGATTAACATTTAAAAAAAAAAAACCCGCACTATCCCTTTAATGTCCAAGAAATGAACGGGAGTCAGTGCAAAGTCCCCAAGAAGCATGTAATCTCTAAGTGTGCCTGTGTGTGTATGTGTGTGTGTGTGTGTGTGTGTGTGTGTGTGTGTGTGTGTGTGTGTGTGTGTGGTGTGTGTGTGGGGGGGGTGTTAGCGACTGTGCACTGTCCATTACCGAGTGTAGCGGGTGACGGGGGTCCTGAAGGCGGATGTGAGCTGAGAGATGCCTGTTGTTTTGTTGGTCATGAAGGCGAACAGCGTGTCATTACAGAAGCTTTGAAGATGCCCCTGGTCCAAAGAGAGAGGAAAGGCTCCGGGGGATACGGAGCGGCCAAGACACGCAGAGGGAAAAGCAATGCATGCTGGGAGCGGGTCTGTAAAACATGTTGTAAAAGCGCATCACAGTAAAGTGTTTGGGAGAAGACTTAAAATTTGGACTGCTGAGCTAATGGGAATTGTTTGTGAAGGTCTCCCGGGTTAAGATGTCATATAAGACCATATAAGGTTTGTAAAAAATAAAATAATAAAACAAAATAATAACAAAACACATGCTAAGCAATACTACAGTAAAACTAGTACTGGAGCTATATACTCAATTGAACAAGTATTGATACTGAAAATCACGTACAAAAATCACATACAAATACAATAATAAAAATATAGCTGCAAGCAGCAATGTGGGGACAAGCAACGAAGGTGCATGTAGGCCTCAGCATGTAGGCCGCATGCAGGGTCTAACAGGGTCTAACAGAGTCTGACAGGGTCTAACAGAGTCTGACAGGGTCTAACAAGGTCTAACAAGGTTTAACAGGGTCTAACAAGGTTTAACAGATCAAAGACACATCAAAGACAGATCAAAGGGACAGGAAAATTCCTGAAAATTCCTGCAACTTTGACCTGCTGGTGGCACTAGACGGTTGGGGGTGGGGGCCTTGCTGTGGGTAACGAGAAGACTGGCTGGAATGTGCATGCAAAATTTCACAATTTCAGACTATTCTAGGGGTTGCCATAGACTCCCATGTTTAGAGGAATAATGTATAATAAGAATCAGTAGAAACACTATGGGGCGTAGTGACCTTCGGTGCTTGTCCCCAAATATAGCTGCAAGCAGCAATGTGGGGCCAAGCACCGAAGGTGCATGTAGGCCTCAGCATGTAGGCCGCATGCAGGGTCTGACAGGGTCTAACAGAGTCTGACAGGGTCTAAGAGAGTCTGACAGGGTCTAAGAGAGTCTGACAGGGTCTGACAGGGTCTAACAGAGTCTGACAGGGTCTAAGAGAGTCTGACAGGGTCTGACAGGGTCTAACAGAGTCTGACAGGGTCTAAGAGAGTCTGACAGGGTCTGACAGGGTCTAACAAGGTTAACAGATCAAAGACAGATCAAAGGTTGCTAAGTACGTTGCCTAGCAACGTGCTGGTGGAACTAGACGGTTGGGGGATGGGGGCATATAAATTGCTGTGGGTAATGAGGAGACTGGCTGGAATGTGCATGCAAAATTTCACAACTTTTTACCAGACGGTTCTAGGGGTTGCCATAGACTCCCATGTTTAGAGGAATAATGTATAATAACCGCGTGCTTCGGTGCTTGGCCCCAATTAAGAGTAACATTACTTCAAAATATTAGTACACACATAGAAGTACAAAGTAGTGGTCCAAGAAATTACTTAAGTAAGAACAAAAAAAAAAAAAAAAAGATAAAATAAAATAAAATATTTGGGAAAACTACTATTCAACTAAGAGTAACCTAAAGAGTAACTAACATCTGATCTATAATCTGAAGTTAATGTCATTTCAAAGATAAAACATACAAAAATACACAGAGCTAGTATATTCAGGATAGACGCAAATATAAGAAAAACTGCATTATATCTGAAGGAACGATGCAAGAAACACAAATCATTTCATATTCTCAACAAAAAACTTTTGTCACTTGTAGACTTACTCAAAGCAGTAACCACAACTTTTATTCAAACAAGAGTATAGTTACTACTTCAATTAAAGTATTATTCAAGTAGGAGTAAAAGTATGCTGCTTGAAAAGTACTCTAAAAAGTAAAATTTTGTCAAAACTCAAGTAAATGTAACTGTACTGCCTTAAGAACTGCAGTCTTTGTGATTTGCAACCATTCAAATAGCAATTTAACTTCGATTGAAATTAGTCTTGGACAAATGTTATCTACATAAAGCAGAATAATGTACCTTGCCATCAATAATAAATATTTGTCCCACCACGGAATCTGAGCCCGCAAGTCGTCTCGGAGGCGTTTTGAGTCATTCACAGATTCTGAAAGTACAGGTTCTAAACTTTCCAATGATGTCTTACATGTGAAAATCGGACCATATTTTAAAAAGTTGTCTCTATTTGAATGCAGCCGTAGCAGATTTTCTAAATCCGAGAAAATCCTTCTCGAAGTTTGGTCTCTTCAGCTCTCCTTGCCTAATTTGCATGACATTAAGCTAAGCCCTCCCCCATCATGACTATCTGTGGTGTAGTGTCCAGGCAGGAATCATTCAATAATTTAATAATACACAGGATAATATGTTAAGTCAAAGTTTACTACAACATTTACTTATAGTCAGGAATTACTAATAGCACAGCAAAGTAACCAATATAATTTTTAAAAAAGTAATAAAATATGTAATTAAATACCAAGTTACAGGTATTTAAGGAGTATTTCACAGGAGGTAATACTGTAGTACACGTTCTGCTCCAGAGAGCTCCATGTCCCATGTCCCGAAGAGAGCGTTTACAGCATTTCCTTATGTAGCATTTACAGTCAAAGTTAAGGATTTTTAAGTTACGGATGCAAATGCAGCCTATGGAATGCAGCTACATATTCAGGAGCTGAGCACAGCTGATAGGCATAAAAAGTAAACAAAAGAGCGCAAATGCCACGTGATTGGTCCGCAGCGGTAGGAGGGTAATTTACACACACCCACATTTTTCCCAATAATCAAGGCAATTTCAAAACCAAAATCTATGTTTTTAACGTCACTAATGCTGTTATCTGAAACATGGAGAGGCTTCTTCATGATCTCAACTAGCACATTCTGCAAAAAAACGAAAATCACAAAAACGAAAAAATGTAGTAAAAACGTGTGTAGCTAAGATTGCCTAACCCCGAGTTGTGGCCTCAAAATTGGTGGTGTGTCACATATCAGGTTCCATGATTTTTCATTTAAATTCTTCTAAGAATAAAGACATAATCTTTACTGGAATTATGATTAAAAGCCCCACCAGAGAGAGTGACATCACTTAAAGAACCATAAACACCACCTAATAAAATCAACCAAAATTTCACATACAGTAAGTAACCTTTAAAGGTCTTACATTACTCAAAATGGACTTTTATGGTCTTTAAACCATGTTATAATGGTGTTACCTCATCAAAAACATACCCGAATTTGTTTGTTTTGTTCATTCATACATTTCAGTAATCTTTTATTATTAGACTGTCTACATCTCCAAAGCTCAAGATGCTCTGTTCCACCTTGTGATGTCATGAAGCGATAGTTTTCAAGTTAACAGCTCCTTTTACCTTTTGTTTTGTAAAGACTTTTTACAGATTTTTCATCTCACACATTGACGCGTCCTCCTGCTGGAACACACTCACGTCCTCCGCAAACCAAAATACAGACAGCCACGCTAACCCCAGATGTTTTTCTCACTGCTGACTCACTCTTCTGGTAACTCCTTAACTCGTGAGTAATGGGTCTTTTGAAGAGCTTTGGCCTAATATTATTGGAGTTGTGGCTTGAGTGTCCGTCATTCACAGGGTTAGACTTCCTTGATGCCCTCTGCTCTTTTCAAGTGGGATGCGGTCGGCTGTGGCTTGACAAATGAGGTAATAGTAGCTCAAATAGAGGAAGTCCTATAGCAGCTTCAGAAAGGAGTTCAGATAGTTTGGGTAAGTCATGGAGTGTTGGCATCGAACTGACAACACAAGGTTTGATTCATTTCAGTTTGTATTCTGTGGGTGATCAGGGGGTTTAGTTTTGTTTTTTTCAATAGTCGTAAAAGGCATGACTTATCCCTTTTTGCGGTAAACAGTAAAAATAAAATCACAGTCTGGCGCTGTCATAGAGAAGTACTATTTCTTCATAGTGTTCTCATGTGTTAAATGTGTCCAAACTTCCCACATGGCCATCTAAAGACATGAGGTGAATTACAGAGCATATCTAAGGTGGAATTAATGTGCACTATGTAACTTTTCTGCCCCCTAACTGTCTCCATGGAGATGTAATTGCTTTGCCTGGAATGTTCCACAGAGTAGCATGAAATGTATCTATGTCCATGGAGATGAGCAGGACAAGTTACAAGTCAAGATCTGTGGGAGGTTTCTGGAACTAATCTAACCAAAAACTAATGACAAATAACTTGAACCAGACACCCTTCGGTGTATCCCTTTAAATCAGTGTCAGCTGCAAAGAGCATGGCATTCTGTGTAAAAATGGTTCAGAGAGGAATGTTGTGAAGACACTGAAAATATTAGAAAGAAACACAGTTTAAAAATGATTAAAGTTTTAAAGAAGTTAAAAAAGTAAGAGGTTCTATCAACAGGTCAGAGGTCAGTGGTAAAAAAAAAAAAGTATGTTTATTTCATTTGTTAAAAACAGCAAGAATAATAGACATTAAAAAAAGTAAAAAGTGACTCTGCCCTTAAGAAAACACTTGGACCGCCATATTGTGGTCACATGACTGAAGAGGAACCTGGGAATGCTGTTCCAAAACAAAGCTGACTCTAAACAAGAGTAAAAGGAACCAATACTGAATAGTTTAAGCATCTTTGAGTTTATTTAAAAAGCACTATGTAAAACAAATGTATTATTATTAATAGTTGGTAAAAAAACAAAACAAAAAACAAAACAACAGGCTGGACTGGAGGGACAACTGTAATAATGTCTACAAGAAGAACATGAGCAGACTCTACTTCCTGAGGAGCTCAGGTCTTTCAATGTGTGCAGCAAGTTACTGAAGATCTTCTCCCAGTCTGTGGAGGCCATCGCCCTGTACTTTGTTGCAGTCTTCTGGGGGAGCAGCACCAGTAAAAGGGACATTGGGTGGATTGACAAACTGATCTGTAAAGCTGGTCACCTGATTGGCTGTGAGCTGGAGACCTTTGTCACAGTGAGGGACAGGAGGACACTGGACAAACTGCTCTCCATCATGGACACTCCTGCTCACCCACTGTACCAGACTACAGAGGGACAGAAGAGCTCATTCTCCAACAGGCTCCTACAGCTCTGCTCAAACTGTGAGAGATTCAGGACTACATTCATACCACACTCCATACAACTGTACACCAACTCAGTCTTAAGTACCGGATAACGTTATGCTCTGTCAGTCAGTATAATTATTGCACTGCTCTTCTTGTCACCTGTATATAGCTGTGATTTTATATTTTATTACTTATTTTTCAATTTTATTTTGACTTGTACATACAGTATACATTTATTTTTATAATTATGTCTCAGTTGACACCTGTCTCTTGCAATCTATTTGCTATACCATCTATTTTTGTTGCTCTCTGTTATACATTCTATTGTAATGAGTGAGCTGCTGTATCCAAATAATTTCCACCACAACCTGATAACCTTCCATGATTTATGCTCTCTTATTTTTTCTTCTTCCTCTCCTTTTTGTCCCAGGACATTCAGGATTGGTTAAATATGCAAAAACAATTTTGATTAGATATGATTGGCTCTTGTAAATGTAAACGAACAGCTCTAAAATTGTGTATTTACAGTTTCCTCCTGTGTTCATGTTTTGTCTAAAGACTTTGTAAAGATTAGTCAGTGCAAATGTGCTGTAGTGTGTGGTTTCTTATGATGTGCTGTCAAGTGGTGTCACTGCTCCAGAACCATTTTGGACGAGTATTTCCAAAAATACAAGCGCTCATCTCCTTCATGTGTGTGAGCTGACAGGTGTGCAAAGGTAAGAGGTTTGGAATTTCCTCTAAAATGCCTTAATTTCATCATTCGCATTTGTGTTCTACATGGAGTCAAGTCGAATGAGTTCAAGAGGATGTGTGCTAGAAAAGGGTTCCTAAAGCCGTTTCTTCAATCGGACAAACTTATAGACATCGTAATAGTTGTCTTAAGTAATTTTAGCAGAAAGAACTACAGTGGAGTGTGTATTTTTCATACACAACTCACACACTGAAAGGCCCCACAGTCAGAGAATCGAACCAGGAACCTTCTCACTGTGAGGTGACAGAGAAACAGATTTTATTTTTATTTTTTATTGTTTGTGTGTGTCATATTATATTTAATTTAGGCAACTGTAGCAATACCATTTACATTGGAACTTAAAGGGTCCATATTATGCTATTTTCTGATCTATGTTATAATGTTGTTTCCTCATCACAAACAGACCTGCAGTTGTGTTTTATTTATTCACACATGTTTAACACACCTCCATATTTATTAAGGGTGGCACGGTTCACAAAATTCACGGTTCGGTTCGTATCACGGTTTAAGGGTCACGGTTTTTGGTTCTGTACAGTTCTTATTGGTTTCTTTCAAAATACACCTTATATCCATTTATCTTAATAATCCACAATAACAGGATATAACATTAAAAAGGTTATAAGATTATATAATAATCTAATGTAATATAAAATCTTAAAGGGATATGCCACCCCCAGGTCAAATTTGGGCATCTCCCCACAGTCCAGAGACTAAAATAAGTGGTGGAAAGCGTTTTCCTGCTCACCCAGCCATTGTCCGAGTCTGTCGCCACTGACCGCCGCGGTATCTGGTGCTCCTCCGCCTTAGACTGGAGTCTAACGTCGCCAGAGAAAGATTTCGGCCAAAAGGAATTAATTTGCTCGATGCGTTTCCCAATTACTTTGTGTGTAGTGCGCATTCATATCGAGTGCAAATAAATGTGCTAATCAACACGGAGAGCTTGCCTTGGTCATTTTGGGTGGGAACTATTTTCCAGTGCGTAAGAATACAGCCGTATCACGCACCACGTTGTGCAACAGGGGAACTCCCTTCCCGGTGCGTAACTGGGATTCCCCTGGCAGCGTACTGCGTGATACGGCTGTATTCTTACGCACTGGAAAATAGTTCCCACCCAAAATGACCAAGGCAAGCTCTCCGTGTTGATTTGCACATTTATTTGCACTCGATATGAATGCGCACTACACACAAAGTAATTGGGAAACGCATCGAGCAAATTAATTCCTTTTGGCCGAAATCTTTCTCTGGCGACGTTAGACTCCAGTCTAAGGCGGAGGAGCACCAGATACCGCGGCGGTCAGTGGCGACAGACTCGGACAATGGCTGGGTGAGCAGGAAAACGCTTTCCACCACTTATTTTAGTCTCTGGACTGTGGGGAGATGCCCAAATTTGACCTGGGGGTGGCATATCCCTTTAATACAATGTAATAATCACACAATCTGAATTTGACATGACTTTAAGCCCATTATTGGAACCATCTCTCGAGACTGGTGGCAGTAACTATGTCACCTGCTGTTGAAAAAACCCTTTCACTAGATATTGAAGAAACAGAAACAAAAGTACGTGTCTCGTATTAAACTTCTACCGGTGTGCGGGCCGCGCTCCGTCTGGAGCTGCGGATACTGCACGTCAGCGAGCGAGCGCGCGCGAGCACGTGTAACGTGTAACATTTATCACAGGGCAGGTTAAACTTTATAAAACATCTGCCCGTGCCTCACTTACCGACTTTTCACACTGTCTCTCCTCCTGTTAGCTTCCCTGATAGCGCGCATAAGCTCCGTCCTCAATGCCTCTGATTAGAGCGCATTTCGGCGGCGGTGGGGGAGTCCGTGACTTTCCGCTTTTCCCCAGACACCGGACTTAAATGACACTGGTGCATCCTCTTTGTCCTTGCCGCTATCTCCACTCTCACTTGCCATTTCTATCTAACTTTATTTACCGCACTCATTCATCTTACATACGAGGTTACATACGGGCATGCCAGAGGCAAGTATACATTGCGCATGCCCGGAACCGTCAGGTCCGCACCGAACGGTTCGTCGTGACAAGCGAACCGAACGGTTCGTCGGTTTTTCATGAACTGTGCCACCCCTAATATTTATGCTGAGTTCTTCTCAAATGGAAAACACACTGTTCCATCTTGTGATGTCATGTGGTAAAACAGGAAGTGCTCCACTATGTTTTTGAACTCCTTACACCTTCACTAGAATCATTTGGATAATTTCAGACCAGGAATTTCCAATCTATAAACAGAAGGTAAAAGGAGCTGTTAACATGAAAACTACTGCTTCATGAGTATTCTGAGTTCTGGCGAGACAGGCTCATAATGTAACTTTTCTGGTGAAGGAGCTGCATAAAGATGTTATAGTTTTGTCTGTAATGTTCAACATTATACTATTAAACTTATCCATCTCCATGGAGATAAACAAGTGAGTTTAAAGTAGGTGAAGGATACAGGTCAGATCAGGGAAGAGGCAAGTCTGCTCACAGTAATGCTTGTTTTTCAAAACTTTCAAAAAACACCTGTAATTGAATAACTTTTCTGGTGATGGGAATGCCACCTACTTGTCTCCATGGAGATGTGATTGCTTTGCTTGGAATGTTCCCTTGTATAATGTTAAATGTATCGTCCATTTATTCATTTACAGGTATTTTAATTATAAAACATTTATTATAAATTATTATAACATTCTAAACATACATTTATAACACATTTATTACTGTCAGCCGAGTCACCTCTCCACTTGGCACGGTGGCGTCACCTGCTTGTCTCCTTGGCGATGTTTAATGACATACAGGGGAACATTCTAGACAAAGCAATATAATCCCAAATAAATAAAATAAAGTGGTCAACTCTCATTAGACAAGTTCCATAGTGCATTTTTAATTATGCAGAAAGAGAAAATAAATTGTTATAGGCATCTAACATGTTTTTAGTTTTTAGTTATGAAATTTCAATATCATGTCAAGTAGTAGTATTTTATTTAAAAAAAAAAAATCTTACAACCATCAAAAATCCGTCGTTTTTTCTGCTCAAATAATCCGAAACATTTCCTTCTATTTTCCACAGCGGCAGCATCACTTACACCGATCTGCACCTTGTTGCCCCGGCAGCTCTAAGCACATGGGTGAGAAAAAGCTTTGGGGCAAAAAAAAAAAAAAAACCGACACAGGAAAGAAGAAATAATTGGACATCCCTCCCCCCATCTCTCCATCGCACCCCCCATGTCTCTCTCTCCCTCGCTCTCTGCATCCTCGGCCACAGACATAATTAACACTGGCCTAGTAAGGAGGCCTGGAGAAAAAAATCTGCTGTTTGGGCATAAAAATGGCCGCTAACATATTGTGCTCTCTCCTCCTCTCCATACAAACACTGTAATCATGGAGAATATACGCAGGAGCTGGCAAAGTCACTCATTCATAAAATTTCAACGTGTGACTATTACTCTAATTACAAAGCACGTCGGCCCCAATTAGCCCAGTGCTCTGCCTCTGTTTCATTCTTGATTAACACGGGCCTGGTAATTACAGGTTTCAGGAAGGAGGGGAGAGGGGGGTTTAAGGCATTATCGAGCCCACACAACAAGCTGTTAACTCTGCCTGCGTCCGTATGCTCTTAGCTAATGATGAAGTCCAGGCCCAGGCATCCGAGTGTCTGACTGTGGTCGACTTTAACTGGACAATATACAGTGGGCTTGAAATACACAGCAATGGATGAAGTATTCAGTTTTGTTACTTAAAGGAGAATTAACGTTTTTTAGAATCTGAGCCTTATTTCGGTAATAAAACAAGTTGTTTTACTCACCCATAGCACTTTGGTGTCATATGGAGCACTTCCAGAGATGTTTTAGATTAGCGATAGTCGTAGCGTGAGTTTGCATATATTATATTCCCCGAGCATGTAATATATGCCCCGAGCGGTCTCCAAATAACACAAACTTTAGCACTTTTCAAATCATAGAAGCTCGATGTCTTAGTCTACGCTTTCGTTTGAGTCAAAAGTGGCCTGTAATCCCAGATTTATCCATAATTTACAGCTTTGCGTTTCATGTTTGGGTCCCGGGAGCTGAGAGCGAAATAAACTGTGACTCCGCACATGCGTCCTGGCGTCCTCATCTACTCGAAACTATGGGTAAATCTCGGATTACAGGCCACTTTTGACTCAAACGAAAGTGTAGACTAAGACATTGAGCTTCTATGATTTGAAAAGTGCTAAAGTTTGTGTTATTTGGAGACCGCTCGGGGCATATATTATATGCAAACCTGCGCTACAACAATCGCTAATCTAAAACATCTCCGGAAGTGCTCCATATGACACCAAAGTGCTATGGGTGAGTAAAACAACTTGTTTTATTACCGAAATAAGGCTCAGATTGTAAAAAACGTTAATTCTCCTTTAAGTAAAAGTACAGATACTGGAGTAAAGAAATACTCAAGTAAAAGTCAAATCTACTACAGTAAAAGTATCAAATCATCTGTTTAAAAATATACCTAAAGGTGCATTGTGTAACTTTTCTGGTGGAACGTGCGTCACATTCTTTTCTCCGTGGAGATGATTGGAGATTGCCGTGTCTGGAATGTTTCACGATATGTATTAAACCCTACTGTCTTCATGGAGACAAAACCAGTCCACAGTCCCCGCTCACAGTCAGAATGCCTGTCTTTTTTTATTATTATTATTATTATTATTATTATTATTATTATTATTATTATTATTATTATTATTATTATTATTATTATTGAGCTATAAAACCACCTGCAATTGAATAAACGTAAGGTAGAGCTGCATGTTTAATGTCATACTGTGGAACATTTGAGGCAGAGCAATGACATATCCATAGAAACAAGCAGGTGACGGAGCCCTAACAGAAAAGTTACATAATGCACCTTTAAAATACTATATATCTACTGTATCCATGCATTTGTCACAACCATAATATTAATATATTAACACTTTTTAGTGATGTCTATAGGCTACTGTATGTTTCATTATTTTAATATTGATCCAAAGCTAATCATTTTGGTTTTAAGCGTACTGTATGTATTTACCTTCCATAAAAAAAAGATTATTTTAAATTTTGATTTTTTTTTTCATTTCATCTTTTTTTGTTATTCAAAGTAATCTATTTGATATTAATTAAACATATTTCTATATATTTTTAATAATCACATTTTTTAAAATAATCTAGATTCAGCTCTCTCTATTCAGCTATACTCCAGAGTCTATTTTTAGGTCTATTTTTGAATTATTTAAGCCATTATTTATTATCTTGTTTTATTGCATGCTGCTTTTTCCTGCTGTTCTTGATCTGTGCGTTGCAACACTGGAATTTCCCCACTGTGGGACTAATAAAGGCATATCTTATCTTATCTTATCTTATATGTTTAAACGTTTCACATTCTTTTTCTACAGCTGCTGTCCATAGTTTTTTGTTACAACACCACAGTTTCCCAATTATCGGACAAATAAATTGCATCTTCTCTTACATTTTGTCCATGCAGTAAAATTATCCAAGCAAAAATAATAAGTTAAAATAATAAGTTAACATTATTTATTATTATTATTATTATTATTATTATTATTATTATTTATTTAAGTGAACATTATTTATTCTGTAATTTCACAAAATGGCTTTGCCCCTTATATAAACCGGTTACAGCCAGTTATAGGTGCAGCAGCTGCTTCCAGCCTCTCGAACTGTCTAACCCTGACTCTCGACTCCAGTTAAAGGTGTGGCTTTGTCCTCGCTTTTTCGAGTGTTGTCCAGTAAAAAAATAAATAAATATATAAATAAAATAACAATGGTGTGGTCTAGTGATAACTTTGTCTATACTCCATACTTGTACAATGTTTGATGTGAATATTTACTGTGATAACTGTAATAAAAAAGAAACCTGGTCTGGCTTGAATACTGAATTTAGAAGTAGAGAAAATATTTGCATAATTTATTTTCCTCACACCCTTCCGATACTTAAGCAGTACGCCCGCAAGTACGCCCGCAGTCTCTCCTCTGGAGGCAACGCCCAGATGTAAAGACGATCTGTCGTTTCATCTGGGTGTTGCCTCACACCTTTCTTAGCCCAGCGTGAGTCTGCACTGAGGACATTACGTCTCATAACGAAGAGGATCTGAGCGCGGGAATACATTTTTAAAAAAAGGGGGAGAGAAAAGACAGATAGAGAAAGAGAAAGAAAGAGAGAACGAGAAGAGAAAAAAAGAGATACAGAGAGAAAGAATGAGTGAGAGAAGAGAAAATGAGAGAAAGAGAAAAAAGAAAGAAAAAGATACAAATAGAGAAAGAGAGCGAGAAAGAGAGAGAAAGTGAAAAAGCGGGAGAGAAAGAGAGTGAAAGAGAGAGAGAGAAAGTCGTGGTGACAGGAGCCGGGCCAGGCCATGTGTTAATTACACATGTAAAGCCTATTATATCCAGAGAGGACACCTGCTGGCAGAGGAAATGAGGCCAGAGCAGGAGAGTGGAGTGAGCCCTGCGCTGCCATCGTGCTCGCAGATACATTTTTATATGACACCTCCATCGCGGGGCGCACTTAACATTCAAATCATTCTCCAGGGAGACGTGGCAGGTTAGAATTGAAATGTTCCAGGTTGAAGGGTCATCACTTAGAGTGTGCAGCGTGTATAGGGTCAGAGGACAGGTATATGTGCGTTGGCTGTATGGAGTTTTAAAGATGCACTGGTTGGGGGTCCGCGTCACCGTGGAGATGGCTTTGCCTGTAGTGTTCAGCGGTGGATGAAGTACTCAATTTTGTTACTTAAGCAAATGTACAGTGGTAAAAAGTTAAAGTATCACATGAAAAAAATCTACTTAAGTAAACATGTTATATAACGAACTAAAAAGTTCAAATGTATTTTACAAAACTTTTTAGAACAATTCAAGGATGAACTGTAATGATTTTGATAATGAATTTAGCAGATTTTAAGTGATTCAGTAAATTTCTTTTTTGTGTAGAGTTTTTGTGTATTTGGTTCATACGAAAACTAAAATTAACTGTGCTAAAAATAAGTCTCAGCCTTTTCAGCAGATCTCATAAAGAAAAGTACTTTTTACTTTTCAGTCCAGATCTAAATTGTAGTGGAGTAGAGAGAACAGATATCTGCTCTTAAATATAGTCAAGTAAAAGTAAAAAGTGTCCACTATAAAATGTACTTAAGTAAAGTACAGATATCTAAAATTTGTAGCCTACTGAAGTATAGTACTTTTACTTTTGTACTTCATTACCTCCCACCACTGGTAATGTTCCATAATATGGTATTAAACTTATATTTAAGCTGCATTTATTCAATGATGGGTGTTTTTATTGTTCAAAAATACATTTAAAACATGCATTCTGACGGCCTCTTCACAGATCTCACCTGTAAATGGGCTTTGTGGCATCTCCTGCTTGTCTCTATGGAGAGTGATACATTTTATTGCATACTTTGGAACACTGCAGGCAAAGCAGTAACATCTCCATGGAAACAAGAAACTGGTGGGCCCTCTACCTGAATTGGAAAAATATCAATACTTAAAAATTAAATGTGCATTGTGTAACTTTTCTGGAGGAGGGACTGCCACTTGCTTGTCAGCATGGAGATTTTATGATCAAATATGTCTCCATAGACATAATGTCTCCATAGAGGCAAGTGGGAGATGCTGCTAGACCGATTTACCTGTCATATCTGTGGAGAAGTGACCTTGTTTGAACACTACAAACATCCATGATAAAAGGAATGCACAATTTTATATCTCCCATGGAAACTCTCCAGACAACGCAATAACAACTTTATGGTAGCCAGAAAAGTTACACAGTGCACCTTTAAAGACATTTTTACTTTAATACATTTTTTGAAATACAATGTTTATATTTTAGTTTATCAGTATGTTTACTTTTTAGATCAGTTCAAGTGGGTTGAGTAAAAAATAATGACCATCACTTCTGGACTAACTGGTGTCTTTTTCCAGCTCTAATCCATTGTTTGGAAATATTTCAGGTGGAGCATATTCAGGTGCATATTTTTTGCTCACTCTTGTTCACATGGAAATCAGATTGCTGTATGTTGCAATCTGATTCGAGTTCTGCACATGATCTGTCTGGAATTGCTTCTTTTGAAAGTGTTCAAGAAGAGGCAGGATGCTAAGTCAGATTCTGTGCGCTGATCGGGTGAAGTGTCACAAATAGAGCAAGCAGAAAAATCTGACTTTCAGATGGATTGTCCATACACTAAGGCATGTTTGGCACATTTGGAGAAATGTATAAAGATTTCACTATAATACTGACAGAGAAATGTATATGAAATTAATTCAGCCATTAAGTCTAAATAGCCATTCCATTAGTAACAGGTAGTCAGTTTTCCAGCATTTGGTCTATCTTCAATAACAGCTAATCTTGCATATGATTTTTTGACCACTAGATGGAGTCAAGAGTTATTACATCATAATTACTTCAGTTTGTAATCTATGTAAACACGTTTGAAATTTACCAAAGTTGTATTCCTATTACATAATACTGGATGACACAGGCTTATTTTTTGACCAGCATATGGAGTCAAGAGTTATTACGTCATATATACAGTGGTCCCTCGCTCTATCATGGTTCACTGTTCGCGGCCTCGCTGTTTTGCGGATTTTTATTTTATTTTTTTCCAATTTTTTTTATACTGTAACATTTTTTTTTATAGTGTAACATTGTGTTCTGTGTCCTGATTGGCTAAGAGACTGTAGACCTTTGCCGATTGATAGATGGGAGACGCGGGGGAAGGCCGGGACTAGACTGGAACTAGACCAGGACCAGACCGAGACTAAACCGGGACTAGACCAGGACTAGACCAGGACTAAACGTGGACTAAACCAGGTCTAGACCAGGTCTAAACCAGGTCTAAACCTGGACTGGTCCTGGACTAAACCAGGATTAAATCACGACCTGCCGCTCTTTGCTGGTTTCGTGCGTCTGGTTTGTGGCTCGGGCTGAGAGGACGCGGTCTGGGCGCCGCGGTTTGATCTCGTGCTTGCAGCCCCGGTGTACGCGCGGCCTCGCGCCGGTCGTGCTGCTCTGTCACGGATTTGACCACAATGAGGGGTGCACGTGTCGCACACTTCTCCAAGGGGTTGGCGTGTCGCGTCCCGGGACGTGGCAGTGCCGTTGGATGAGCGCGGTGCTTCCTGCGGATCCAGTGACTCATGTCTCCGCTCTCCTCGCGCATCCGGCGGGGCTTCTGGAGCTGTGTCTCCCCCCACTCTTCACTAATACATTTTGTTGAAAATCTATGAAAGTTTGAGTGTTTAAACAAGAGAAAAATGTGAGAAAAGGTTAATTCCAGTCTGAGAAAAGCGTATAATGTGTGTGGTGAGGCATTTACAGCCTTAAAGCATGTAGAATAATTGTAAAATATAAAGTTGTCCTACTTCGCGGATTTCTCTTATTGCAGGTTATTTCTGGAACCTAACCCCCACGATAAACGAGGGATTACTGTACTTCAGTCTGTAACATACATAAATATATTGGAAATAAATATACACTAATATTTCACACTGAATCTTTTACATATTTACCAAAGTTATTTATTATTTTATTATACTCTTATTACATTATTATTACAGCACTAGATGACTCAATTTTATTGGTATATCTTTGAAATTCTACAGTCAACTCCTTGAGAAGTTCAACTGTCCCAGACAACAACAATTTAAGTTCGAGTTCAAAAGCGCTGCCTTCACTTCGCCGTGGCACTAAGCTGTGAGGCAGTCCATGTTTTGAAGCAGCTTTGCACAAATCTCCCATTCTCTAACTTCCTCATGAAATTACAACTCACTGCTCCTCGTGCTCCACTTTTGGTCGCAGCGTTTGAGCTGGGATTAAACTCTGCTCCAAATGAGGCGCACTCTTTGGAAGGAAATGATATGATCAACTTCACACCCATCAGGGGAGCTTGTGTACATCTTGCCTTGGGTCTCGCATCCTCATACATATTCAAAAGCCTTTCACAGTTCATTATAAACTCACCAAATCTCCGCTCCTTCTCCCCTCCCCGCGATGGCCATCTTACATTCATTAAAAGAGAGGAATACAAAGCCTCTCCCCAAATTATAACGCTACAAATTCTTCGCGCAATTATAATCTAACCATTCACCGAGTCATATCTAGGTCTTGCATCAAAAACATCAAACGCAGCGCCTGGCTAATGGATGTCTCTTGCATGTTGCGCAATTAACACTCAAGGACAAACAATAAAGGGTTTGGGAATCATAGCTGTCTGATGTTGAGATTTTTTTTAGAACATTTTTCTTTTCTCGGTCCTTCAAGGCCATTTGAGATGCAGGTCTAAAAAGTAAACACCTTTGTTTCGTTCGATGAAGACTGGTCCCCCGGGAGAAAATAACTGGGGTACAATCACAGAACAGCACAAGGCTTAGCCCGATTGAAGATGTGTGGGGAGCTTTAAAAGAAAACTGCAGGGAAGCTGGTTCAAATGACTAAATGGTAAACTTACTGAGAATGACAAAACTTATCTAGCTGACACAGAGGTATGAAATGTTCCAAAATATTTTATTTAATTGGACATGAGCCATGTTTCTAAGCAGTCTTATTACAAATGACAGATATTGATCCGATCACTCAATATACTCCTTGGAGCCTTGAACCCATGGGAATTTATGAGAAGTGTTTTGACAGGGTGAAACTGTGAAAAAAATCGAATCGTGATCTCAACCTTGTGACAATCTGATACCATATTATTGTGGCAGTATTGAAAGAACACATATTATGCAAATTTAACTTTTGGTTAGTTTTTTTTGTTTTACCAAGTTACATTGTCCTCTTGTCACAGACATTCCTGGAGTTGTATTTAGTTTCATTCATGCATGATTCAATAATGCTGTTAATGAGATTGCCTTCTCTGAGCACTCAAATGCTGAGTTTGAATTTTCCCTGAATTGTTGCATTACAGGTAAAAATCCAGACTTCTCCTCCGCAGTTTTTAAGTCCATAAAGCATCAGTGAACTAATTCTGAGATCAAATTCTATTCACAACTGACACATACCTCAATTAGCCTAGCATTCACTTAGGGCTACAGTACATTTGTGTCCCACCACGGAAGCTGAGGGCACATGTCGGCATTACAGATTCTCAGGAAATGTGTTTTTGTGGTTTTTTTTTTCAAAATGTGTGATTTTCGTTTTTTTGCATAATGTGCTAGTTGAGATCACGATGAAGCCTCTCCATGTTTCAGATAACAGCATTAGTGACGTTAAAAACATACATTTTTAATTTCAGAAATGCTTGTTAGGCAAGGAAGGTTGAAGAGACCAAACTTTGAGAGGCTGTTTCTGGAATTTCTGGTATCTGCTATGGCTGCTTTCAAATAGAGATAACTTTTAAAAATATGGTCAGATTTTCACATGTAAGACATCATTGGAAAGCTGAGAACCTGTACTTTCAGAATCTGTGAATAACTCAAAACACCTCTGCGACGACTTGGTATTGGTTTTCCTGCGGTTGGACACATTTATTTATTTTCACTGTTCTGACATCAGAGGACTATATATATTTCATTAGAAATAAAAGTTTAGTTTTCTAGACCAGTGTTTTCCAACCTTTTTTGTCTTGTGTACCCCCTGAGCCTTTTTGTCATACCTCGAGTACTCCCTCACTCATACGTGTTGATAATTCTCTAAAAGTAGAACGTGACACAACAGATTATTAAATGAAAATCATTTTATTTCATCTCCTTAATTTGAAACTTTTATTCTCAGGTATTCTCTTTTCTTTAACTCAAATTAGAATTTAAAAAGACGTCAAATGCGTCTGGCAGTGACACTGCCGAGTGCCCCCTGCAGTGTGCTCGCGTACCCCTAGGGGTAGGCTACTTGTACCCCTGGTTGGGAAACACTGTTCTAGACATTATTTTAATTTAGAAAATGTGAAATACTTATCCCCAGGTGACCAAAAGAATGTTTAAAAGCCAATTAAAGCTACAAGAGCTCATAATAATACATAATATCATAAATATCATAAGATCTGTGAGTTTATAGTGTATTATTGTTGATATGGGTTGATTGACATTGTGGTTGTTGGCCCAATTATACACCCTTTCATTTTGTTCTCTATGATCAATTTTGTTAAAAAAAAATAAAAATAAAATAAAAAATCAGAGACTAACGCAAAACAAAATTGAAGACATTGCGAAAGAAAATCAGTCAGGAGTTGTATCAGTTTGTTCCCTCCAGAAGCAGAACACATAACAGAAATCGTTGTATAAATTGCACCTACTACATCAAAACTTATCTTTGAAAAGCTTAATTTATCCATGTATTCCACTTTTTGAGTAATTCAGTTAGGTCCTGTGATGTGCACCTCACTGTCAGTGGGAGAAGGGTGGTCCGCTGTGTCTCCCTCCTCATATGTGTAGATCAGTACGCGTGTGGATGTTAGATCAAGCCCCATGATGATCTGCTTGACTGGTGTTAGCAGAACCCATCTCACACTTCCTGGTTTTGGGTAGATCCGCGCGCCAATCGCCTTCTCCTGCTGCTTCCCCGGACCAAGCTGGCTCTTTCTAATGAGACAGGCGTACGGGGAGCTGTCACGGTGACGGGGGGTGCCTGACACATGAAAATGAGACCCCCAGATCACACACACACACACACGGGTGGACGAACGGAGAGGAACGACACGGAGGGTGAAGAGAAGAGAGGGAAGAGGCGGGAGGGAGGAAGGGAGCGGTCTACCAGCTGTCAGCCGGTTGAGTGACAGGTCAAGGAAGGTGGTTGAGCAGCGAAAACTCCTCCAAGGGTCTTTGAGTGACACGAGACGAAAGGCACATCCCTGCTACACCGCGCAGGCTGCAAACTATCCTGCTAGGCTTGTCGGCAGCGCTGACAGCCCTACAAGGAGCAATCCTGTTCTATTCAGGGACTACGCACCAGCAAAGCGTATGGGCAAAACACACTTACTGATCTCCCTCTACAACTTTTTCTTATTACGTAAAGCGGGAATTAACATGTTTTTTAAGCTCATGAGAACCTTTACGGCATCATTTCGCTTTGATTTAACTATAAATACGGAAACTTCACTCATAGCTTCTGTCGAAACGTAGCAAAGCAGATCTGGCTATTCCTCCAAGATGCCCTGCAGACATGCCTTTGTGAGTGATGACTACGGGATTATCTCTCCATTACGGTGATTCTGTCTGACAAGGCATTCTGTCACATCTCAAACGCCCGATTCCCTTGAAGAGCCAGGTGCTCTCCCGGCGTCGCTCACGTGGCAGATTGGCGGAGATTTGAGACAGCCCTGCGTTACGTTTCATGTGTGGGGGAGAAAGAGGAGAAGAGACGTACAGCGCTAGGGGCTCGCAGACACTCCCATCCTTCAAGGTGTTCCTGTTCCATCTGCCTGAGGGTCCGGCGGGAATACTCCACTCTCTGAGCTCCCTTCCTCAGTCCCAGAGAGCGGGCTTTCATGTCAGACAGGATACCAGACAGGAATCCCACATAGCACTCGGCTTCACTTAAGACTTACATGTTGACAGAGGGAACGAGGAGGGCTCTCTTATCTCTGAATGGGCTCGTTTTTTTCCGGTCGACAGCCCGTGCTCAGATGCCAAACTCAAAACATATGCAACGTGGCAGAGGATGGATGGAGTGGTATGTAGTGGAGCTGTAGAACAGGAGAGGTCTACTTTACTCTACTCTGCACTAGCACAGCTGTAGTCAGAGCCCAGGCACTGTGTGAGAAGCAGAATTTTTCACTCTTAGGCTGAGTGCAACAGAGGCCTGAGCCCGACCTGAGTCCCTGCTCTCTGCTCCGTTGTTGGGTCGGGCGAGTTTAGGTCCGGGGCCACATGTGTTCCTCAGATGACACTCACACTCTGCAGATGATTCACAGCTGCCCCAGAGCACTAAGCTCAACCACCACAATGTTCTCTTTTTCTCTTTAGACAAAATGTTTAACTTCCAAGTAAATACAGTGGCCAAATTTGTGACCTAAGCTCTATGTTCCCTAACTCTTTGTTCCCATTTTGGGTTTTTAGGATTATGGTTAAAGTTAGGGCCCTACCTAACTTAGAGACTTAGACCTAGACCTAGCCTCTAAATCTTAAACTTAGACCTAACAGTAACCAGCATTAGAGACTTCCTGAGTTTTCCAGGAGGTGGGAGACAAGAGGGTCCTGGTGTTACCCCCTGCAGGCTGCCCTGTCTGTTCTGAAGAACAGCTCCAGTGACAGACTGTTCCACTTTCGCCATGTGCAGGAGAGCTTCCACAGGTCTTTCCTTCCTGCTGCTGTCAGAATGTGCAATGACAACATCAGACCTGAACATGTGTCATCCACCTGTTGTAAACATGTGCAATATTGTAACGTAATCTTTACTGGAACATAAACTGTAGATAATCCATAGTTATAGCCATAGTTTATCTTATCCTAGCCTTATTATACTGAAGTCTGTCTTTAAGGTTAGGGCCTGGGTCAGGGTAGGTGTTATGGATTTATTTTCAAAATATCTTTTACATGTAACAAAACAAGGCTCTGGGAACATAGAGCCATGGGGATATACATTAGATGGATTATTTGTTTATCAATAAACCAGATGCACGTGCAACCTGAGTGTAGAAAGCAATGAAGTTGCAATGTTAACTAGTTAACTGTTGTCGGACATACATTCATACCTGATCAATACAACTAGCCTATCTGCTGAATGAGCCTGAAATCTACTGAAATCCTACAAGACACCGGCATGACACCAAACAGGACAGCGGCTCTTTCTGCAGGAGACATGCGCAGTAGAGGGTGAAGTGACATAGACTGATAATCCCTCTATAGAGCTGTGTGAACGCGTCTATGAGTGCACACCCAGGCAAGCAGGGAATGATTTGGCCTGTACAGTACATGCACAGGCTGTGGCCAGGTATGGCCTGGTCTAAACTCCAGTTAGGAGTGAATACAGGTATTGGAAAGTGGAAATAAAAAGTCAACATTTAATGAAACTTCACAAAATCTGAGACATTCAGCTTTAGATCATATTCATAATTATTCTTATTAAACTTTTGTTACTTATTTCAGCTGACAAATTTAACAATCGTTAAAGCATGTGATACTAAAAACACTACAGCTCTATTTCACCATAGCCATAATTCCATTCTTTTTTCAAATCAAACAATCAAACATAACATATTTCTGCCATCACACGAGATTGATGTTTCCTTGAACCCATGACTAGTCAGATGTGAAATCTATATTTAGAATGTCATCCATGGCTTTATGTGACAAACAGGTCAAGAGGGAGACAGAACATACAGTGTCTTCAGGGCTGACACGATGAGGAACAAAACATTTCAAATTCAAATTGATAACTTTTGAATTACCAACATATTTAAGAATATTGCCCAGCGTTTATCTTTCCATGAAAAATTGTATAAATATTGTATAATATAAATATAATAACTCAAATCCAATCAAAGGTCTCAGGTTAAACAGCCCATATTATGCTATTTTCTGATCTATGTTATAATCTTGTTTCCTTGTCAAAAACATACTCTCTGCTGCACCTTTTGATGTCATGTGGTAATACCGGAAGTGCTCCACTATGTTTTTAAACGCCATACACCTCCACTAGAATAATTTACATAATTTTCGCCCTGGGATTGCCCATTTTTACTGAACAAAAGAAGAAGAAGGTAGCTGTTAATTTGAAAACTACCACTACATTTTGAACTTTGGAGCATTGGAGATGTAAGCAGACTAATAATAAGGGATTACTCAAACACCTTTGAATGAAACAATACACAACTCCAGGTATATCTTTGATGAGGTAGGTTCTAATGTGACTTAAAGCTCACAAGAGTAAATTTTGTGTATTATAGAACCTTTAAGTGCAAGTTAAGTGCAGCTTAGTATGTGACCTGGTTAAGTAGGTCATGTGTCAGGGCAGTTTCTTGAGAGTAACAGTCATCAGGACAAAAGTGTCCCTTCTCTGTGTTCTGAAGCCCAGGGATTCCAACCAGGGATTCAGGGTAACTCTGGAGACACAATGGGGAAGCTCTTTTCTAAGCATCTTTAGTATATATTTCTACATATTATTGATACATTTTGCCATCATATCATGTTCTGCATTTAAATCCATCCTTCAGTATTGTGGAAGAAATTCTCAAGACCTCGTAGGAAAATGCAGGCACTTTAATGTTGAACAGCAGAGGATACACAGGTATGATCAGTACAGCATTCGAGCATCTCTGTCGTCTCCCATGTCTCCTCTCTTGGTACAGAACTGAGCTAAATTTAACCTACAGAGTAGTTAACCATTAACTCAAACTAGGACCCTCAAGAAGGAACTTTATGCAGACAACGGGTCATGGTGGCATAACATGATAATAAAACACAGGCAAAGTCCAGTTTAAAAGACCACGTCTCTAGGTTTTTCACTGAATCAGCATAAATCAGCCATAGTTGTCGTAAACCTCAATGTATTGGTAACTATTGATTGATAACACAAGAACAGGACATCAGCGACCTTTGACGTATTTCATAACAAAGATTATTTTCCTCACAGTATCACTGCAACAACCTGTCAGGAACCATAGGAAACACCTGGGACCCATTTCCATTCCTATATTTAAGTTTTTGCATCCAGATATCTCAGTGATAAAGCAAAAATCTTCCTGGATAAAAGAGATTGGTGGTAGTGAAGAGGATAAAATAGAGCAGATGAGTAGGTGTTTAGTTTTGTTGCCGCAAAGGAGGACCGTGACACATATAGCTGGAAAAAAATTATGTAGGAAGGAAGAGAGAGTGCATTTATATGAAAGATGTGTGTGATTCAGGTCAGCAGTCCCCAAACTTTTACCTGGTGATTCCTGGTGATTTCCAACCAGGAAGTAGGGTGGCTACCGGCATGACTCTGAAAATAAGGACACTTAGGTCCAAAAGTGAGGACACTACTGGAGGGGGAGGGTCAACCACAGAGCATACAACCGCTTATTACTATTATTATTAGTAGTAGTTAGTAGTACTAATAGTAGTAGTTGTAGTAGTAGTGTTAGTATTAGTATTATGATTATAATACTAATTTTGTCATCTGTTGTGTTTGTTGGTGGGGCAAAAAAAGATGTTAAAGAAGAGTGTGCGTTCTTGTGGCGTTCTGTTTCTGTGTGTCGCTCTAACACACCTTTACCTCGGCTATTCACATCAGTGTCAATACAGCAGAGCTTACAGAAGGGATAGTATTCTCCTTTGGTGCTCTTGCTGGCAAAACAATGCCTGAGCACCAAGCATGTTTGAAGGATATCTTCCTTTTTGGCTTTTGCTTTTGTTCAACAGCAGACAGTTTCCATACATTGCTATCGCAGCATTGTAGGTACAATATGGATGGGGATTCGTGGTGATGCAGCGTGCAATGGTGGCCGCCGAGGGTCCGAAATGAGGACAAAATGTCAAAAATGAAGACACATAACAGAGGTCCGGACAGAAAAAAATAATTGATTGTCCGGCCGAAACCTGGACGAATGGTCACCCTACCAGGAAGTCTCATTTTAAACCTAAAACATGCCAAATTGGGAAAGCAGCTGTGCATTTTAGCAAGATGAGTAGTCTATCCTATCATAGGCCCTTTAAAGGAGAATTAAAGTTTTTTTTTTACAATCTATCTATCTATCTATATTTCGGTAATAAAACAAGTTGTTTTATTCACCCATAGCACTTTGGTGTCATATGGAGCACTTCCAGAGATGTTTTAGATTAGCGATAGCCGTAGCGCGAGTTTGCATATATTATATGCCCCGAGCATGTAATATATGCCCCGAGCGGTCTCCAAATAACACAAACTTTAGCACTTTTCAAATCATAGAAGCTCAATGTCTTAGTTGTAAGATGTAAATTATGGATAAATCTCGGATTACAGGCCACTTTTGATTCAAACGAAAGTGTAGACTAAGACATCGAGCTTCTATGGTTTGAAAAGTGCTAAGGTTTGTGTTATTTGGAGACCGCACGGGGCATATATTACATGCTCGGGGCATATAATACATGCAAACTCGCGCTACGGCTATCGCTAATCTAAAACATCTCTGGAAGTGCTCCATATGACACCAAAGTGCTATGGGTGAGTGAAACAACTTGTTTTATTATATATATATATATATATATATTATTAATAAGCCTCAGATTGTAAAAAAAAGCGTTAATTCTCCTTTAAATCAAGCCCCAGAGGAGTAGTTTTAGAGAAATTACTATGTACTTGTTTACTAGCTAGCATCACTGAGTTATTACATCTCTATTATATACTGGCTGTTTTACCTTCAGCATAGTCAAGTACATGATTAGCATTTGATTAGCTTGCTGTAGCTTCATTCCAGAGATTAAGAATGCTAAAAAGTTGTATAACATTTTCCTCCCAGGCCCGGCAACAGGTGGCTTGGTAGTTGGGGGACCCCTGAAGTAGGCTCTGATTGACAAGCTCTGATTGACAACAGACACGTGAGGAAATGTTGTCTTCCTGGTTGCATCTACACCTTCCTTTTGTACGCATTTGGCAGGTTTACTGAGGCGCACCTGACTTTGAACTACTGCCAGGTCCACAGCAGGTGTACTTGTCCTTATTGTTCGTACAGCACACATCTAAGAGCTCTAATCAATAAACATTAGCCTCCTGAAAGACACTACAAGAGGCGTGTTCCCTGCACCTCATGCTCTGTTACTAAAAAGGAACTGCTTTTGCTTTCCGCCGGACAATGTGAAATTGTCCATGCTCATGGAATAGGCTTTATTTATTGATGCGTGAGTGGATCTTGAAAGCCAGACAGAGCATATCTTTTATACACAGGGATGGCTGACAACACGCGGGCTGCCTCAAATAACAACAACAACAAAGTGAATGGCATGGATTTTCCATCACCGCGCCAGCCAAAATGGACCAAATGTGAAGGGTGTGAGAGCAGAGGGGAGAGGGGCTGCTCGGAGAGTGCCGGAAATGGGCACAGATGACAAAAAATGGCAAAAAGGGAAAAATACAGACCAGGGGAAACAGAACAGCGTGCACAAAAACTGTCAGTTAGAGGGGGCTGTGAAAGGAATTGGTTGGAGCAGGAATCGATATAGGTGCTTCAGATGGAGCTCCACTAAAAAGATGCCAGGCTGTAGAGAAAGAGCATTGATGTTGCTGGTTGTTAAAAAGACTGTGTAGGTACTGAACAACATGGCTATCTGTCAATGAAGTGTGTGTGTGTAAGGGAGGGAGAGGTGGCCCGCAAGCCTCACCTCTCCAGTGAAGTGGTAAATCAGCCATCAGCCATGTGACAGCCCCCCCCCTTTCCTCCGACCCGCTCTGCCCAATGAGACATGACCCTGCCAACGCCCCTCCCGCCACGACCCAGCACCGCTTTGATATCCCTCTCCGCTCCAGTGGCCAACCATGGGAGGGGGGCACACCCGCAGCATTCCTCTGAACCGGTGGAACGGAGCAGCTGAATGTATCCCATCATGCAACAAAAGCCCACAGGAGCCACATTGGCCTTTGCAAGGATGGAGAAGAAGGAAGGGAAGGAGGGGTGGGGGTGTAGTAGCGCTCACCCCTTGGCCTGATGGACTTGGGTCAGGAGCTGAAACCACCGCTGACCTTGCATGGGGCAAACAACTGCTTCCTGTCCGTTGGCATTAATGCGGTGAGTGGTGAAGATAAGCTGGGAGAACCATGGGGGCGCTAGGCAACCAACCCAGCACCCAGCACCTGCCCTGGACGTCCCACCGCAAGCAGATACAACACAGCTGTCAACAACGGCAAGAGCTCCGGCCAAGACACTTCATCCATGTCCTTCCCAAGGTCCAACAAGTATGTGGCTGCAGGCCCAGGAAGTGCAGTCCTTGACCACTGACCACAAGTCTTTCGTCAACCTCCCTCAAGGCCCATAACATCTTTTTTCTTCAATTCCGTTTTGAAATCTGTTGGATCCAAACTTTAAACTAATGGATTAAATTGTAATTATGGTAGCAGTGGTCCCATTGCGTTTTAGCTATTTTATTACCAGTTGCATGTTGGTTCTTAAAGGAGAATTAACATTTTTTACAATCTGAGCCTTATTTCGGTAATAAAACAAGTTGTATTACTCACCCATAGCACTTTGGTGTCATATGGAGCACTTCCAGAGATGTTTTAGATTAGCCGTAGCGTTAATATATGCCCCGAGCGGTCTCCAGAAAACACAAACTTTAGCTCTTTTCAAATCATAGAAGCTCAATGTCTTAGTCTATGCTTTCGTTTGAGTCAAAAGTGGCCTATAATCCAAGATTTATCCATAGTTTACAGCTTTGCATTTCATGTTTGGGTCCCGGGAGCCAAACATGAGAGCGAAATAAACTGTGACTCCGCACATGCGCACTGGCGTCCTCTTCTACTCAAAACTATGGATAAATCTCAGATTATAGGCCACTTTTGACTCAAATGAAAGCGTAGACTAAGACATCGAGCTTCTATGATTTGAAAAGTGCTAAAGTTTGTATTATCTGGAGACCGCTCAGGGCATATATTACATGCTCGGGGCATATATTAGCGCTACGGCTATCGCTAATCTAAAACATCTCTGGAAGTGCTCCATATGACATCAAAGTGCTATGGGTGAGTAAAACAACTTGTTTTATTACCAAAATAAGGCTCAGATTGTAAAAAAAAAAAAACGTTAATTCTCCTTTAAAGGGCCTATGTTGCACAAAATTGTGAGCCTGTGTGTTACCTCAACAAAAACATACCCGAAGTTGTGTTTTGTTTCATTCACACATTCTCGAGTAATCCTTTATTATTAGCCTGTTTACATCTTCAAAGCTCAAAATGCTCTGTCCCACCTTGTGATGTCATGAAGTGGTAATTTTACCTTTTGTTCAGTAAAGGCATTTCCAGGACTGAAATCATTCAAATGATTCTAGTGAAGGTGTATGAAGTTTGAAAACACAGTGGAACAATGTTTTCTGTTTTAGGGAAGAACTTGAAGAATCCAAATATGCAGTTTTATGCGTTAAATGTGAATGAATCAAAACACAACTTTTGTTTGTGATGAGGAAACAACATTATAACGGGAAAAAAAATAGTAAAACTGTGATTTTTGGACCAACAGACCATTTTAAAGCTTTCTTGACCTGATAAATACTTGTTAAGATTCTCGGTAAGGCTGTCTCTGATTTTTACTGTTTTAAACTTTAGAAAAACAGAACGAGTTCATTTTAAATAGTTTGGAGTCGTTCAAAGTTATTCCTCATTTACCTTATACGTCCTAATTGTTCACTGAGATAAGTTTCTAAATACTTTTGACAATTTTCAGAAACTAGAGTGGAATTTTGCCACCAAGCTTATGCAAACAACACCTACCATACTAAGAGTGCACTTTCTGATTATCAGACAGTAAAACAGTTTATAATTAGTGCAGTGGATGTACACGTATTTAGCTCAAGAGTGTTTATACAATATTTTTACAGTATACTGTGACATTATGCTCAAACATGCCTAAAAAAAAGTACAGGGCCTTTATATGTTGAAACTGTTAATTAGGATGTCATATGCATGAAAAAAAAAAAAAAATCTGAACTGTGTGGGATTCTTATATTAGTAAGGCACTTTGTATTTCAGTCTTCTCTGTAACATCTGCGCTCCTGGCTGTTTTAAATATTCGTGTGAACTGAATCCTAATTTGAAAACATGAATCGGAATTCTTGTCATAGGTGTTTTCCCCAAATTTAACAGCCCCAGTGTATGCATGTTTTAAAGTCTCCCCTTGTTTTCTGATACTGAAATCCAACTGCCTAGCCTGATCTCAAATGTTCAAATGCGATTTTTTGATTTTCTAAAAATTGACATGTTTATTTCATTAAAGTCTGCCATTGTCACTCTGCTGTTGCCTCTTACAGTGAACTGTGAAGAAGTGTCTCTGTATTTCATCATTTACACGGGTGAGTATGTTTACGGTAGCAGACAAAACCCATCTGGGCTGCACAGGGGTGGAGTTAGCAGAGAGATGGTGGGTCTGATCCTGGGGCTGTGTTCCAGTGAACCGCCTGTGTAGTCAGCATGTCCCCTAATATTGCCTCAGTCGATCTTCCTCCAATATAGATGCCTGTATTGAGGAATGTAAATGGGAATGGTTGTCTTGAACTTTGTGTAACATTGTAGGGATCTTTACACATTGAAAAGATATAGTATTTAGTTTTAAATTGTCAGTTTCTGTGGCAACAATCATAATTTTTATCATGTTGAAGCCCATCGATACCTGCCTCTTAGAAATGTGTGGTATTCATGGGTTTCAGCATCTATATTTTAAGGACTTTTTCCCATTAAAATGATACACCTTTTAGTATTAAGTTGTTAATCACAAATTTCTCATCATCATAGGTCCCGAAACCCATGGATACCTACTTACCTCTTGTAGTCTTGTGTGTAGAATCCCTCAGTCGTAGTAATAAAGTAGTCCATGGCAAAAACAAGACAACTGAGAATCAGAACCCAGGAGAAAGGGTGTAACTATTCCTTACCTGGGTGGCGTTTCTGAAAAACTACAGAGAATTTTCAGACAACGTGAAATCACAGTCTATTTCAAACCCATAAACCCTTTAAGACAGAAACTGGTCCACGCAAAGGACAAACACCATGCCCCAAACAAAGCACTGTGCTCTACTCCATTCAGTGTAGTGAAGACTGCAGTGAGCGCTACATTGGAGAAACAAAACAGCCTCTTCACAAGAGGACAGACCTGGATTGGTAATCGGGAATACTGGGCATTTTCCCGGTGGGCCGACAGTCCTTTTTTTTTTTTTTTTTTTTTTTTAAACTTATAGAGACCGGCCCACAATTTAGAACTGAACCAGGACTGAACCAGGACTAAACCAGGACTAAACCAGGACTACATCAGGTCTGAACCAGGACTAAACCAGGACTACATCAGGTCTGAACCAGGACTAAACCAGGTCTGAACCAGGACTAAACCAGGACTAAATCAGGACTGAACCAGGACTAAACCAGGACTAAATCAGGTCTAAATCAGGACTAAATCAGGTCTGAACCAGGACTAAACCAGGACTAAATCAGGACTGAACCAGGACTAAACCAGGACTAAATCAGGATTGAACGAGAACTAAACCAGGACTAATCAGGTCTAAATCAGGACTAAATCAGGTCTGAACCAGGACTAAACCAGGACTAAATCAGGACTGAACCAGGACTAAACCAGGACTAAATCAGGATTGAACGAGAACTAAACCAGCACTAATCAGGTCTAAATCAGGACTAAATCAGGACTGAACCAGGACTAAACCAGGACTAATCAGGTCTAAATCAGGACTAAATCAGGTCTGAACCAGGACTAAACCAGGACTAATTATGAGGGGCCGGTCTAAGCCAAAAATGCCAGGGCCGTTTTTTTGTCCCAGTCCAGACCTGCAAGAGGATGTACCAACATAGATGAGAGAGCCAAAGTGGACCTCAGTTTGCCACCTAAAAGCCACGGGCCACTCCTTTGAGGACAATAAGGTACAGATCTTGGCCAGGGAAAAGAACTGGTTTGAGAGCTGAGTTAAAGAGGCTATTTATTATTTTTTTTTTTTGTCAGAACCCTTCCTTGAACAGAACCATTTCTGGTCTCAGACATCATCTGTCCCTCATTTATAATCTCTCTCTATCCTCAAACCTAAATCAAAACAAACAAACAAAACAATAGGGCAGCCAGGTCAGGTCCAGAGGTGTGAAAACACCCATTATGGCCCTGAATGGTTATGCTAACAAGACCCCACACTCAGTGCATATTCAATAAGCCTAGCTAACAAACAGAAGCTGTAAACAAATAGGTGTGGTAGTCTCAGAGTAATTTCAGAGTAATTTCATTGTAGTTAGCTCCTCCCTTCAAGCAGATATAGGCAGTGTCCACAAGCACTCTGACCAGAACTGAAGACGCAGCTTGGATGAGCTGTGAAACATATTCGACCAAATAAACTTTTTTGTAGAATTTTTTCCTTTTGCGATACCTGGGGTTGTGTTTTGTTTCATTCACACATGCTAAAGACATAAACCCTGCACATTTAGGCTGAGTTCTTCTCTCAAACAGAAAACACTGTTCCACCTTGTGATGAGTCCACTGTGTGTAATATAGGACTTTTAAGCCTATGTATAGGGAGTTAATAGCTAGTGTTTTGTAGACTTTGTACACAGGAAAAAAAGAGTACCTTAAAGGCTGCCACACAACAGGATTTTTCGGTCTTTAACAATTTTTAAACGCGCAACAAAAAGCGCACACCACAGACATGAAGAGAATCCTATAAGATTTTAAATCTCTGGTCACAAAGACTGCAGCGGGATATGGCTGCGTAAAATAGGCTGGAAAGGTGGGAGCTTTACCTTGCGTCAGCTGTTTCCTGTCTAGAGCAAAACGACTCGCCTTGAGACTCTTAAGTATTCAAAAGATCACAGCATTGGACTTCTAATTTAGATGTCAAAACTGTATTATTATTTGTGAAATGAGTGCAATACTTCAGATACATGATTTTTAATGTACAGAATGTTAGCAATAAAGTACACAGGAACTAGAGTCACTATCGCTAATCTGCAACTGTACCCTGATCTGCATGCTGCGTGGATGTAAACAGGCAGAGGTGTGGAATTACTCTCACCTTTATACTCTTAATAAAACACTTCAAATTGGATTAATAGCGCTGTTTTGTGGACTGGGTGCCATTATTTGAGGACACATTCTATGGATAATATTAGTGAGCCTGAAAGCATGTAAATAGTGTAAATAATTTTGTATGTACATTGTTTTAACCTGTTTTTTTCTTAGGGTGACAATGTAACATCTGTCCAGGGACTGCAGATGAAAACTAGCCTCTTGGCTAAATCTGGTGCATTTACAGAAATGTTCATTAATGTACACTGTCCCTGTCAAATAAATAAATAAATAAATAAATAAATAAATAAATAATGAAAATGCTACAGTTTCACTTGACACCTTTACCAGAGGAGAGTAATACACTACACAGATAAGATAAGATAAGACTTTATTGATCTCACACATGAGAAATTCGCTTGTCACATTAGCTCCAGGCAGTTTAGTGCAAAAGAAAGTTTGAACAGAAATAGTAATAATAATAAAAATAAATAATAATAAAAAGAGAGTATAGAAAATATTGCAGGTCTGGACTATACAGTGGAGTTATACAGGCTGATGGCAGTGGGGATGAAGGATCTGCAGTAGCACTCCTTGCATTGAGAGTGCCTCAGTCGGCTACAGAAGGAGCTGCTCAGCTCGTCCATGATGAACATAAGTTTGGCCAGCACCCTCCTCTCAGCCACCTCCTCTACAGAGTCCAGACGACAGCCACAGAGCTGGCCCTCTTGACCAGCTTATTAAGTAGTAATATAGTCATCATTTTCACTATTTCCTAAGTTTGTATCTTGCGCCTCTGTGTCCGCCACTCCGTCTGCCCCTGAAGCTCTGTTTTATTTGATGTTGTCGCTGAGTGGCTAGCGCTCATGCTTCACAGCAAGAAGGTTCCGGGTTCGATCCCCGGGTCGCCCAGACCTTTCTGTGTGTGTTCTGTGTGGAGTTTGCATGCATGGTCTAGGTTCGATCCCCGGGGTCGCCTGGGCCTTTCTGTGTGGAGTTTGCATGTTCTCCCCGTGTCTGGGTGGGTTTCCTCCGGGCACTCCGGTTTCCCCCACCAACCCAAAACATGCACCATAGGTAAATCCTCCAGCTTAGGTCCTGACCAAACCGAAGCAAGAAGATCATGGAGATGGGCGCAGTCATGTGCTGCTCACTGCTCCTAATAACAGGATGGGTTAAATGCAGAAATGGAATTTCCCCACTGTGGGACTAATAAAGGCATAGCTTTATGATGTGTCAAAGCAGCTCAGAGTCACAGTGACGCCACACACGAGGAGTGCAGCAGCTTCAGAATCATACACGAAAACACAATGTTGGGGAGAAGCAAATCGCAGCCAAAATCAGTTACATGCTGCCATTCTGACATACCGCCACTCCGACATTGATGTCTAATTGTCGGAGTGGAGGCATTTCCATTTTTTATCAAACATCCCTGCACTCCAACATTTTTTAATTTCTTGGCACTTAAGCTTTTTTTCAACATTACACCATTCCGACAAACAAGGTAATTATTAAAAATACATGGGCCTATTAGAATGAGCTATATGTATGGAGTACAAAAGCTTTCAGAAAGATTTGTGCTAAACTCTCTAATGAGTCCAGTCGTACATAACATGTATTGTGTGTATTTTATCCATCAGAATATAAACTGAAAAATTCCGACATCAAGAATTACAATCACGAAATGAAAATTTTCAATTACGCTTTCTTCAGTAGAAATACGAATTCACAGACGTGACTTTGTCAAAAATACATCTCTTTACTTCACAGCCATTACTTATTGAGCAGAAGAAACATCAGTCGAGATGCCGGACTGATTGCAGAACTGAACCAGGACTGAACCAGGACTGAACCAGGGCTAAACCAGGACTGATCCCAGGACTGAAACAGGACTAAACCAGGACTGAACCAGAACTACCAGAACCAGACCGGTCACCTGACAGTCTACGCGGGCACACCTCCGGGCCCTTCCCGACACACAGTCTTGGTTCAGTCCTGGTTTAGTTCTGGTTTAGTCCTGGTTTAGTCCCAGTTTAGACCTGGTTTAGTCCTGGTTTAATCACGGTTTAGTCCTGGTTTAGACCTGGATCAGACCTGGTGTAGTTCTGGTTTAGTCTTGGTTCAGTCCTAGTTCAGGCAAAAAAGGTGACGCTCCAAACTATATGAGTAGGTTGTCAGAATGGCGACATAAAAAAGTGTCGGAATAGCGGCATCAAAAGTGTCGGAATGGGGGTATGTCGGAATGACGGGATGTCAGGGTGGGGGGCTGTCGGAGTAGCGGTGTGTCGGAATAAGGGTTGTACCCCACCAAAATATGGCATATTCTCCTGTAGTGTGTGGTAACCTAAGAAAACTTCATAGCATAAGAATCCAACAATTCTTCAATTATTTTATATCAGTTGGATTTCTCATTTTCCAGGTCTTGAGTTTGAAAAGTTAACAACCTTGGTTCAAAGCGTCTTGAGTATATTTGCTGCTTTATGTTGATGATGGAAACATGCAGATGGAGAGAGCATGTAAACTCCCCACATAAATGCTGAAATTGTGAGTTCAGAGTACTACCTCCTTTGCCATATGCTATCCAGCGCAAAACATTTGCTTTAAAGATGAATTGGACATCTGTATTTGGAATTCTCCATCATCTCTGTGAAGTCTAAACTTGGGTGTCACATGCTCTGTCATCCCTCTTGTGTGCATGCGCCAGAGCTGACTGAACTGGCATCGCAGTGGGTATCAACAACAGGAGAGCGGGTACGTCCCCAGAGACCCAAACCCCCCACCTCCATCACCTACCGCCACTAGCTACATGCAGACAGACCCCCGCCTTCTTCACCGCCATCTCCGCGGGGACCAAAACTGACTGTTGCACTCACACGCAGGCGGCTTGCATCACTTCAGAAGTACAGAGTAAACCAAAAGCCAGAGAAACAGCCAGAAACAGGGATTAAAAAGCATTGACTATTCTCCGCCAGGTGGAGAAGAGACTTTGCTCAGGATTAAAAACTATGTGTTAAGAGAGCAGAGAGAGATCAGAGTCTGCTTTTGTGGGACTGGATTTGAGCTAACCAAGGTTTTGTGGCAAGTAGCATAGCAGACAGATATACTGACTAGTTACATAAGAAAGCTGTGATTTAGGTCACTTGAGGAGACAAAGCAGATATAGAAATATATCAACTAACCAATACAATGGGCCGATATTATTTGCACTTTTAATCTCATCAGTTATCTGCACAAAATCTCCAGCAGAGGCCGATCTTTTGTTTTTGTCGACCCACTGCTTAATGAATAGGCATAAAATGGTATTAGAACACTGAACTGCACAAAACACACAGCTCTTTTATAGGTTTATCATAAAAACTGTTGTGGGGGAGTTTGTAGTCAATTTTAATTAAAATAATTTGGGAAAATAATCCAATCTGGCCCTATATATTGGCCCAAAAATATCAGCAAAGCTTATATTGATCTCTAGTACAGATATTTACATACCACCACATGAGTTTCTGCTTGTTAGTCCATCATTCCTTCACTATGTTGTACACCAAGCATGGCAGTGTCAAAATGCATTGGCTATGACATGTCTATTAGGGGTGTGCAAAATAATCGTCATGACAATGCATCGCGATACTAACTTTCACAATATGCTGCATCGATTCTTGATGCCAAAAATCGATTTTTATTAATTAATAATTTAATATTTAATATAAATAAATAAATAAATTATTAGTTTATTTTTTTTATAAATCCTATGCACTTTTTTCTTTGTGAAAGGGTATTGTTTGTTATGATGGTAGCTACCTCCAAAATGGCAAATGTTTGAACATAATTTTTTGTTTTAGAAAAAATCCTATGCACTTTTTTTTGTTATTGGTTTGGTTTATTTGTTTTTGTTATTCAATAAATTCAGTTATGAATTGAGTTACTCAGAGTTATGTATCAATTGAAGACACTACCCAGATACACAGCCAGATATTTAAGTTATCCTCTTTTTTTGGGTACATTTTCACTGAAGTATGTCGAATATATTGCAATGCATCGCAATAATTCAAGTATCCTGATGCATCATGATAGTATCGCATCGTGGCATATGAATCGTGATTCGAATTGAATCGTGACTTCTTTGCCAATACCCACCCCTAATGTTTATGGGAATCTTCCTTTATTTTTGCAATGTTTTGCATTTGGAAAATATTATGTGGAAAACTATTTAAAACCATTTACAGCGGTCCAAATGCCTTACTTGGTTATTAACCAGCATCCTATTCCTAGCATCCTAATTATTCACTGGGATGAGTTTATAAGCATGTTTCACAACTTGCAGAGCCTATAGAAGACTTTTGCCATCACAGCACTGCTACCAGCAGCTAGCATGCTAACCACATCATGTTACTTCCTGGTTCACACTCAAAAGAAACACTTTATAATTAGATGTAGACAGCACATTTTTTCATCTCATTTTAACCCTTAGAGGTGCTTTTACATTATCTGTACTGGCACAGAATAATTTTGACTTTATTACAGAAAAAATGGGTACAGCCTCTTCAACTAGTAATTTAAAAAAAAATTCTGAATCTGGTAGAGAAAGAAGTACATGCTGTAGTCTGTATAAAGCACAACGTCACATAAGTGGACCAATGTTAAGTCCATAGGGTCATTGTTCAAAGTTCCTACCCGATGTTTGAACATACATGTCAAATAGCAAAACATTGTTAATTTTATTATTTATTTGCTAAACACTCAATAAACTGTGAAAATGTTGGAATTATTCGAATTAAAATGTTTCGTTATCCCTTTAGCAATAGATACCCCTAGGTGAATGGCCTCTCTGCCCATGACTAGATGCTAATCTAGATGCTAATGTGCACTAAGCCAGGGCATGTCGGAAGTAACCATTTAAATGATGCTAATTGGAGGATTTTCAGTGGCAATGCAAATAAAGGCTAATTGCTGCTACCTCTCCGGGCCACAGTCAAATCTTCCTCTGACTACAGACTGCAAACGGCCTGTGCGATTTGGCTGCTAGGCTTCATTCACAATCCACTCCTGTATCGAAGCTCATTTGAGTTTAGTTCTCTGCCAGTCCAACTTTGCTCCTTTTTACAAAACAGATCCAAAGACAATATTGAGTCAAGCTGTTGTTTATTGCCAGTTCACTAACAAGGAGCACAACCCCAGAAGAGTGTAAATGTGAGCGTTTATGAATGAAGACAATGATCATGATAAACAAGAAGAGATGTTCGGCAAAGTTAGAGCGAAGGCTGGTTCAGGCTTCTAAGAGGTGACCGGCACACAAACATGAAAGGTAAAATGAGTGAGAAGAAAAAAAGAGGAGAGGAAGAAAGAAGAAGAAGAAGAAGTGACTTTATTGATCTCACACTGGAGAAATTCTTCTCTGCATTTTAACCCATCCTATATATATATATATACATATATTAGGAGCAGTGGGCAGCACACACATTAGGGCGCCCGGGGACCATCTCCATGATCTTCTTGCTTCGGCTTGGTCAGGGCCTAAGATGGAGGCGGGTAGTATAAATCTGGTTTGGACTAGAAGATGTCTGAGTGAGGTGTGGTCCTGCTCCCAAACCTGGGATAACTAAAGTAGAGCTGGTGGTGCTTGGCCACTGATCTGAAGGTTGGTGGTTTGAATCCTGCTCCCAACATTAGAGCGGTCAGAATGGTGCGATTTCAGCTCCTGGAGATATACAGTGTTCAATAAATGTTACATAATTTGTCTCCCATATATAATTCCATTCTTAAACTGAAATCAAAACAAACAAAGGAAACAATAGGGCAGCCAGGTCAGGTCCAGAGGTGTGAAAACAGCCATTAGGATTTGAATAGGTATGCTAAACTAGACGCCAGAGAGAAACTGGAAATACAAAACACAGAAACTCAAAACAAAGAGGTGGGATAGTTTCAGAATAATTTCAGTATAGTTAGCTCCTCCCTGCAGCTAGATATAAGCAGTGTCCCATCAGCACTCTAACCAGAACTGATGAAGCAACTCGGATGAGCTGCGAAACGTTTTCGACCAAATAAAGTTTCTCCAGTTGACAAATTGAATTTCTCCTTTTATCATTGAAAGGTACACTATGTAACTTTTCTGGACATGGTCCATGCTCATTGGTATGAAAATATCTTGATGACCCCATGCCATCTCCACAATAGCATCACAATAAAATTTAGAAGTTTAAATCATGAATGAATGAAAGATCTATTTCTCAGCTATTGGTATAGTATTTTTGGGATTGGATATTGAAATAGTAGTATTTAAGTAATGATCAAAGTCGACACAATTTTGGGGGGACCCCTAACACATGCTCAAAAAACCCCACTCATTTAGTTCTACTAAAATGATCTTCATTCAGTAACTGTTTTTCATGACTCCGGTGCATTTTGAATCAGCGTTTAGCGTCTTGACCTGTCTATGAAGGAAATACTGAAGCTTAAGAGACTATCTATCAAACTAACGGCAGATGGGAAGTAACAATGTCCCCATGTGATGCGTCTGTGACTGGCTGTACCGATTGATCAAGGCACCAGGCGTTTACTGGCGACGACAGACAACCTCACCAAGACACCACATGCCACACCAAACAGGCCCAATTTGCTCTCAAAATCTGTGTAATTTGTTCTTCGACAGGAACTACTATTTACACATTATTTTGTTCTTTGTAGATGTAGCAACAGTGGCAGGCCTTTATTCTCCTAACTATTGTTCTTTTATTAACTCCAACTGAACATTACTCAGTGGCACGTCAACTCTCCTCACAATTTCCTGTGTAGGATCCGTTGTCTACATGCACTTAGCTAATTAAGACCGTCACCGTGCTAGTGTAGATTTGAGGGCAGATCAAACAAGTTCTATGTTGATATGGGAAACAGAGCCAGAAGACTAGGCTCCACCAACTCCCTTATATCATAATCCCTGTTCCTTGAGCCTGATTAAAACATTTCAACAAGCCAGGCCTGCCTACCGTGGTACCGCAGCAGAGAAAATATCACAGCTCCCTCATTAGCGAGAGGGGATTTCATTTGGAAGATCTCGCAGTGCGCACTTTTGAGAGAAGCCAGCGTATTTACATTTAAAAGATCCAAAGTGGCCGTCTGAAGCAAGCTACCTCTCTCCTTAATTGCTGGCTTCAGTTGTCCATGAATACATCCACTTTATTACCGGATCTCATTACGGGACAGTACCGAAGGAAAAGTCTCTTCCGTCGGTGGCTAGCTGTCTACATCTCCGCATACGTCGCTCTAGCTAACCCCCATCCCGCTAGCCACACAGCATCGCCCCCGACCCAGTCCACCCCACGCCCCCCTCTCCAGAACCACATTAGAGCTCTCCCAGTGGCCAAAAGACACAAACAATCGAGAGGGATTAGACTGTAATCCTGTTTTTACTTTCATCTGCCACATATTCAAAGGAGAAGTCCGCTGAAGCATGGAAGTCTGGCAGGCAGGATGTGCTCGGTGGAAAAGTAAAGAGGGAGCAGCGTAAACAATGCCATAGGACGGGGATTACAACTTTTAAATGACAAGAAGACAATGAGCCCGAGAAGAGATTTAGGCCACACTGAATAAATGTTTGCTTCCAGTGGAATTTTACCGGAGATACTGTGGAAAGTGAACAAAGTGAGGCTGCTTTAAGGGCAGCGCATGTGGTTAGGCTTTACATGAGGCGTTTAAACCTATTTAGAGGTTAGATAAAGACTAGGCAAATAGAAAACAAAGTATGGCATATATACTTAAAGAGGTGGTATTATGCAGTCCACAAGCCTACATCACCCATGTCCCACATGACAATTCAAGATTAAGACTTTATTGCGGTGGCAGTAGCTCAGTTGGTAGAGTGTTTCTTGACGGGTTGACTGTGTGTGATCCCAGCTCCCAGCTTGTGTCCTTAACCGGACACTGGTAGCAGAAGATGGCAGAAGATACATCAAGGCCTGTTGTGACGTGAGCCGTCCTCCTGTGGACCCACCACCTGCGGGAGGATTCATGGGGGCTGGTGCATTGTGTTCTGGGCAGCAGAACACTGCTCTGCTTGGATTGCTGCCCCTGCGACCCAGAAAATGGAAAAAGTGAAATAAGATGAATGAATGAATGAATGACTTTATTAATCTCACACACAGGAGAAATTTTACTTCTGCATTTGACCCATCCTTTTTCAGGAGCAATGGGCAGCTCATCTTTCCAGCAGGAAGCTCATCTTTCCGGGGGGCAGTACCGTGAAGGGTCTTGCCCAGGGGCCCACACTGGCTTGCTCATTGCCGGGGGAGGGGGGGGGGTTTGAACCCAGTTGAAAGTCAAGTGACTTACCAATTGACTATCCAGCCGGTACGATTCTCCATAAAAAACAATACAAAACTGTACACAGCAACTTGACAAACCTGATGCGATGTGCAGTAGTGGGTTACATACTAATTGTGTTGTGCTCTGAAGGGGGAATGACTTAGCATGGAGAGCAAAGAGAGAGAAGACTCAGGACATCAATGAAAGTGAAACTTATAAAACATGTTAAGTGGTTTTCTGCAAGCATTTTCAGAACAATAAAGCTACCTTAGGCATCTAAATGTGTTATGTGTTAGCAGTTAATAGAATTAATAGAAGTAAAAAAAAAACTTCTGTAACTATAAATTGCAGTAGACACCTGACAACGTCTACCATCTGAAGAATAAGAGGTTTACTGAGTCATCACAAAGGGAGCAATCATCTAATTCTAACATTTTCAAACATATAAAAGATCATATTGATAACATGATTTGTGACTACCTCATATAATGTAATATACAGTTAGGAGACCCCTTACTACTGTTTTGTAATGTTTGTGACAGATGAGCGAAGTAATGATAATGTCATAAAAGCTTGAACTATTTTGTTTTTTAAGTAGTTTTAGTTCTAGGTAGTTATCAGTGGTATGGTGGCTGAGTGGCTAGCGCAGTTCGATCCCTGTGTCGCCCGACAAGAATTTCTCCTGTGTGAGATCAATAAAGTCACTTCTTCTTCTTCTTCTAGTAGTTACTACTTCAATTGATTTTAAGTTGTGTCAACTTAACATTCTCTTTTGTGTGAACAAATGCAAACTTAAGACAATAAGTCAGCACAACTATCTGGCCTAAAGTTGAATAAACTCAGAAGTCTTTTGCAGCAGGTTGCGTTACTTTTTTAAGTTCATTCAACTAATTCTTTTTTACAGTGTATTATTATCTCCAAATCTCAAGAAAACACTCTTTTCCACCTTGATAAAAGGAGAAATTCAATTTGCCAACTGGACAAAGTATCATGGATTCTACCTGGACGACTGAGGGACTCTTCACGCATCTTTTCCACCTTGTGATGTCATGAAGCTGCAGTTTTCAAGTTTCAGCTTTTGTTCAGTAGAGATTGGACATTCCAGGGCTGCAATTATCCAAATGATTCTAGTCAAGATGTATGGAGTTTAAAAACACAGTGGAGCACTTCCTGTATTGCCAAATGACATCACAAGGTGGAAAAGAGTGTTTTCTGTTTGAGAAGAACTCATTCTAAATATGCAGGATTTGTGTGTTAAACATTGATCAAAAATAGTATAATATGAAACCTTTATCTAAATAACTTGGAGAAATAATTCAAAAATATGAATCAGTGTTTTGGACAAAAGTATGACCCAAATAATCATGATTTTTGAACGTGTTCCATCGTCAAGCCCCCTGTGACTAATGAAAATGCATATCCATCATTCGTTGACTCTGTGCTATGTCTTGAGAGTTTAAGTATTAACATTCTTGCGTAACACATTTCTGGATGCTTTCAGAGGTGTCGTGGTGTCCTCAGATGTCAGCAGATGCAGCAGGTGTGGTTCCCCTGCTCTGCTCCCACTCCAGTGAAACCGGAGCTGCCGAGTATCAAAACTCCACCAGGCCTCGACTCTCAGGGGGGACATCGAGACCTCCGCTACCACACAGCCCTCTCTCTCTCTTCACCCCTCCATATCTTCACAGACACAGCCATCTCTCCCCTTTTTTTCTCTCTCCTCCTTTGTCCACATCAACACAGACACAGCCCTCTCTCCTCCTCCTCCTCCTCCTCATACACCAGAGTAACACAGTACACCCACCTGACCAGTATCCATCATCAGAGGCTCAGAGGGGTCTATGGCAGCTCCGGCCTGGCACGCACAGGCTGTGGATATGGCTACAGGGAGTACTAGTATGACACACTGCTACTCACTTTCCGCTAAGCACCAAAAACAATCAGATAATCATGGAGCAGGGCTGTCACACATGAATGGGATTTTTTGACATAGAAGGATTGCTTTGCTATTTTGGAGCATCAGTGAGTGACATCAATGCGGAGACATATTATGTTTAAAGGCACATAGAAAGAAGTTGCTTTCTGTTGGTTGGGACAGATTATTTCAATTTCTGGAATTGTAGAACTAGAAATTAAAGCTTTGCCTTAGAACAAGAAGGTTCCTGATTCAACTCCCAGCTCCCTTTTTGCATGCCCAGTTCTGTGAGCATGGGAAGCTCTAATGCAAATAGAATAAAGGTTTTCAGAGTTACTAAAAATAGATTGTGACATCACATCACAAAGCATTATGGGAAGACAAACAAAAACTAAAGCAAAGCAAAGCCTTGTCTTTCCATTAAAGCAAGCTCACTTCCAGTTCTAACATTAGAACTTAGAACTACAGAATTTCTAGTTCCACTTTAAATAACTGACATAATGAAATTGACTAATACACATATTTGCGTCCTTCCAAACTATAAACAGTAAAAATATATCTGAAGGTAAATTACAAGAAGAAATATAACATTTTCACATTTTCATTGTAAAACAAATAAATAAATAATCCATTTTGCTGCTTAGACTCACTGTCTGAGGGAATGGCTCGTGCAGTGATTGGACACATTTAGCAGTTAGAGTTGTAGCTCAAAGCCCATCTAATGCCCTGTGACTGTAACATGCAGAGGGCCATGTGCATACATTACATGTGTATCATTTGTCACATGGTGGAGATGGAGCAGGCTGTTGTGTAGCTGTCAGCACACTCACAGCCTAAAGCCTGAGGATTACACAGGGCCTGATGTGTGCCTGTCAGAGAGAGAGGGGAAACTGTTTTAACTGAGTCTGACTTATCTAAAACAACAAGGATAATCCAGGTTACGAGGTAATATTTCACTGTTGTGGTTAGGATCACCTGCTCACTGCAAATTGACCTATAACATTGTATAAGCTAAATGAATAAGCTAAATATAAGCTAAATCAACTTTTCCATAGGGTTGGGTTTGTCCCAAAACATCCATGTTAAATAAAATCTCCACTTGACATGAAGTCATCTTTAAAGCCCCAGTATTAGGCAATATGTTTGAATAAAGTATACTGTATGTAAGTGAATTGAAATGTCATGAGTGTGTGCAGGGGCCACATAAACCAGCGTGGAGTGATGAGCCAAACTTAACAAAGACAATGGCTGCTATAGCAATAATATTAAAGTTCATCGCCAGTCTTCACAAAGGCCACGTTAGCTATTTGATTAAGGCATGGGCGTTTAACTTGGAAAAGCAAAATAATAATCCTAGGCAAACATTTTCAGACCATTCCAGGTATGTTTTGGATGAGGTAAATCCACAGTATGTAACTTTTTAGCCTAAATGGAGTAAAAAACAAACAAACAAACAAACAAAAACATTACTTAACAAAAATAAATAAATAAATAAATAAATAAATAAATAAATAAATAAAATAAAATAAAATAAAATAAAATAAAATAAAATAAAATAAAATAAAATAAAATAAAATAAAATAAAATAAAATAAAATAAAATAAAATAAAATAATAATAATAATAATAATAATAATAAACATGCTTTTTCTTTCTGTAAGCAGGCTTGCATTCATAGGGGTTGATGGGCAATATGCATTGATTGATGATTGCTCAAAAATGCACAGATCACTTCAAATACAACTTCAGCTGATTAAATAGTGAGGGGACACAACTATAACATGGTGAAATGCTCTAAGTAGATTTTGCAGACAGTCTGCTTTTAAGTTGATGAACTTCCTGAAGACTTGACTGAGCTGTGCATGAAATTACCATAAAATGTCTGGTGAAGGTCTGAAGGTCTGAACATGGAGGAACTTAACTTTTTCATGTTCCGATGGGGCTGATACGGGCCCTTATACTTTTTCTTAATTAATTTCAGTTTGTCCAGCTTCTGATAAAAGAGAACAATTGATGGATGGACATTGTCAAGACCCAACAAATGCTCAATCTGGTCTCTCAGACCATCTGCAGGGACTATACCTAAAATCTCACTGTAGTTTGTGTAGAACTTGTTCACGCTTCAAATAGAGTACAGAGACAGGAAGGGCCTGTTTTCACGAGAACGCTTACGGGAAAATATTTTATCGGAAGTGCCTTTAGTTTACACGGTGACAGCGTTTTTGGGACCTAAAAACGCAAAAATCTGAAACCACCCTCCAGAGTGGAAAAGTTAAATACGCTCCGCTGTAGCGTTTCCGTGTAAACTGCCCAAGATGCAAAACTGGTCAGATCTGCTCACATCGTTTACGCGTTTACGTCACATAGATGCGGCATACCTTGATACCACGGATGGTCAAGCTGCGCTAGCAGCTCTAGTCAACATACAAGAGTCATTTCAACAATTGTATAAATTGCACCCACACACGTCTACGGTCTTTTCTCTTCTTCCCGTACAAGTCTTTCTCACACTCTCACAGCCACACAGACGGCCAAGACAAGCGACTTCCGCATGAGGCACTTCAAATGTAAAACCCGATGTGATTTTATATTTTCTAATTCACGGTAATCCTCCTGTAATGTAACTATTTTCAGTACAATATTCAAAAACATGTAAACAAAAATACAAGTCACTTAAATGTTTGGAGCGGAACTTAACAACTCATTTAAAACGCAACTAGAACATTTTATTTTGAAGTTTTACCTTTCTCTTTTCCGGTACAGTCGTGGTTAGAAATGTAACTTGACGCTGTTGTGATGTTTTTTGTTTTGTTTTGTTTTTTTCAGTACACTTATTTACAGCGCCTCCCTTCGCTGGCTTTTGCGTCCACTTTTGCGTCTTCTTATAAACAAACATTTCCTGTTGAGAACGCTCGTCTAAACACGGATAAAAAAATGAAGACGAGACGCAACTTTTGCGTCTTCTGTTTTGATCGTCACCGTATATACATAGCCTTAGAGCACAGGAGAGGCCAAAACTCCAGAGCCTCAACTTCACAAAGGCTTTAGCCATTCGTCTGTGCTCCAAAGGGTTCAGAAACAGATTCAATACATATTAACAGAATGCCAAAACACATTTTCAACATTTCCAGACAATTCCTGGTATATTTTTGCTAAGATAACAGGATTACATACTTAAACCTAACCCAGGAACTTTAAATAGTTTTTATTGCTTTACTTACAACAATCCAACCTGTGTTGCGGTTGTGCTGGTGAGATGGGACACCTGGGCTGGACAGGGCCACAGCCAGCGCCCCGTTGTTCTTCACCCATCTGAGAAACAGACGAGGAAGTGCCACCTTAAAACTTTATGGATGGGGCTCTGGTACCACATGCAGTTTCAGTAGCAGGCCCATGGATTTACAGCTCAAGACGCACATATATTTAATTTGTAACCCAACACTTCCTCCCCACCCCCCTCCGCCTCAGAACTGTGCGACGGGGCTTGTTTTGGCGGGGCAAGGGTTAAACAAAGGAAGCTCATGGGACAGGGAGCGGGAGGGCGAGGAGCGAAGGGTGTCAGGGTCACCTACACCTTCAGGACACTTAAAGGTTAAAGGTGTAGCTGCAATATCCGCTGATTCAAAGCTGTTGGCTCTAAACAACATCCGATTGTCAAAAGTGGGTTGGGTAGGTGGAAATAGAACACAGATCAGCTTTGCAAAATAAAAAAAAACAAACAAAACAATTTAACTTCTTGTGTAAATATGTTTTAAAGGTGCAATATTTTACTTTCCTGCTCATTCAATGCTGTTCGCGCTAAACAACATCTGATTGTCAAAAGTGGGTTCGTTGAAAAAGAAGACAGGTCAGCATTGTAAAAAAATAATAATAAAAAAATATAATAACTCTTTGTATAAAAGCGTTTTAAAGGTGCAGTGTGTAACTTTTCTGGTACAGGGTCCACCACCTCCTTGACTCTGTGCTGATTTTTTACCGAAATTTCCTACTGTATGATAGCCTATTTAATTTAACTATCTCCATGGAGACAAGCAGGCCACATCACTAGGCCAAGTTACAGGTCACATCTGTTGAGAAGTGGATTGTGTATGTTTTTGCGGCAGTGTTGATTAATAACAATAAAAACACCTGTAATTGAAAAAATACAATATATTTGTTTAAAGGTAGGATGGTGGCGCATTGGTGGATGGTGGGTATTGCAATTCCGGTTCTAGCTACGGCAGACCTCGAGGGTCACCCAGGCGCGACGTAACGCGGACAGCTCAGCGTACCTGGAGGTGGGTTCACCGGCAGCACACCGGCGCTGTGCGCGGGTGGGGGGAATCGGGAACCGGACCGCGGAGGGCGGTCTGAACCCGGGGTGCGGGCCCGCGCTGCAACAAAGCCCCAGCCGCGGTAGGTACTATGTCCTTCTTCTTTTCCTCTTAGATGAAGGTGCTTGTTCCTGCGATGTATGTGCGGAGTAAGTGTGATCTGGCAACATGCTTGTCGTTGTTTATCCAAACGCGTACTATCTCGTTGTGTGAAAACCACGGGCCAGTGCCGACAACTACTGTATAAAGAAAACGGTGAAGGCGTAGCCCAAAATACAGTATGTCCTTCTGCGGCTCTCGTAATCAAAATGGATGCTGCTACATGGGGAAGATCCCCCTTTTATGCAGGTGAAATCGACTATATCTAAGTCCAACAGAATACTTTGATTTCATGATGGAAGTGAAAAGGCTTGGAAAACACTGTATTTTTTAATGGGTATCTTCAATTTCGGTAATTAACGGGTAAAAAATCTTACACACTGTCCCTTTAAAGCCATATTGTGGTTCATCCTAGGCAAAGTAAAAAGATCGCCATGGAGAGAAGCAGCTGCAGAGTGCATCTTTAAGATTCTCATGGTGTGACCAGTAGCATTTGCCAGTATATTTGCCAGCACAGGCTGCTAAACCACTTTTTGAAATCTTGGATGTCACTGAACTTCCTGGATCTTACCCAGAAAAATCTGAGGTTATGGTTTTTGGTCCTAATTCTCCTTGTAACTTCTCCCCTGCGGACCTGGGTTCTCTGAGTCATCTAGTAAAGCCAGTTGTGTCAAACTTGGGCTTTTTTTTTCCTTTCTTCCAGCTAATGCAACTGGTCAAAAATAAGCCCATTTTGTCAACAGGACATTTTAAAACAGTTTGTAAGGTTCTCTATGCTGGTGTCGGACAAAACTCCAAAACTCAGACTCTTAAAGGAGAATTAAAGGTCCCATGGCATGAAATTTTCACTTTCTGGGGTTTTTGAACGTTAATGTGAGCTCCCCTACCCTGTTTAGCCCCCCATCCCCCCATGGCTAAAAGTTGCGAAATGTCTAAACTGAGCATTTGCGGTCCTTTTCTGCGTTACACAAAACCAGTGTTGAAACGGGCGAGTTCGGACAAGGCACCTTTTTGACGTCAGATCGGCAAATGCAGCTCCAGCCCCTCCCTCTGTCTCCGCTCAGCGTCCCTGTATATCCCGCCCATAGAGTTTGGACTGTGAATGCGCTGCGCAATGCGAAATGCGTTTTTTTATTTGCCTGGAGGCACGTCCGAGTGTTTCTAGGCTCGGAAGTCCCTTACCCGACCCTCTGAACCTCTGAAATACCAGTGGTTTAATTTTATTTTCTGTGTAAATATGCTTTTTTTCATTGCAAAGTCTCTCATCTGTACACGGAAGAGAGGAGACAGAGCGGAGACAGAGCGGAGCCGAGCTGCGCTGTGCAGCGGGGGAAACCCGCTCCTTAGCCAATCTCTCTGTCCTTCTCATTTGCACTGAAGCAGCAACACCCAGAATAAAGCATTTTAGAGACATATCTAGCCTCATGAAGACGGTCAGAGTCATATCTCATGCAGTGAATGCTGATTTTGAAGAAGGATTCATTTACAGTATTAGGGAACCATTAAGGAGCCATATAAAAGCATCAAGAAGTACCATGTCATAGGACCTTTAACATTTTTTACAATCTGAGCCTTATTTTGGTAATAAAACAAGTTGTTTTACTCACTCATAGCACTTTGGTGTCATATGGAGCACTTCCAGAGATGTATTAGATTAGCGATAGCCGTATTGAGTTCTCGGGGCATATATTATATGCATGTAATAATATATGCCCCGAGTGGTCTCCAAATAACGCAAACTTTAGCACTTTTCAAATCATAGAAGCTCAATGTCTTAGTCTACACTTTCCTATGAGTCAAAAGTGGCCTGTAAACCGAGATTTATCCATAATTTACAGCTTTGCATTTCATGTTGGTTAGCTTACCGGCTGGTTAGCTCAACTGGTAAGTCATGGACTTTCCCCCTGGGGGTTGTGGGTTCAAATCCCCCCCTGGGCAATGAGCTAACCAGTGTGGGTCCTTGGGCAAGACCCTTCACGGTACTGCCCCCCGGGCGCCGAAAAAGATGGCTGCTCACTGCTCCTGAAAAGGATGGGTCAAATGCAGAAGTCAAATTTCTCCCGTGTGTCACTGTGTGTCATTGTGTGTGAGACCAATAAAGGCTTAAGCCTAAGCTTAATAATAATGTTTGGGTCCTGGGAGCTGAGAGTGAAATAAGCTGTGACTCCGCACATGCGCACTGGCGTCCTCATCTACTCGAAACTATGGATACATCTCGGATCACAGGCCACTTTTGACTCAAACGAAAGCGTAGACTAAGACATCAAGCTTCTATGATTTGAAAAGTGCTAAAGTTTGTGTTATTTGGAGACTGCAAACATGTGCCCCGAGAACTCACATTACGGAGATCGCAAATCTAAAATATCTCCGGAAGTGCTCCATATGACACCAAAGTGCTATGGGTGAGTAAAACAACTTGTTTTATTACTGAAATAAGGCTCAGATTGTAAAAAAAACGTTTATTCTCCTTTAACCAAAAATGTGCATTTATTACTTGTATGGTGTTTATGTGTTTTAAATACAATACAAACAAGTATTGCTCCCTGCATACTGATTAATGGAAGTTGAAGTTGATGAGGGAGTCTGACCATGATTAATGTTGGTAACGAATGTATCTATATTTGAATTCCTGTATTCAAATTGAGGGCTGGTCCAGATCCGCTTGGTTTCCTATTGGAGACCCAGGATCCAGGGCCACATTTTGGCCCCGCACCCCAGTTTGGATGCCCCTGGTGCAGCCTAAATACACCTCATCACCACCTTCTCAACCCTCTTCATCCTCTCTCTCCTCCCTATACCCCGGGCCTGACATTTTTATTACCCCATTGGCCATAAAGCTCTCAGGGGGCGGGACTACACCGTTACATGCCTCACTAGCTCTCCACCTCTGAGCAGGGACATAAACATATACATTTATTTAGTGGGAGGCTCCCTTGGTGCTTGTTGCTCGTCCGCCTCGTAAAAGCAGAGTACTAGAAACATATAGGCTGAAGATTTACTGTCGTGAATGGAATTGCCCTGTAATAATACTGACTTGTAGAGCTCTAAACACAATGAACTCCTGTCTGGTGTAATATGGGAAACTTACTGGTATAACCAAAATACTGAATTGTAAATAACATTACAGAGCAGAGTAAAATACGGTGAATTCTTAAAGGTTTTTGGACAGGTTTGGGAGAGCTTTTCAACAACTTTAAAATGAAAGGTCCTATATTACACTGAATGTACCTTGTGAGCTTTAAACCGTGAATATGTTGAATATTGTTGCCTCCTCAAAAACATCTGGAGTTGTGTTTTGTTTCATTCATATATTTGAGTAACACTTTATTATTATTCGGTCTACTTCTCCAATGCTCTGTTCCATATTGTGATGCCATGTAGTGGTAGTTTTCATGTTGTTAACAGCTACCTTTTACCTTTTGTACAGTAGAGATGGCAATTCCAGGGCAGAAATCATCCAAATGATTCTACTGAAGGTGTATAGAGTTTAAAAACACAGTGGAGCCCTTCCTGCATTACCGCATGACATCACAAGGTGGAGCAGAGTGTGTTTTTTTTGCATGTTAAACATGTGTGAATGAAACAAAACGCAACTACATGTATGTTTGTGATGAGGAAACAACATTATAACAGAACTTTTTCTCAATGAACAAAACATTATTGTAAAACAGCTCTTAACGTGTTACATCAGTCTATTGTTTGCCTAGACACAAAGACATGTGACTGGTGATGGTGGCCTCTCTCTTCTCTTCTCCATCTGCCCCTCTTACAGTTCTGCCAAGTCCTGCTCATTCACACACTGACTCAAAAACTCCTACAACATATGTATTTAAGTCCGGCTGCATGCTATTAGTAAACATGGTTCACGTTGGCAAGAAGTGCAAGTGTGAAAGAGTTACAGTGAAGACAATGAATTGTGCTTGAAGGATCCACAGAGGGTATATTTACATTGCCAGATAAAAAAAAAATCTAGAATAATAACCCAATAAATGTAATCTGCAGTATATAAAACTCATCTATCTCTAAGGAGAATGTTCCGAAGTGTGGTTTAACTTTCTTTTGCATACTATCACTTTAATTAAAGGTCCCATGGCATGAAATTTTCACTTTCTGAGGTTTTTGAACGTTAATGTGAGCTCCCCTACCCTGTTTAGCCCCCCATCCCCCCCCCATGGCTAAAAGTTGCGAAATGTGTAAACTGAGCATTTGCAGTCCTTTTCTGCGTTTGGAAAAAAAACTGCTCAAACGGGCGATTCTGAACAAGGAAACTATGTGACGTCACACTGAAGCAAAAATGCAAATGCAGTTCCACCGCCCGTCTGTGTTTCTACCCACACTCTCTGTAAATCACGCCCAGAAAGTTTGGACCACGAACGAGCTACACAATGTGAGATGCGTTTTTTTTATTTGCCTGGAGGCACGTGAGAGTGTTTCCAGGCTCGAATGTCCTTTATCCGACCCTCCGAACCTCTGAAACAGCAGTGGTTTAATTTTATTTTCTGTGGAAATGTGTTTATTTTTCAGTGGAACGCTTCTCATATCTTCCTCCGCGCAAAAACGCGGAAGTGGGGCCAGCGCACATCGCACCACTAAAGAGGAAAGAGCGGAGAGTTTGGCCACGCCCACACCCGCTGCTCTGGCCTATCTCTGTCCTCCTCATTTGCATTCAAGCAACAACGCCCAGAATAAAGTGTTCCAGAGAGATATTTATGACTCTGTCTGTGTTCATGGGTCTTTCTCATGGGTCATTCTCATGCAGTCTTGATTTTGAAGAAGGATTCATTTACAGTATTAGGGAACCATTAAGGTACCATGTCATGGGATCTTTAAAGGTTCTATATTACGCAAAATTGACTCTTGTGAACTTTGAGCCATATTAGAATGTTGTTATCTCCTCAAAAACATACCTGGAGTTGTGTTTTGTTTCATTCACACGCTTGAGTAATTCTTTATTATTAGTCTGTCTACATCTCCTAAGCTTAAAATGCTCCGTTCCACCTTGTGATGTCACGAATCAGTAGTTTTCAAGTTAACAGCTACATTTTAAATTTAGTTCAGTACAGAGGGGCAATTCCAGGGCTGAAATCATCCAAATGATAGTGTATGGTGGAGCACTTCCTGTATGATATCACAGTTTCAAGGTGGAACAGAATGTTTGATAGACGAACTCAGCCTAAATATGAAGGTTTGTCTGTAAAACTTGTGCAAATGAAACAAAACACTACTGCACGCTTGTCCAAAATGTAAGATATAAACCCTTAAACCTATGAGTAAATGACTTAAAAGTAGTGAAATTATCTGTCCCTGCAGCAATATCATTTTACTTGACAAGTTATCTTAAAATAAACTACCTCTACACTAGAATGAAGCAGTCTCTGGTCTAGTAAATAGATAATAAGTCTGAAAACAAGATGAATAACCTGATATAAGTTTTAAAATCTTGGCCAGATCAGAGAAATTTGCAGTGCAGGTATGTTTTTGATGAGGAAACAATATAATAACGTACTAGTAGATCAGAAAATAGCACAATATGGGCTATCTGATGGATTCTTGTATTTGGGAGACAAAGTACAAAGTGTTTCTTAACATATCGGTTACATTTTTAACATTTTCTCTCATTTCTGTCATTAGTTTGCCCTTTTTGTTAAATTATTTTTGTCAAACATGCACATGTGTGATCAATCAGAAAGAAATCAGATCACAGACATCAAATCTAACTGTGTACATGACATTTCAATCATTTGATAACTCCAGAAATCACATCATGTTTGGTGTGCATGTAAACATAGCCAGTGTGAGGTTCTTGTATAACTCCTGTGCCATTTAGAGTTGCCTTTATGGGCCATTGTTCACCATATGGGGCACGTTAAAGCCAGGGATGCCCAGTAAATCACTCAGCACACAACATAGACCAGAAAAGAGGAGTGTGGGGTGGCACAGGGCATCACAAAGAGCTTTTTTAACCAACTGTGCCACGCTCTGACTGGACTGGAGAGAAGTATGTGTCGACTGATCCATATTACCATGGGAATACAGTGGTACCTCACCTTACGAAAGACCCTACATACGAAAAATCCAAGTTACGAAATGCCTTCACGTTAAAGGAAAAGTAAGGGTTTTTTTTTGTTTTTTTTACAATTTAAGCCTTATTTCGGTAATAAAACAAGTTGTTTTACTCACCCATAGCACTTCGGTGTCATATGGAGTACTTCCAGAGATGTTTTAGATTTGCGGTTAGCCTAGCGCGACTTCTAGCCATAGCTCGGGGCATATAATATATTCCCCAAGCATGTAATATGCCCCGTGCGGGCTCCAAATAACACAAACTTTAGCACTTTTCAAATCATAGAAGCCCGATGTCTTAGTCTACGATTTCGTTTGAAGTAAAGGTGGCCTGTAATCCGAGATTTATCCATAGTTTACAGCTTTGCGTTTCATGTTTGGGTCCCGGGAGCTGAGAGCACAGTCCGCACATGCGCACTGGCGTCCTCATCTACTCGAAACTATGGCTAAATCTCGGATTACAGGCCACTTTTGACCACACAAAATCGTAGGATAAGACATCGGGCTTCTATGATTTGAAAAGTGCTAAAGTTTGTGTTATTTGGAGACCGCAAATAAGTGCCCCGAGAACTCACATGATGGAGATCGCAAATCTAAAACATCTCCGGAAGTGCTCCATATGACACCAAATTGCTATGGGTGAGTAAAACAACTTGTTTTATTACCGAAATAAGGCTCAGATTGTAAAAAACGTTACTTTTCCTATAAATTTTGGTCTCTAGATACGAAAGAAAATTCAAGTTACGAAACGCGAAATCTCAAAAATTCGAATAATGCGCGCTCAGATGCACACCCCGCTGTTATCCCCGCTCAAAAAGCACTCGGCCTCTTAGCTCTAGCGCCGAACACGCAAGATTTTTAGCAAAATGTATTAAATAGTGAAGCGTGGGGGGAGACACGACTCCGGAAGCAGCGCAGAGACATGAACGCACCGCCCGAGGAGCACGCACCGCACGAGGAGCGAGGAGCACGGCACCGCGCGAGGAGCAGGGCACCGCGCGAGGAGCACGGCACCGCGCGAGGAGCACGGCACCGCGCGAGGAGCACGGCACCGCGCGAGGAGCACGGCACCGCGCGAGGAGCACGCACCGGCTGGTTTGTGGCTCGAGCCACAAACCAGGTTTAGACCTGGTCTAGACCTGGTTTAGTCCACGTTTAGTCCTGGTCTAGTCTCTTAGCCAATCAGGATGCAGAACCAATGTTACACTATAAAAAAAATGTTACACTATAAAAAAAAACAACCTTGGAACGAATCAGGCCTTTTCCATTGAAATAGCTACTCAACTTACAAAAAAAAATCACATTACGAAACCACTTCTGGAACGAATTAATTTCGTAAGGTGAGGTACCACTGTATAATAAGATTTGGAAGGTGAACCCAAGATGGTGTTGTGTTATTTTCAATGGCCTGTTGGCGTGAAGTACCAAAAAACTATTTTTTTCTTCTGCATTACTTCCTGAATTCTGGACTAACCCCGCCCATAGAGTGATGTCAGACACATGTTCTGTGCTAGCTGGAGTGGGGCTAGGCTAAATCTTAGAAGCTAACTTTTAGGTCCTTAGGCTTTGATGATTAAAACCTTCTAAAAAGTTGATATTGTAAAAATACAGAAGAATCCCTAAAATATCTGACCTTTGTGAAAGCCATCGATGCCCTGTCAGCCGAACATGGGCAGTTTGATTTCACAAAAATGCATTGTGTTCTATGGGACAAATCTTTCTGGGCCGGAGCTGCAGTACCAGTGGAGCGGACACTAATCGATCTCACATACGGATAGTGTCTTATCCTGTTCTTTTTATAGATCCATGCATATCACTCACACCTGTGCCAATGAACAGAGTCGCAGAGACCAATGACATCATCATGAAATCCGCGAAGTAGGACAACTTTATATTTTACAATTATTATACATGTTTTAAGGCTGTAAACGCCTCACCACACACATTCAACAATTTCTCAGACTGGTATTAACATTTTCTCACATTTCTTTCTTGTTTAAACACTCAAACTTTCGTAGATTTTCAACAAAATGTATTAATAGTGAAGCGTGGGGGGGGGGGTTAATCCTGGTCTAGACCTGGTCTAATCCTGGTTTAGTCCAGGTTTAGTCCTGGTCTAGTCCTGGTCTAGTTCCGGTCTAGTCCCGGTCTGGTCCCAGTCTGGTCCTCATGTCTTAGTCCTGGTCTGGACTTCCTACGGATCCAGTGACTCATGTCTCCGCTCCTCGTGCATCTGGCCCCGGAGCCCGGTGCGGCTCGGACTGCTTCTCATTCAAACACAGTGTGACCACAGAGGGACGAGCAGGGCGCACCGCGCTCATCCCACAGCACTGCCACGTTTTGGGACACGCAGGTTCTGAACTGTAGTGGGAACGCATCCGTGCGCTCTCAAGACTGGTTCCACCGCCTGGACTCCAGGTTCCACCAGTTCGTTCTGCGGAAACACTACAGCTACTTTTCGCATTGACCACCCGGAGAAGCGTGCACCTGCTCATCGTGGTCAAATCCGTGCGTCTCACCTGGGGCTGCGAGTATGAGACCAAGGCCGCGGTCCCGAGAAGAAACACGGTCTGTTTCCACAAAACGAACTGGTGGAACCTGGAGTCCAGGTGACGGAACCAGTCCTGAGAGCACACAGAAGCGTTCTCACTACAGTTCAGAACCTGCACGTCCTAAGACGTGGCAGTGCCGTTGGATGATCGCGGTGCGTCCTGCTGCATCCCGCAGAACACAATGTTGATACACTATAAAAAAAAATAAAATAAATTTAAATAAAAAAAAATAAATTAATCAATAAAAAATCTGCGAAACAGCGAGGCCGGGAAAAGTGAACCATGATATAGGGACCACTGTAAAAGAAAAAGTAAACCCAGTGGTTGAAATATTTTGCCTGGGATCCAAAATAGACACTTTTCCAATGATTGACAAGTGGATCATCCAGATCACCCAGATCTAATTCATAATAAAAGCGCAGCACTAAAAACCAAAGACTTCCTGTTACTGTCTGTATGCACAAAAACAACTCTGTAACAGTACATCAGAAACTCCCCTGTCTTTGCTCTAAGCTTCAGTGAAGTCCTGGGTTTTGGAGTCTCCAGCCCCCCCCCCCCTCTCTCTCTCTCTCTCTGTGGTGCGGTGGGGGGCCTGTAATCCCAGTGGTCCCATTGTGCTGAGCTGCAGGTATTTCCCTGGTGCCACTGAGCAGTGGACTCAGCTGACTGGCAACGCTGTGGGAGCAGAGGCAGCCGCTCTACACTTCCTGTCTGCTGTCAGCCTCCTCCTCCTCCTCCTCCTCATCTGCCAGGGAGCGATAATAAAGACTGGGACATTTGTTGCACTGCGCCCATCGCGAGCTGCTACCAAGAGAAGAGGCTGAGGGGGAACCAAGTGTCTGAATGCGGAGTGAAGTTTGCAGATGTTTCATTCAGAACTACTTCTCAAACTGCTATTGTATAAAAAAAAAAAAGAAATACGTTGTTTCCAGATAGTAAGGTTGATTTGAGTAGTGAATAAAAATGATGACTCAAAGCACTTCGATTTCAATTTCAGCCCTTAAGAAGTGAACAAATTGTGCTGCATGATTAAGGTTTATTAACTTTACTGTCTCCATAGGAAAATTGTCCTGTGTATTTGACCCGTCCTGTCAGGAGGAGTTGGGTCCTATCTCCAGATCTGGACCTAGTCTTGGTCAGGGCTATTCTTTTTGTCAGAGAGTGTGTTTACCTGTTTAAAGGAGAATTAACATTTTTTTTTTACAATCTGGGCCTTATTTCGGTAATAAAACAAGTTGATTTACTCACCCATAGCACTTTGGTGTCATATGGAGCACTTCTGGAGATGTTTTAGATTTGCAATCTCCATAATGTGAGTTCTCGGGGCACATGTTTGCGGTCTCCAAATAACACAAACTTTAGCACTTTTCAAATTATAGAAGCTCGATGTCTTAGTCACTTTCACTTACACTTTCGTTTGAGTCAAAAGTGGCCTGTAATCTGAGATTTATCCATAGTTTCGAGTAGATGAGGACGCCAATGCGCATGTGCGGAGTCACATCTTATTTCACTCTCAGCTCTCGGGACCCAAACATGAAACGCAAAGCTGTAAATTATGGATAAATCTCAGATTACAGGCCACTTTTGACTCAAATGAAAGTGTAGACTAAGACATTGAGCTTCTATGATTTGAAAAGTGCTAAAGTTTGTGTTATTTGGAGACCGCTCAGGGCATATATTAGGCATATCAGGCATATCTTAGCTGGAGGACGTGACCAATTGTACATGTTTTAGGTTGATAAGGGGAGCAAACTCCACACAGAAATACCCGGCCGTAGAACCCAGAACCTTCTTGCTGTGAGAGAGTTCTAGCCACACTATGCTACCAAGTGATACTGAATGTCATCAGCTTTTACAGTTTTCTGGATGTCTTTCCCAACTCTTCACCCCAATGCCATGCTTATATGCTTATACATAGTACATTTTCTGTCAAAAAAAAAACTACTTTCATTTTATCCTTCAGACAAACAGTCAATATATCAACAGACCATGACATGGTTGTGTACTTTAATTAAGAAAGACCAAAAAAAAGTATTCTGAAGTATTCTGAGCTCAAGTCAAACAAACGTGTTAGATTTCCCTCTTTTGCAGTCTTGCAGATTACATTTACTCTCCAGAGCAGTAGAGAGCTCCTCTAGCTTAATCTGGACTGATCTGGACTAAGCTGCTTGGGGTAAATGTCCCAGGCCCCACTCACAGCTGCACCCTTCACTTTGGCTCCCAGGGGCCCCACAATGCCCACGGGGTAGTATATTGGTGTTTTCTCAAGTTTTTGTAAGGACCTATTTTCAAATATAGCAATGCCGTTTGACTTCATCTGCAAACTTTCTTCTTGAATAATGATGAAAAAAGAATAAAAGTGTACTTCTCGTAGTAACTTCAGAATTATAGTGTAAAGGTAATCTTACTTGAGTTCAGCTTTGGTTATTTTTCCAACTGTGAATAAGTCTACAAGGGACAAAAGCTTTCTGTTGGCAATATGAAATCATTTGAACATTTCTGTTTTTGCACTGCTCCTTCAGATATGATTTTGTTTTGTTTTGTTTGTTTCAGATTTTTTGTGGTCTGTCCTTTGAAAATACCAGATTTTGGGCCTTCACTAATATTTTGTACATCCAATTCAAATTACAGAACAAATTTTAAGATAAGATAAGATAAGATAAGATATGCCTTTATTAGTCCCACAGTGGGGAAATTCCAGTGTTGCAACGCACAGATCAAGAACAGCACGAAAAAGTAACATGCAATATAATAAATACATAAATAATGGCCTAGGATAATTTTAAAACTATACCTAAAAATAGACTCTGGATTATAGGTGAATATTTGTAAGTGCAGATACGTTGAATGACATGTTAACATTGTTCGTTGTACAGTCTGACAGCAGCAGGGAGGAAAGACCTGCGAAACCTCTCCTTCACACAGCGAGGGTGAATCAGTCTGTCACTGATGCTGCTCTCTAGAGCAGACAGAGCGTCCTGCAGGGGGTGAGACTCATGGTCCAGCATAGAGGTGACCTTAGCCAGGACCCTCTTGTCCCCCACCTTCTGCACTGAGTCCAGAGGACAGCCCAGGACAGAGCTGGACTTCTTGATGACCTTGTCCAGCCTCTTCTTCTCCCTCTCTGTGATGCTGCTGCTCCAGCAGACCACACCGTACAGGATGGCTGATGCCACCACAGAGTCATAGAAGGTCTTCAGGAGTGGCCCTCTCACTCCAAAGGACTCCAAAGGATTTTACACCAGACTGTTACAGTAACAAATATTCTTGCTTATATACTTTTTATATTTACCTTTTTTCTTGGACTACTTCTACTTGAGTAATTTTATTTGAAGTTACGGTACTATTACTTGAATACAATGTTCAGCTACTCTACATGAATAAGAGGGTATTGTACATCTCACATTCATGTTCAGGTTATGGACTCATTTAATAACATGCAGATAACACTTATGGGTACAATGAAACCATTCATTCATTCATCTTATCATTTTATAGAGGTCACGTGTTCAACCTGTGAACTATTGCAGATGTAAAAAGTGGCAAAAGTGAACTTCAAATGTCCAGCTTTTGTTACTATGGCAACAGTTATTAATTTAATTTAGTGACACAAAAAGAGAAATCTCAAAGGTCACTTTTTATAGTTTAACATTTTAATAACAAAATGTGAACCGTGGCCCTGAGACTTACTAATTTATTGGCAATAGTGTCTTCTTTGAACTTATCTCAGTGCCTTCTTCTGGGGGAGTTGCAAATTATGAGCTTCTATTAGGCAGTGCGTTCTTACTTGACTGGAGAGATACTTAAGATTTGCTAAAATTACAGAGTGGTACCCTTTCCACTTTTATAACAGTTCTGTGACTTTTATGTACAAATTCAGTTCTCCATGGAATTATGATGGCTTTGCAAGGTAACACCAAGTTACAAGTCAGATCTGTGGAGAGGCCTGCCAATGCACTAAGGATGCATGCTTTTTGAGGAGTAAATTAAAGGAGAATTAACGTTTTTTACAATCTGAGCCTTATTTCGGTAATAAAACAAGTTGTTTTACTCACCCATAGCACTTTGTTGTCATATGGAGCACTTCCAGAGATGTTTTAGATTAGCGATATCCGTAATGCGAGTTCTCGGGGCACATGTAATATATTCCCCGAGTGGTCTCCAAATAACACAAACTTTAGCACTTTTCAAATCATAGATGCTCAATGTCTTAGTCTACACTTTCTTATGAGTCAAAAGTGGCCTGTAATCCGAGATTTATCCATAATTTACAGCTTTGCATTTCATGTTTGGGTCCCAGGAGCTGACAGCGAAATAAGCTGTGACTCCGCACATGCGCACTGGCCTCCTCATCTACTCTAAACCATGGATAAATCTCGGATTACAGGCCACTTTTGACTCAAACAAAAGCGTAGACTAAGACATCGAGCTTCTATGATTTGAAAAGTGCTAAAGTTTGTGTTATTTGGAGACCGCAAACATGTGCCCCGAGAACTCACATCACGGAGATCGCAAATCTAAAACATCTCTGGAAGTGCTCCATATGACACCAAAGTGCTATGGGTGAGTAAAACAACTTGTTTTATTACTGAAATAAGGCTCAGATTGTAAAAAAAAAAAACGTTAATTCTCCATTAAGGAACGTAAACACCTGTAAATTATAGATAATAAAATAAAATAAAGATAGTTTAATGCCATACTGTAGAATAATTAAGACAAAGCAATACAATAAAAAAGTAACTTATATATAGCAGTCACCCTCACATTCATAGACACGGAGTTTGAAGTGGATTGCCTTGCTGAAAGATATAACAACAATACTGTAATCGTACCGCTAATCTGTGGGTCAGTGGGTCCCTGTCAACTGTATTAATGCCAAGAGTGGGATTTGAACCACCAACCCTTGAATCAAAGGATGAGCACTCTACAAACTGAGCTACTGTCGTCAGTAATGGCATCCATCCATTTCTGGGTCGCGGGAGTAACACTCTAAGCATGGACTCCTAGACTTTCTTCACCCCGGACACTTCCTCCAGCTCCTCTAGGTGGATCCCAGGGTGTTCCCAGGCCAGCCAAGAGACAAAGTTTCCCGGGGCCTCCTCCCGGTGGGACCCAAGGGAGGCGACCAGAAGGCATCCGGAACAGATGCCCGAGCCACTTCATCTGGCTCCTCTTGACGTGGAGAAATGGCGGCTCTACTCCGAGCTCCTCACATGTGACTGAACTCCTCACTCTATTCTAAGGGTGCTCCAGCCACTCTGTGGAGGAAACTCATTTCGCTCGCTTGTATCCGCAATCTTGTCCTTTCGGTCATTACCCAGAGCTCATGACCATAGGTGAGGGTAGGAAGGTAGATTGAGCAGTAAATTGAGAGCTTCACCTTTTGGCTCAGCTCCCTCTTCATCAGAATGGTCCCGCCAGCGACCACATCACTGCCGACGCTGCACCGATCTGCCTGTCAATCTCACGCTCCATCCTCCCCTCACTCGAGAACAAGACCCTGAGAGGCAAGGCAAGGCTCCCAGAAGAAAAAATGCATGTTCTAAACTATCTACTTTTCAGTTTCGTAACATGGAGTTTTGATTGCCTGGGGTACAAAATACACACTTCTTCAATACTTTAAGAAAAGTCTCTAGTCACTGCTGAATCATATGTTAATGTAAGCGAGGGGAGAGAAATATTGAGTGACCAATGAGCTCCTTAGCTTTACATGCGTAAATAAACACATTTGATTACAGGGGTGTGCTTGGTTTTGGCTCAAGGCTCAACTAGGTCTGTCACGATAATACTTTTTGAAGTGCGAGCAGATTTAAACCGCAAACTATTCAAAATCTACAATATTGTTTAAAAAAATGCTGCAATAAATAAATAGCAGAACTTTAGTACTTAGTTTGCATCTGCAATGAGTCCTAGAAATGATTAATGCAACCTTTTAAATCTTACATCTTACCATATAGCTTAAAAAATCCTACAGTGGTTCAAAGAAAACATACATATACAGTATTGCCTCCAAAAATTTTATGTAGTAATTATTGTGACAGGCCTAGACACAACAGAGAGCATGGTGACCGGACTGATATCCCTGGACTTGTCTCTTGATCTTGCCTCAACTCATTCGTCCAACTACTCGTGAAGGTCATTTCAACCACTCCTGTTAAAAGTCATGTCCTCCAGCCTGTGGCCTTCGGAGCTTCGACGAGGCGCTCTTTTACCCCCTCTGCCCCCTCTACCTCCCACCCCCTCCCCGCACCGCTGCCCTGCCAGTTGGCAAGCCTAAGCCAGGAAACTGTCAGTGTCGATTGAGCTGAGTGGAGGAGGTACCCCGGCTAGAGGAGCCTTGCTAGTTCCAGGGCCCACCTCTGTTTCCAAAGCATAAAGCCGAATAAAGCGGGACCGCGCATTCCTCGGGTCCGCACCGCCAGCTCTAGCCCCCTTGCTTGCGGTTCACAGGGAGCGCTGAATGAGATTAACAAAAGCGTTCTGTTGGACCCCTTTTGGCCGGTTTCCACGTCAACAGCTCGCGGGTTCAAGGGTCACACTAACTACATTCATTCCCAGCAGACCCCTTGCTCCAAACAGAGGCTGCCCGTCACACCAACTCCCTCCAACCGGCTTTGGCTCTTAATCCCCCAAGATATGTCTGATCTCTCCGCATGTTTCTGCTCAATTAAAGCAAAATCACACCTTGCAAATGGAACTGAGCAGGAGCATGGCCTAGTATGAGAAGAGAAAGAGAAAGTGAGAAAAACGAATGGATTGAGCTCAGAGGGTGAAGGGGAGACAGGATAATGGAATTAGTAATATGTTGGGGTAAGGCGTTAACACATGAGTCGGCGAAACCTGATGGAAAACCGCAGGCGAATGCTCAATAGTTGATGGAGGACAGATGACGGATGGGGCAGAGAAGTGAAAAGGCATGTTGCTGTGCGAGCGCGCTCACACCTGCTAAAGTCGCACCGTGGAACAATATAAGGTTCATGTGGGAGCTTCACACCTTGGCACTGCTATATGTCCCCTGGGTGGAGAGGTTCAAAAGGCTTTGTGTATGCTAGAGCTACACTGGATTCTGTTGGGATCATCTGGAATATGGAAGAAAAATACTCTTCTGACTATACTCTATGCTTTGGGTACAGACAAATGCAGTTAATTCAGAAAATGATCTAAAATTAAATTGTTTTACACATCAAAACATCTCTAATTTCCTGCTTTTATGTACTGAAAAAACAAACTGTAATTCATTTGATTTATATAGCACCTTTCAAGACACCCAAAGCTTTAGAGTGCATTATTCATTCACTCCATACTGGTGGTAAGATACTTTTATAGCCCCAACCGCCCTGGGGTAGACGGATGGAGCTGCCAATCTGCTCCAACAGCCCCTCTGACCACTACTAACACTCCACATATTTTTACTAGGCAATGTGGGTGAAGTGTCTTAAAATCAATGGATACGCCTGATCAGTTTGTATGCATAAATAATGCTTACAGCAATGTGTAGCATGCCAAAAAATAAAATCTATAAATCACAGCATTGATGTTATTGCTTCTCAGTGATTGGTTAAATCCACCTGTCACTCACTCAGGTTGACTAATAGGAGGATGGATGAAGAAAAGTGGAATGACTATTACCAAAATAGAAGATTTTCACAGGGATTAATTCACATTGTAGTTCACACTGGCTTTTTTTTTTTGTCAGTCGCCCAGCTCCACCTATTCTTAGAGGGTAATACCATCAATCAATCAATCAATCAATCAATCAATCAATCATTCAAACTTTATTTCTAGAGCACCTTCCAACAGCCAAAGCCGACCAAAGTGCTGTACAACATTAAAAACAAGATAAAAAACAATAAATATCATACAAAAAAAGGTCAACAAAGCACATTAAAATACCATTAAAAGTTGCACCATGTCCAATACCATGTCCAGAGATATATTGGTAATTGATATTGGCAATTGATTTGGTGGTCACACACAGTTCTAGCCAGTTGAATTTGGCATAAAAACTATACAAACAATTTGATTTTGTTGTTTTTCAAATTTTAAGAGATGAAAAGCCATGTCGCATAGTCATCTCGGTAACTAATGAACAAAAAAATCTGCTACTTGCTAGCGTGATGTGCAGGTGTCCATCGGAGAGGCCGGATACTTCATAGCTCTTTTTTGTGATACACTACTGTAACTTAGGGGCCGTTTAGACGAGGATGATTGCGATTGAAAACGACAAAATATTCTATCGGAAGTGTCTTTCGTTTACTCGGCAATGGCGCCGTCGGGCTCTGAAACCGCAAAAATCTGAAGACTCCTTTCAGAGTGTGGAGTTCTGAAGACGGCCCGGGTCGTGTCTCCGTCTAAACGGCAAGAAGCGCAAAATATGTTCACGCCGCATACACCTGACGTCACACTGGATGCGCCAAGCCGGTAAAAACAATAACAAGACCGGGCAGAACCAGTCAGTGGTGGGACAATTTTGAGAATGGATTAGTTGATGACAGTGCTTGGGCGGAAAACTTCAGAATGACTAAACAAGCTCTTGTTGCAATAAGCGAAGAGCTCCGACCCTACTTCGAGGGCGAAACAACCGTAATGAGAGCCCCTGTTGGTGTCCTGAAAAAGGTAGCTCTGACATAGCGGCCTGGCATGCATATTCTATTGAATTCGCCCACTTTTGCGTCTTCGTATAAACAAACATTTCCTGTTGAGAACGCTCGTCGTAAACGCAGATAAAAAATTGAAGACGAGACGCCACTTTTGCATCTTCTGTTTTGATCGTCGCCGTATAAACGTAGGCTTCCCATTGGACACCACAGTTTTCTTATGTGGAAGTCAGCGGACCTGTTTCTTTTATTAAGTCATTTTAAATCAATAAAACAATTTAAAATGTCCTCAACTATAAGGCAAACACAAGAACAATATGTCTTCTTTAAAGCAGTTAACACATTTCAATTCCTACAGTTCTTAAAGGTCAAGACATGACCTCTGACCTTTATTTGACACATGTAAAATTATTCCAAGTCGACCTGGACGAATGGCAGAAGGGGCTGATGGGAAATGCAGTTTGAGGATGGAGGTCGTTCAGAGAAAGAGAGGATCATACGTTACTTTTCTTCTCTCGCCTTCCCCCCGTGGTTCTTGTCGTCCTTGATGTGCGTGCTTTTCTTTTAGGCTGGTCCAGAGCCCCGCCCCCCTGCTGAGCCGTTAGCCCAGAGGAGGGGGGCCGTGGCCAGCTGCAGGGCGGGTTGTGAGGGGGGGGGTGTGCTTCTGGAGTGTGTAAAAAGAAGAAGACACAGTAAATATCATCAACTGTACAATTTAGCTTTGTTTTAACACATTGGTGTAGTGTAGGCGAACTTAAATATGTATGTTGTGTTTTTGGTGACTCTGTATAATTTGATTCAATTGTTTAAAGGTCGTATATTACACAAAATGGATTCTTGTGAGCTTTGAGCCATGTTATAATGTTGCTACCTCATCAAAAACACACCTGGAGTTGTGTTTTGTTTCATTCACACATGTTTGAGTCATCCTTTATTATTAGTGTGTATTAGTCTGCGATTGTGATGTCATGAAGTGGTAGTTTTCAGCTACCCTTTGTGTTTTTTTCAGAAGAGATTTGCAATTCCAGGTCTGAAATCATCCAAATGGGTCACTTAAAAAGATTATAAGGAGAAGAGGAGACAGAGCCAGATAAATGGAGCTGGAGAGGATAGAAAGATAGACAATGAGTGAGGAGACAGAGGTAGGAAGAGAGAGAGAAAAGAAAGATAGATAAAAAGAAAGCAAGAGAGGGGGCAGAGAAGAATAAGAAGAAGAAGAGGGGGGGGGAGAAGAGGGAAAGAGAGGAGAGAGAGAGAGAAAGGAGGAGAAAAGAGGGACAAAGAGAGAGAGAGAGGGTGAGGGAGGGAAAAAGAGAGAGGATGAGAGCAGTGAGCGACAGAGAGAGAGAGAGGGGAAGAGGAAAGAGAGAGACAGTGAGAGAGAAAGAGAAGAAGAGGAGAGGCAGACAGAGAGAGAGAAGAGTAGAGAAAGAGAGCGAGAGGAGGACAGAAGAGAGAGACAGATAGGGACAGAGAGAGAGACAGTGAGAGAGAAAGAGAAGAAGAGTAGAGGCAGACAGAGAGATAAGAGTCGAGAAAGAGAGCGAAATGAGGACAGAAGAGAGAGAGAGACAGTGAGAGAGAAAGAGAAGAAGAGGAGAGATAGACAGAGAGAGAGAACAGTACAGAAAGAGAAGAAGAGTAGAGGCAGACAGAAAGAGAGAAGAGTAGAGAAAGAGAAGAAGAGGACAGGCAGACACAGAGAGAAAGAAGAGTAGAGAAAGTCAGCGAGAGGAGGACAGAACAGAGACAGATAGGGACAGAGAGAGAGAGACAGTGAGAGAGAAAGAGAGAAGAGTAGAGGCAGACAGAGAGAGAGAGAAGAGTAGAGAAAGAGAGCGAAAGGAGGACAGAAAAGAAAGACAGATAGGGACAGAGAGAGAGAGGGACAGTGAGAGAGAAAGAGAAGAAGAGAAGAGGCAGACAAACAGAGAAGAGTAGAGAAAGAGAGCGAAATGAGGACAGAAGAGAGAGAGACAGTGAGAGAGAAAGAGAAGAAGAGGAGAGACACACAGAGAGAGAGAGAACAGTAGAGAAAGAGAAGAAGAGTAGAGGCAGACAGAGAGAGAGAAGACTAGAGAAAGAGAAGAAGAGGAGAGGCAGACAGAGAGAGAGAGAGAGAGAGGAGAGAAAGACAGCGAGATGAGGACAGAACAGAGACAGATAGGGACAGAGAGAGAGAGACAGTGAGAGAGAAAGCGAAGAAGAGTAGAGGCAGACAGAGAGAGAGAGAAGAGTAGAGAAAGAGAAGAAGAGGAGAGGCAGACACAGAGAGAGAGAAGAGTAGAGAAAGACAGCAAGAGGAGGACAGAACAGAGACAGATAGGGACAGAGAGAAAGAGACAGTGAGAGAGAAAGAGAGAAGAGTAGAGGCAGACAGAGAGAGAGAGAAGAGTAGAGAAAGAGAGCGAAAGGAGGACAGAAGAGAGAGAGAGACAGTGAGAGAGAAAGAGAAGAAGAGGAGACACAGACACATAGAGAGAACAGTAGAGAAAGAGAAGAAGAGGAGAGGCAGATAGAGAGAGAGAAGAGTAGAGAAAGAGAAGAAGAGGAGAGGCAGACAGAGAGAGAGAAGAGTAGAGAAAGAGAGCAAGAGGAGTACAGGAGAGAGAGAGAGGGACAGAGAGTGAAGGAGAGTAAGATGAGAGAAGAGTGAGAGAGAGAATGAGCCGATGACAGCGCAGGGCCCAGCGGAGGATGTGGCACTCCGAGACACAACACGGCCTGAGCAGCTCCAGTTTCAAAGTGTGAAAAACAGCAGAGACTTTCTCACCTCCTGCTCTCTCCATCCTCCAGCTGTTTCAGAGCACGGAACATATACACAACATGTACCATGTATACTCGTTGCGTGTAATGTGTGTGGATTTTATGTTTGGGGCAGCATGTTACACTATTTTCTATAATGTTGTAATGTTCTAATGTTGTTTCCTCATCACAAACAGACCTGGAGTTGTGCTTTGTTTCATTCACACATGTTTAACACAAAAAACCTGCATATTTAGGCTGAGTTCTTTTCTCAAACTGAAAACACTCCTTTCCACCTCGCGATGTCATGGAATACAGGAATTGCTCCACTGTAGGGATGCAAATTATCGATTAATTCATTAATCTACAGTTGATTGACCTTATCGATCGACTTACGATTAACTGATAAGCGACGTTTTTCACCTGAATTTTAGTGTTTCAATAGGGTCTTTAAGAATATAAGCTATAGTATACATAACACTGAGTCAAAAATATATCATAGTATTATTATATTGTATATTCCTCAATTAATTATTCCTTAGTAAAAAGCAGACAAATGTATTGATGCTGAATAACAAAATACATTCTTTATTAAAAATAAATTGAGGACTGGCTCAGTTGTTGCACTTGCAGCATGGGAATCTTGAAATTAAAAGGAACAGAAGAAATTAAATAACAGAATGTTATTTAGTCTACATATTATGATGAAACCAGTGAATCCAGGCTATTTTTAGGACATTCTCAACATTTATTTTGAACTAAGGCATCAACAATATTTCTCTCCCTTAAGCTGTGAAGAGTTACAGTACAAAATATAAGTTTCACAGGGCCCCTGGACACAGCATAAAACATTACAGGGCCTCAAACCAGAACAATCAAGAATTTATAAAAGCATGTAAGTTACATGCTTTTATAATTTCAAAAATATATGGTTCTAAGTCCAGCTCTACTGTGATTTGTATGGCAACATCCAGAGAGGAAAGGGTTACATGATGTAACGCTATGGTCTTTCTCGCGAGTGGGTTCGCATCTCGTGTTCACATTCCAGAGTAGCGCCCTCTAGAGATTAGTTACATATAATGCATTTTGTTCGGCCAACGTCTTGATCGACAATTAAAACTCATTGACTGCTGGAGACGTCTTTTTACGTCCCCTCAAATCCAAACGTAAACTGCCGGAGACGGAAAAAGACGTCAATTGCGTTTTTCAGCGGGGGTTGTTAGGTTACGCCCTGGAGCAACTTTTAAGGTGTAATTCACACCTCTCAACCTGTAGGTGGCGATCTTGTATCATTATTTGCCGATCAGAGACGCGGAAGAGAGGAGGAGTGCAGTGTGTGTATGGTGTATTGGCCAGAGGAGCAAGATGGCGAGGCCAGAGAACCCGGAAAAGCAGAGGACTGTTGATCAGCGCCTACGGAGCGATCTGATCGCTCTTGGGACCCAGGATCCTGGATCAGAGGATCGCAGAGACAAGCCGGATCAAGCAGCGAGGTCGGTGCCGAGATCTGCTGGGGGCGTGTCATGTGTGCGCTGCGCGGAGCAGGGACTCTGATCAGAATTACGACAGCGCCAAAGAAGAAGTTTACTGACTTGGAGCAGTGATGCTGCTGTGTGGTAATTGTAATGAATGAAGTTATATGTGTGTGTACATGCGTGCGTGCGTGCGCGCGTGTGTTCGTGTGCGCGCGCGCGTGTGTGTGTAGCTGTGTGTGTGTAAAGGTTTATGCAGGGGCTTGTGTGTATGTACATATATATATGTGTGTGTGTGTGTATTAGTTTTTATTATGGGTCTGTACTCTCGGCCTCAGACAAAGCCTCAACAAAGTTCTATTTTATATGAAAAGATATTATTATATCCTGTAAACATCTCTCGCCACTATTGATTTGGACGAATTTTCAATTCATAGAGCCTTATATTCTTATATTTGTAAATAAAAAATGTACTTTGTCATCAAAAATCTCTTTCTCTGTTATTTTAGATGTTTGAGGTGTCACTAAATCGATAAATATTGATGTCAAAGTCACTGATCTGCTCGAAATCCTTGCACAAAATGCTAGTTTTCTCCATTTTTTTGGTCAAAAACCAGTGTTTTTGCTGAAACTTCCCTATGTTCTACTATCAGTTATTTGAGAACCGAAAAGGTTAGAAACATATTTTTTCAGGTGAAAGAAGAGAGTCTACGCTTTATTTTGATGTGTGCCATGTTTATATAGTCAAAGAACTCAGTATTCTGTGAGTCTTGTAAAATCAGTGAAAATCCACTGAAACCTCCGGCAGAGGGATACAATTCTGAAAACAGGCCGGCAGTGAATGAGTTAAGTGTAAGTCGATTCATTGTTGACATCCCTACTCCACTGCGTTTTTAAACTCCAAACACCTTCACTAGAATCAATTGGATCATTTCAGTTCTAAAAGTAAAATGTAGCTGTTCATGTGAAAACTACCACTACATGACATCACAAGGTGGAACAGAGCATTTTGAGATGTGAAGATGTAGACACTCCTAATAAAGGGTTACTCAACAACATTAACAACATTATATAACATGACTTAAATTTTGCGTAATATAGCACCTTTAAGTCAGTGGTTATTCCAGGTCTAAAAGTGGGCTGTCACTCACGCAGACTGGCTTCGGTACAGTCTCTCTTAGCGTCATTTCCCCTGTAATTCTAAATGCATTTCTTGGAGAAAATCATCAAAAAAGTCATTGAAATTAAGCTTGAGTTTGGGTTTGAGGTGCTGTCAATAAAGAACACAGTGGGTATTCTGAGGATTTGAATATAAATACACAACAAAATTTCATGTTTTTTAATATTTTAATCCATATATGTGATGTCTTCCTTATGTAGAAAGCAGTAAACATAAAAAAAAACACAGAGTGAGAAGGTGTGTCCATACTTTTCACTGTTAGCACACTTCAAAAATACATCTTTTAAATTTTTTTTTTTACTGTAACTGACAAAATAAAAATGATTGTTGCCCTAAGATGTTGTGCCATATTTGTAGAGACAGGCGCGTTAACTTTATCCAATAAATTACTTTGAATGTTTGAAACTCGTTTGTTTTAGCTTCAATATGTTTGAGTAATGTTTGGTTGTTATCTCAAAATTGGACTATTTTTTCTTTCCAACTGAAAATTCGAATTGAACAATGTCATTTTTAAACAGCATCAACTTCTTTGCTTTTGCATCAATTTCCAATTTCACAACTGAAACTCACCTGAAACTTAACTGAAAAATAACTCTTATTACCTTACATTGGGATTGTGAACTTATAATTGCTACTTTACGGCATTGTCTGGTGTGAAATTGTTAATAAGGAAATAGCAAGATTATAGATAGAAAATAAAATGAATAAAAGTAAGTAAGTGCTATGAAAACATGTTTTTTTAAATTTGCACGTGAATTTCTATAAAAATGTTAGTTACAATCTCCACAATTTTCAATTTTTTTTAAACAAAACTCGTTAAATCATTATAACTGTAAATGAAAATATTAATTGTGTAAACTTAATTTTTAATTCACTCTATAATTAAACGTTTTGCATTTAATACGTGTTTTAAGTCTAAATAAGCAGACCAATGACTAGTATGGAACACTTACCAGCTGAAATCAACAGAGGGCGCTAGCACTCAATCTGTGGACCACCTCTGAAGCAGCCAGGAAAAAAAACAGTTTTACAGTATGAATATTTTACAAATGTTCTCCAAAAGAATCTGAAAAACTTAGATGAAAAAAATCAACGTGAAAAATCACTCTGCAATCAAGTTCAAAGATCCCAGGTACAGATTTGTGTGCTGATCTAAACTTGTCAGTTTCATGTTCCTCTTGATAAATATTTCATTCAAAAAATGAGTTTGAAAAGATGCAGAGAGAGAGAGAGGGGGGGGGGGTTAAAAAAAAAAAGGAGTAGTCACTGAATGAGAATTCTATGACTTGAAACACGTGTCAGCAAGCAGTGGCCAATCTGGAAATATTTATGGTGTGTTCAAAGAAGTTGTGTGAATTTGTATACTTTTGCTCATTTACAAACCCATGCTAATCCCAGGAAGGTAGTGACAGCTCATGTAAAAGCACAGGAGACCCAAATGGTGGTGCGTTCAAGGCCTGCTGTTTAAATCAGGTTTTAAAAAGAGTGGGAATGTGGATACGGGGAACTATACAAAATGAGCTTTTTAAATTTGAAAATACAATTCAATACAATAGGCAGAACTTGAACTTGAACTTGAACTTGAAAATATCCTTTTTTTTGTAGTTTTGTCATATTAAAACTAATTTCAAAAATTCATTTCAATATTAATTTAACAAAATAATAATAATACCTATGGTTATTCATTGGAGCAATGCAGGTAATCAAAATTCCATTAGTTTTCAACGTCACATAGTAAGAAAAAATAAAATTCAGTCAAATAAAAACAGAAGAATACTAAATCTATGTTTGAATACAAAAGGTCTCTATAGCTATCTGAAAATCAAGATAGGGCACCTGATTTTTTAAACTGTGAATTAGTAATTTATGTTTATCTAAATCATAGGCCTACTTAAAGGTGCAGTATGTAACTTTTTGTTTGGGACCCCCAAACAAAAAGTTGCTTGTTTTTATGGATATGTCGTTGCTCTGACTGGAATGTTCCACAGTATGACATTAAACAGCTCTACCTTACATTTATTCAATTACAAGTGGTTTTACAGCTCAAAAATACCTAGAGAAACAGGCATTCTGAGTGTGAGCAGGGTCGCCTCTCCACAGATCTGTCCTGTAACTTGGTCTGGTTTGCATGAAGATAGAAAGGTTTAATGCCATACTATGAAACATTCCAGATAAAGCAATAACATGCACCTTTAACTTGCACAAACTATTTTTTCACATTGCTATAATATCCTTACACCAGATTTTTGGGGGGGTCTTACTCTCCTTAAGAACTGCTTTTTCAGATGGTGAAGCGAAGCTGGGGTGGATGGCATTGCACACTATCCCAGAATGTATTTTAGAAACATATCAGGCTCTTTCTGCTAGGTTTGCCATCAATACAGTTTTACAGTGACATACAGGCAGCAGGCCGTGTCACAAAGTTCTGCAATCACATTATGTAATCTACAGGGGAGCAAGCGAAATGCATTCAGTCAGGTATCTCAGAAGATTCTTTGCACGGTTACAAATGGATTAAGATAGAGGTCACTAAGATCTTAGGTTCAGAATTGTTAGTTTGTCCCAAATTCTTAGATAGATAGATAGATAGATAGATAGATAGATAGATAGATAGATAGATGTATATAGTATGTAGAGTTGTACAGGACAATGATGAGAAATGTATATTATATTGTATTATTTTACATCATATAGTATTATATTGTATTGTATTATATTATATATTATTATATTATATATATTATATTATATTATATATAATAGCTGTCAATATGGAATGTGTGAGAATATAGAGCAGGAGTACATAAGTTTATACTTCCACCTGCTCCATTTTGAGCAAAAGGAACTGCAGAGACATGTGACATAAGTTTGTATTTGTTTGTATTTTGAGTTTGTATTTATGAAATTATGCTTGAATGGAACCTGCAAGTTGCTCAAATAAACATAAACATTCTTAATATCCTTTGTTATCTCACTTCCTCAAGCATGTTTTAAATGTTCAAATCCAGTACATCAGTACATTACAGTCAGTCTGTAATGGTGATTTCTTCTGCTCTAAAATATGGATAACTGATATAATAGTTCTACAGACATATATCCCATTGTAATGTCTGATTTTGGGTTGAATCATTGTGGTGGATCTGGCGTCAACTTTTGGCTCAATAAGCATGGATAATTTTGTGTAGTAAAATGTTACCTTTTAAAAGTCTTATACTACATGAAATGGACTCTTGTGAGCTTTTAGCCATGTAAAAATGTTGTTACGTCACCAAAAACACACCTGGGGTTGTGTTTTGTTTTATTCTCACATGTTTAAGTAATCCTGTATTATTAGTAAGCACAAAATGTTCTGTTTCATGTCATGAAGCAGTAGTTTTTAAGTTAACAACTCCTTTTATCATTTGTTCAGTTCAGACTGGCAATTCCAGGGCTGAAATGATCCAAATAATTTTAATGAAGGTGTATGGAGTTTAAAAACATACAGGAGCACTTCCTGTATTAACACATGACATCACAAGGTGGAACAGAGTGTTTTCTTGAGAGAGGAACTCAGCCTAAATATGCAGGATTTGCGACTAATGTGTTAATGACACAAAACACAACTCCAGGTATGTTTTTAATCTGGAAAAAAATAATTATTATAAAATAAATTAGAAATAATGTAATATGAGCCCTTTAAAGCTCACAAAAAGGTACAGAGTAAGTTGAAAATTGTAAAGTCAGTATCAAACAATAAACTTGTTTTCTTTCTTAAAGATCCCATGACATGGTACTTCTTGATGCTTTTATATGGCGCCTTAATGTTTCCCTAATACTGTAAATGAATCCTTCTTCAAAATCAAGCCTCAGTGCATGAGATATGACTCTGACTGTCTTCATGAGGCTAAATATGTCTCTGAAACGCTTTATTCTGGGCGTTGCTGCTTGAATGCAAATGAGGAGACCAGAGACAGGCCAGTGCAGCGGGTGGGTTGTGGCCAAATACTCCTGTTTCCTCGTTTAGCGGAAAAAACACATTTCCACAGAAAATAAAATTAAACCACTGCTGTTTCAGAGGTTCGGAGGCTTGGATAAAGGACATCTGAGGCTGGAAACACCCTCACGTGTCTCCAGGCAAATAAAAAACTGCATCTCGCATTTCGTAGCTCGTTTACGGTCCAAACTCTCTGGGCGTGATTTCCAGAGACGGTGGGTAGACATCCAGACGCGGGGTGGAAACCTTTCTGCGAGTGTGACGTCAGAAAGTTCCCTTGTTCAGAATCGCCCGTTTGGGGGCATCCTGTCTTTTTTTCAAATGCGGAAAAGGATCGCAAATGCTCAGTTTACACATTTCGCAACTTTTAGCCATGGGCCTAAACAGCGTAGGGGAGCTCACATTAACGTTCAAAAACCTCAGAAAGTGAAAATTTCATGCCATGGGACCTTTAACATTTTTTTTAATTGCATTTACATACATGCATTGACACATAACTAACACAATAGCTTTAAGTATTACATTAGATGCTTTTATAATTTTTGCATTATTTTCACGAATTTCAACAATTTAATGATAAAATTACAGTTAATAGAAAGTATAAGTAACACCGTCATGTAAAAATATATAATCAGAAATATAACCGTACCACTTTGTATTAACTTCAATAAGCTTTAGTAACATATGTAGTTTGTAGTAGTAGTAGAGTAGTAGTAAATTATTCAAAAATGATTCAGATTTTGTAAATATTTTGCCTAATTAAGGGTTGAGGAATTAATTAAGTAAGAGTCACATATGACTTTATATTAAGTGCTTGTATAGTACTTTTTCAAACAGATATTCACTTTTATTCATATTAATTCCTACAGTAATTCTACTATCCGCTTACATTATACGTAACGTTTTATAATCACAAATGTTTTATCAAGAATGATTCAGGCTTAGGAGTTAACTAAAGGAGGAGTTATAGGGTTAATTAAATCTTTGTTCATGGTTTATTAAGGCTAATTAAAGTGGAGTTATTGTAAAGTACCCTTTAGTTTAGGGACCACATTTTAATAACTAAGTAATAGTGAAATGGATAATACGTGCTTAACTACAGCATTAATAGTATTTATAAAGTACTTCTGATGCGTTTTTGTGTAAGGCTATATTTGCCAATAACTATTTTCTCCCCATTAAAGTAGTGGTACAGTATTACAATATATGTTTTTGTGCGTAACACTTACATACAATCTTAATAAACATGAAAAAGTGCTTGATAAATATTACATAATTATATCATTAATATCTAAATCACAGCTAATTAGCGAACCAATAACAATTTAGTTAGAGATTAATGTGTGGTCCCTAAATGAAAGTGTCACCAATAAATTCTGAAAATATGCATTCACTCTTTATTGGCAGTAGTAACAGCAATAATTCAATAGTAATCCTACGCAACACATTCAAAAGTACAAAAAGGACAGATGAAGTCTTGAGACGCCGCAAACAAAGCCACGAGAAGGGAGTGTCCGGGGGATGGAGATGGGACCAGATCTGGGTGTGGAGGGAGGCAGGCAGGCAGGCAGTGGGGATCCAGGGGGGTGACGGAGAGCCCGGTCGGTCGGTGGGTCGGTGGCAGGCGCGGGATTGAGGAGGGGGGGTCTGGGGGTGAGGGTGAGGATAGGACAGGCCTGGGTGGTGCGGTGCTAACAGGCCCCTGGGGACCCAGGGCTGGAGGACCATATGGGGAGCAAGTGAAAGGGAGACGGGGCTCCGCTGCACCGCTTCAGCTGGTCCCCCGTGAGCCCGTGGGACCAGGGATTAGAGCTACACAACAAAGACACGCACACATTTACACGCATACATACACATACACACACACATATATACACGTATACATACATACACATATACACACAGGGTGGACATGAGAGGAGAGGGCTAGGAAACAAAACAAAAGTCATTATAACAAGCAAATGGATTTGAAATATGATAGACAGATAAATTCATTTTTCAGCAACAATGATACATAATAATAATAATAATAATAATAATAATAATAATAATAATAATAATAATAATAATAATAATAATAATACAGCAGTAATTAAATTTGTTAATGATATACATAGCTGAATATACAGTATTAGACTTAGAATTAGACAAACTTTATTAATCCACAGGGAAGGGAAATTATTTGGACACAGTAGCTCAAAACAATAACAAAATAAATGGTAATAATAAATTCTAAATAAGTAGTAAAAAAGACAGCAAGAGCCTGGTGTCAAGTAAGGCATAATTATAAGTGTATACTGTATGTACAAGAAAAAAAAATAGAAAAATAAGTAATAAAAATATAAAATCAAATATAAAATCACAGTTTTAGACTTAGACTTAGACTTAGACTTTATTGATTCACAAGGGAAATTATTTGGGTTTTGGGTTATTAAAGGTCCTATGTTGTGCAAAATTGACTCTTGAGAGATTTAAAGGAGAATTAACGTTTTTTACAATCTGAGCCTTATTTCGGTAATAAAACAAGTTGTTTTACTCACCCATAGCACTTTGGTGTCATATGGAGCACTTCCAGAGATGTTTTAGATTTGCGATCTCCGTAATGTGAGTTCTCGGGGTACATGTTTGCGGTCTCCAAATAACACAAACTTTAGTACTTTTCAAATCATAGAAGCTTGATGTCTTAGTCTACGCTTTCGTTTGAGTCAAAAGTGGCCTGTATTTCGAGTAGATGAAGAGGCCAGTGCGCATGTGCGGAGTCACAGCTTATTTCGCTTTCAGCTCCCGGGACCCAAACATGAAACGCAAAGCTGTAAATTATGGATAAATCTCGGATTACAGGCCACTTTTGACTCAAACGAAAGTGTACAGACATTGAGTTTCTATGATTTGAAAAGTGCTAAAGTTTGTGTTATTTGGAGACCGCTCGGGGCATATATTACATGCATTACGGCTATCGCTAATCTAAAACATCTCCAGAAGTGCTCCATATGACACCAAAGTGCTATGGGTGAGTAAAACAACTTGTTTTATTACCGAAATAAGGCTCAGATTGTAAAAAACGTTAATTCTCCTTTAAGCCATGTTAGAAGGTTGTTACTTGCGTGAAGAGTCCCTCAGTCGTCCAGGTAGAATCCATGATAAAACCATGATAAAACCATGATAAAACGTTTCTCCCCTCATGATGAGCGGATGAGCGGCGAAAGGTTTTCGACCAAACAAACTTTGTCCAGTTGACAAATTGAATTTCTCCTTTTATCAAGGTTGTTACTTCATCAGAAACATACTTGGCATTGTGTTTTATTTGATTCACACTCATTATTATTAGTTTCTCCACATCTCTAAAACTCAAAATGCTCTGTTTCATTTTGTAATGTCATGGTGTCACATTTTCAAGTTCAGTTCAGTTGTTCAGTAAAGATGAGCGATTCCAGAGCTGAAATTATCCAAATGATTCTAGTGAAGGTGTAAGAAGTATAAAAACTGTTTGAGAGAAGAACTCAGTCTAAATATGCAGCATTTGTGCGTTAAACATGCGTGAATGAAACAAAACACAACTCCAGGTCTGTTTGTGATGAGGAAACAACATTAAAACATAGATCAGAATAATATGTTTTTTTTTTACTGTACACCTAGAATGTTCCACAGTATAGCGTGAACTCGGAAATCTTGAATGTTTTCAATTGTAGGTGAATTTATTTGTCAAAAAATATCTTGAAAAAACATGAATTATTAAGATAAGCAGGGTCATCTCTCCACAGATCTCACCTGCTTGTCTCCATGGCAATACTAAATAGGGTTAATGCCAGAAATGTTACATAGTGCACCTTTAAATCATGGTAAATTTATGGGGGGATGTGTTTTTGAATGTTATTTAGTGAGTGCCCCTGTATCTGTACCTGTATGCCCCACATTTTACACTTTCTACACTGACTGAATGAATAAACTGATAAATATTGTATGTACACATTGTTTACTGTCTGCCTCACTGTCTAGAGCCTCAGTTCAGTTTATGTGAAGATATAAAGCTCCTCCGCATTTTTAAAGTCCATACACTTACTCCACAGCACCATGCCATAACGTTTGGTGTTTATTTACACATTAAAGGAGAATTAACGTTTTTTACAATCTGAGCCTTATTTCGGTAATAAAACAAGTTGTTTTACTCACCCATAGCACTTTGGTGTCATATGGAGCACTTCCAGAGATGTTTTAGATTAGCGATATCCGTAATGCGAGCATGTAATATATGTCCCGAGCGGTCTCCAAATAACACAAACTTTAGCACTTTTCAAATCATAGAAGCTCGATGTCTTAGTCTACACTTTTGTTTGAGTCAAAAGTGGCCTGTAATCCGAGATTTATCCATAATTTACAGCTTTGCGTTTCATGTTTGGGTCCCGGGAGCTGAGAGTGAAATAAGCTGTGACTCCGCACATGCGCACTGGCCTCCTCATCTACTCGAAACTATGGCAAAATCTCGGATTACAGGCCACTTTTGTGTTATTTGGAGACCGCAAACATGTGCCCCGAGAACTCACGTTACGGAGATCGCTAATCTAAAACATCTCTGGAAGTGCTCCATATGACAAGTGCTATGGGTGAGTAAAACAACTTGTTTTATTACCGAAATAAGGCTCAGATCGTAAAAAAAAAAACCTTAATTCTCCTTTAATTCTGTAGTTTTACTTCATGGGAGTTCTAAATGTTTACCCACTCCAGCGCCTTGCCGACATGGAAAGTAATGTACGCTTAATTGAGGAAAAGTAGGTCCCTACATTTGACCCATCCTTCGACAGTCCAGCTGGAGCATCCTGGAACCCATCTTCAAATCTTGAGCTCGGTTTGGACTACCTTTTTGCTGGATGATTTGACCAAGTTAATGTTTGGGTTGAGAAACTAGAGGAAAACCAGACAGGTGATGAAGGAATCTAGAAATTTAACCCAGAAACCTTCTTGCTGTGAAGTCACCATTCTGCCACCATCCTCAACATCTGGAGTTGTGTTTTTATTTATTTGCACACTTTGAAAGGTGGATTGGGTAACTTTTCTGGTGGAGGATCCGTCAAACGCTTTTCTCTATGGAGATGTTATTGCTTTATTTGGAATGTTCCACAGTATGTTATTAAACCTTTCTGTCTTCATGGAAAAAACAGACCAAGTGACTGGTCAAATCTGTGGAGAGTCAGAATGCCTGTTTCTCTAGGTCAGTGGTTCTTAACCTTGTTGGAGGTACTGAACCCCACCAGTTTCATATGCACATTCACCGAACCCTTCTTTATTGAAAAATAAAATATGATTAATTTTTTTTTCTCAAATTCAAGGCACAGGTATGTTTTACTGGTACACAAAATGAACCGTGCATTAACATCACTGTTAAAAAAAACAAAAAACAAAACCAATACAATGCATGAAGTCACAACAAAGTACATACCTTTTCACAATACCTTTTCACAAAGACTTTTTAATACTACTACACTGAAATGTTTTAATTTTTAACCTTATGTATTCCAATAATGAACTTATTGTATTTATCCTAATTAACACACACACACACACACACACACAGACGCACACACACAGCTATAGGACCACCTGTAATTCCATAAATGTAAGCGAGCTGTTTCATACTGAATGACATATCCATAGAAACAAGCAGGTGACGGACCCTCAGCAAAACAGTTACATAGATCACTTTTAATTCACTTTTCACTAATTCACAATTGAATTGTTCACCCAGGCCTGTCATCATGTTGTAATCCGTGAAGCTCCTCTGTGTTTTTAAAGCTCATACACACCTACTGTCCCATGTCATATTCTTATATCCCCAGCATAATGGAAGTTAGCAAAAAACTATTCTGCAGGTTTAGTCTGTGGGAGCTCAAAGGTTTACTCAGTCCAGTACATAACATTGTGTTGTAATCTCTCATATAACTAAGCTTATAGATATATGAACAACAAAAAGTTTCCCAAACCACAACAACATCTTCTCAACATTATTCTCACCTGTCAAATGCTAAATAGATTCAAATTTGTATAAGAATAATTCAAATTGTTAATACATGAATGCTCAGACAATCTCAGCTCTACAAAAAGAGAAGCTCATTCATGTTTCTTTTTTAAAACACACAGACAAATGTATTCTAGTTAATTAAATACCATTAAATGTTGTGTTGTTACTTACAGTAAATGAAGCCTGTCTTATCTCTGTCTCTTTTTCATGTCCCTTTGATCGGCTTGTTTGTAGACAATGCCATATGCCTGCAGGGTGTTGTAAGAAACAGATAGAACATGCTGAGTTGTAATTTGATCTTTAGTCACACATGCTACACATACTCTACACTCCACCTTTAAGATCTTTTGGTGTGTTAACTTCTTTGGTTTGCATGTTTTATGCTAAATGCTAATGTATGCGCTGTATGATTTAACAATTTGTTAGCCAAAATCAGGCTTCAGTTCTGAAGAAGCGGCTTGAATGAGCTGTGAAGCGTAAGCGATCAAATAAACTTTGTCCAGTTGACAAATTAAATTTCTCCTTTTGCCGTGGATTCTACTTGGACAACTGAGGGATTCTTCACACATTTCTCAGCCATATAAACACACGTAATTGAATAAATAAAATCGATACATCAAATGCCATACTGTGGAACACTGCAGGCAAAGCAACCACATCTCCCTGGAGATGTTGATGGACCTGGTGATGGACATTTCACAAGAATAATTCTGCCTTGTAACTGAGTAAAACTAGGACATATGGAATGGATAGAACTATAATAAATGTGGGGTAGAATGCGCCTCTATTCAAGTTTTTTTTGTATTCAAGTTCTTATTTATTTATTTATTTATTTATTTATTTATTTATTTATTTATTTATTTGCTTATTTATTGGCACTTTGCTGCCCACGTTCTGAAGACTGGAAATATGGATCTTTTAGGTTTTGTTTTATGCTTTTTAAATGCATGCACAATTAAAGGACTGATTTTATCAACAAAATAACAGATATCAGAAATGTCACTTGTAAATCAAAATAATGAATAAAAAAAATAAAAAATAAAAAAAATATAGCTGCAAGCGGTGATGATCGGCCCTCGCTTGCACTAAAGTTTGAGTGAAATCGGCCAAAGTATGCACGGATTATCACTTGTCGAAATTTGTTGGTAAACTACAAAAACAAACCTGAAATTTGCGGCATTTTCACGGAAACACTGTTCAGTCTTTTAGAACGCTTTTAATAACTTTTAATGTCCCACTTGTCTAGATGATACAGCACGATTCTGGTGAGTCTGGCCCCTAGGAGGAGTTCGTTAAAATACGAGGACAGGAAAATTTGCCTTCGGCGCCGGGTCACGTGCTCGGTCCAATATGGCCGACTTCCTGTTGGTCGCCTAGCAATGGTGTAATATATATTTTGTTCCTATTCCCATGATGCATCTGTGTACCAAATTTGGTTTGGCTTCGACAAAGTTTTTGTCGGCCCATTAGCGAGGACAGATGTTTGGCCTGTTTCCATGGCAACACAGGTATAGCCATAGGCGCAATGTATTTTGATTTTCCAGGGGGCGCTGTTGAGCCATTTTTTAAGATTTTTTAATACAGATTATTTGTAAATTCATTTTTTGGCGTTCTTGAATTTTGTGCAAAATTTCGTGAGTTTTCGTCGGTGGGAAGTACCCGAAACCTGAAAGGGGGGGGGGGGGGTAATAATAATAAGAAGAAAAATAAAAGAAAAATAATAATAATAAGAAAAAACAGAACAATAACAATAGGCCCTACGCTTTAGCGCTCGGGCCTAATAAATTGAAAGATAGTTGCTGACTAACCCAATGGGGAAAGTTGTCCTCTACATTTGACCCATTATTAAATACTAGTACCCAGTTTCTATAGTTTCTACAGGCAAGACAGGCAGTCAGTGCATATACCAGACCACCCTGGGACAGCTGTGTCTACCCAGCTAACCACCATTTGCATTATGTATTGAATGAATGTCTGTGTAATGTGAAATGACTCTGACATGAAAAAGCTGCTGCTATCAATGCAACCTGCAACTCAATGCATTTTTTTCTAACACAGAAGCAATTGGTAAATTTCACGACGCCTTCCAACCCTCACAACGAACTTCTGTCAAGCTCACAACCGACGTAATCTCTTCTTCTGCAACCGCATGTAACTCTCCTGCCTTGATGAAACAACACAGCGCCAGCCAACCCCTGTCCTGCCTGTGTATATGAGTGTGTGTGTGTGTGTGTGTGTGTGTGTGTGTGCGTGTGTGTGTGTGTGTGTGTGTGTGTGTGGTAGATCGGAAGCTTCACAGTGCCGCTAAATCTCGCCCGTGGCATGAGTATCTGCCTCCTGCTCGGTGCGTCCCTGCCGTAGCCCGGGGCCATGACAACAGGCTGGGCTAACATTAGGCTGCATATCCACAACCTCCACCACCTGTCTCCCGCTCTAATAACACAAGAAGGAGCTGGAGAGAATTCCCCTCCTCTCCGAGTCTTCCATCTTCACAAAGACAATGAGCTGCCCGTCCTCCTTGTGCGGCGCGTAAGAGGTGGGGAGGTGGAGGGGGGGTGTACTGCTGCAGGCCGTTGGAGGATGCAAGGGGAGGGGGGGGCACCTGCATGTGGCCCAGCACCTGTCAGCCGAATCAAAATCGGAGAATCCCAGTACTACCTGTTTCAGTTGGGCATGAAGGTGGTGTTTGAGTTAGGGTGTTATTACTTAGAAAAAAAAGTAGTAAGATAATCAAGGAAGCGTTCAAAGGAAAAAAAAGCAGCTCTATATTTAGGCCCGAGCGCTAAAGCGTAAGGCCAATTGTTATTGTTCTGTTTTTTCTTATTCTTATTCTTATTTATTCTTCTTCTTCTTATTATTATTATTTTCCTCCCCCCCTTTTTGCAGGTTTTGGGTACTTCCCACTGACGAAAACTCACGAAATTTTGCACAAAATTCAAGAATGCCAAAAAAGGAATTTACAAATAATCTGTATTAAAAAATCTTTAAAAATGGCTCGACAGCACCCCCTGGAAAATCAAAATACATTGCGCCTATGGCTCTACCCGTGTTGCCATGGCAACAGGCCAAACATCTGTCCTCGCCAATGGGACGGCAAAAGCGTTTTCACGGAAACACCATTCAGTCTTTTAGAATGTTTTTAATAACTTTTAATGTCCCACTTCAGCACGATTCTGGTGAGTCTGGGTCAAAAACCTGAGGAGGAGTTCGTTAAAATACGAGGACAGGAAAATTTGCCTTTGTGCCGGGTCACGTGCTCTGTCCAATATGGCTGACTTCCTGTTGCCCAGCAAGTTTTTGCCGGGCGTCCCATTGGCGAGGACAAGCAAACGAGGGCCGATCATCACCGCTTGTGGCTATATTTAGGCCCGAGCGCTAAAGCGTAAGGCCTATTGTTATATAGTTTGTTTTTGTTTTGTTTTTTAAATTACACTTTGACACTTTTCTTCTTCAGAACTGAATTCCAAATGTGAGAGAGAGTTGCTGGGCCCCCTCATCCTGACTTACAGTCCTGTGAGTGTGTTTCTAAGATACAGGAAATATTCTTTAAATGTGTCTTTTGCATTTGCGGATCAGAGGTCTGTACTTTGCTCTCATCTGGATTTACACTGTTTTCTGATCTATGTTCTAATGTTGTTTCACCATCAAAAACACACCTGGAGTTTTGTTTGGGTTCATTCACACATGTGTAACACACAAACCCTGCACATTTAGGGTGAGTTCTTCTCTCAGACTCAAAACACTCTGTACCACCTTGTGATGTCATGTCGTAATACATGAAGCACTCCACTGCGTTTTAAACTCCATACACCTTCACTAGAATCATTTGAATAATTTCAGCCGTGGAATTGCCAGTCTTTGCTGAACTAAAGGTAAAAGGTAGCTGTTAAATTGAAAACTACCGACATCACAAGGTGGAACAGAGCATTTTGAGCTTTTGGAACAGACTAATCACGCAGGGTTACTCAAACATGTGTGATTTAAACACAAAACAACTCTGTGTAGGGAGGTAACAGCATTATAACATGACTTAAAACTCATGAGAGTCAGTTTTGTGTAATATAGGACATTTAACAAAAGTTTGATTTCCCTGCTTGCTTCTCTGTTGTGACATTTTGTCCAATCCCCATGAAGAATTGTTGGAATGTTGTACTTCCCTAATTCTTTTCTGCAATCGTAATCACAGATGTATAATGTGTAGGACCCATAGCCTGTTGATCTGTGTTCATGTTTATATCCTGATAGTGTTTCCCAGTCACCTGCCTCAGCCATGAGCCACGTCTCCTTATTCATTATGATAATAATGCTCAAGTCAGTCTTCCACAGTGCTTTCAGCCAAGAAGAGGAGGAAGAAATGGAGGGATGAATTCATGAGCATGGATTTGCCCGAGCTGTGATACTCTCCTTCTCTGACCTCCTCTTTTTCCACTGTCCTACTCAGGCTTCTTCTTTCCTCTTCTTTCCTACTCTATCCTCTGCTGTCCTAAGGTGTCATCCTCTCTCGTCCATTGTCCTCCTCTGTCCTCCAGTATCCTTTGCTGTCTTCTGCTCTCCTTCTCTTTCCTCTGTTGTCCTCGGCTGCCCTCCCCTCCTCTTTCCTCCTCTGTTATCCACTGTCCTCCTCTGTCCCCCGATATCCTCTACTCTCTTTGTTTGTCTTTCATTGTCCTCTGCCCTTTTCTGTTGTCTACTGTCCTTCTCTGTCCTCACCTCTCCTCTACTATTCTCCTCTGTCCCCCTTTGTCCTATGTCCTCTATCCTCCACTCTCCTCCCCTATCCTCTGTTTTCCTCCCTTGTCCTCTTCTGTCCTCTTCTATCCTCCACTCTCCTCCTCTGTCCTCCTCTGTCCTCTTCTATCCTCTCCATCCTCCTCATTGGCATTCCCCATCCAAGTCTCCTTGTCTCCCTCCCCTTTAGCCTTTGGCGCTCTACCTCTTCCACGACCTCCTACATCAGTAAGCACCAAAACGCATACATTAGGCCCATTAAAATTCATGTTCAATCCGCTGCATTCATAAGGATTAATAAGTGAAATAATAAGATAGAGCAGTATAGCATTCTAGTTGTACGTGAGCTGCTGTCATTTACCTGTTGATCGAAAGCTACTATGTTTATTTCACAACGACAGGATGTGAAAAAATGTATCTATCAAAGAAACGAGTTAAAACAATGCCAGTTCTAAATAATATCTGATGCATTCAGTTTTTTAAAGGTGCATATTGTTTCCCTGGCACATCCAGAATGATCTCTCTCTGTACAAACCAAACATGATCGTCCAATCAGATTTGTTTAATTCACTGATGCATGTGAAACAAAGGAGCTCATTGATCACATTTCCCTCTCCTCAGATTTACAGTTTCTATCTATCTATCTATCTATCTATCTATCTATCTATCTATCTATCTATCTGTCTGCCTGTCTGTCTGTCTGTCTGTCTGTCTGTCTGTCTATGTATGTATGTATGTATGTATGTATGTATGTATGTATGTATGTATGCATGTATGTATGTATGTATGTATGTATGTATGTATGTGTCTGTCTGTCTGTCTGTCTGTCTATGTATGTATGTATGTATGTATGTATGTATGTATGTATGTATGTATGTATGTATGTATGTATGTATGTATGTGTCTGTCTATCTATCTATCTATCTATCTATCTATCTATCTATCTGCTGCTTTTACTTGTGTTAATGCAGTTACAGGTTTTAATAGCTCAAAAATCCCTTGAAAAACATGTATTCTTACCCAAAACATGCTCCAGGTAAAATCCTCCAGCTTAGGTCCTGACCAAGCCGAGCAATAAGATCATGGAGATGGTCCCCAGGCGCCTGAAAGACGAGCTGCCCACTGCTCCTGAAGGATGGGTCAAATGCAGAGAAATAACTTCCCTACGGGGATGAATAAAGCGTGTCTTCTTCTTCTTACTGATCTGTGATTTTACCTGGTGCTGTTTAATGCGTATTGCATATCGCCCCCTTATTGTCCTATAGTGGTAAAACAGCTCATAAACATCCTTGATATTAGTAATACCATGTTGAATCGTACTGCTCCAGACACTGAAAAGCTGGATTTAAAAAAAAAAAAAAAAGATAAAAATGTACATATTCAGAAAGGCAGAATCACTTTCTGGATTACCACTGAACGACATCATGCTTTAAAGTGAGCCCACCTACAATAGTCCATTATGTTGTATAGTCTGTAAAGTGAAGTAGCCAATATCCAGGTTGACTCAAACAAAACAATATACACAACTCCAGGTATGTTTTTGACAAAGAAACAACATTATAAAGATGCTAAAGGTTAAAAATCTTATATAGAATAATGTGGTCTCTAGCAGATAGCAAAAAGAAGTGTGAGAGCCACTGTAAAGGTCATCTCTCCTGGAGCCTTCTGGACACTCAGCTCAAACGTGAGAAGTAATTTTTTTGAGATATAAATCAGAGAAGAGAAAGTCCCAGCTTCTAATTCTTTTAAATTAACTCTTACACTATTTTCTGATTTATGTTATAATGTTGTTTCTTCATCACAAACAGACCTGGAGTTGTGTTTTGTGTCATTCACACATGTTTAAAGGGATATGCCACCCCAGGTCAAAATTGGGCATCTCCCCACAGTCCAGAGACTAAAATAAGTGGTGGAAAGCGTTTTTCTGGTGACCCAGCCATTGTCCAGGTCTATCAGCACTGATCGCCGCGGTATCTGCAGCTACTCCGCGTTAGACTGGAGTCTAACGTCGCCAGAGAAAGAAAACACTGCCGAAGCACACACCACGCTGACAGGGGAATCCCAGTTACGCACCAGGAAGGCAGTTCCCCTGTTACGCAGCGTGGTGTGTGCTTTGTCTGTCTTTTTCCGCACTGAAAAATAGTTCCCACCCAAAATGACCAAGTCAAGCTCTCCGTGTTGATTTGCACATTTATTTGCACTCGATATGAATGCGCACTACACAGAAAGTAATTGAGCAAATTAATTCCTTTTGGCCAAAATCTAACGCCAGTCTAACGCGGAGTAGCTGCAGATACCGCGGCGGTCAGTGCTGACAGACCTGGACAATGGCTGTGTCACCAGAAAAACGCTTTCCACCACTTATTTTAGTCTCTGGACTGTGGGGAGATGCCCAAGTTTGACCTGGGGGTGGCATATCCCTTTAACACACAAGCCCTGCAGATTTATGCTGAGTGCTTCTCTCAAACACTCTATTCCGCCTTGTGATGTCATATGGTAATACAGGAAGTGCTCCACTGTGTTTTTAAACTCTGTACGCACATACACACTATTTTGTCTTGTGCATGTAGAGGATAGTAAATGAGAGGAAAAAAGGTATAAACTCACAGCGAACTGGCACTTTCCTTCAACAAGGACTGTGTACAAAGTAGACAGGGTTTTGACTCCTCATCTCCTGTTTCCATCTCTGCTCTGTTCTGTTGTTAAATCCATAAACTCACAGAGGAGTGCGTATCATCTGTCTCACAACTTAAAGGAGAATTAACGTTTTTTACAATCTGAGCTTTATTTCGGTAATAAAACAAGTTGTTTTACTCACCCATAGCACTTTGGTGTCATATGGAGCACTTCCAGAGATGTTTTAGATTTGCGATCTCCGTAATAACATAAACTTTAGCACTTTTCAAATCATAGAAGCTCAATGCCTTAGTCTACACTTTCGTTTGAGTCAAAAGTGGCCTGTAATCTGAGATTTATCCATAATTTACAGCTTTGTGTTTCATGTTTGGGTCCCGGGAGCTGAGAGCAAAATAAACTGTGATTCTGCACATGCGCACTGTCCTCCTCATCTACTCGAAACTATGGCTAAATCTCGGATTACAGGCCACTTTTGACTCAAACGAAAGCGTAGACAAAGACATCGAGCTTCTATGATTTGAAAAGTGCTAAAGTTTGTGTTATTTGGAGACCGCAAACATGTGCCCCGAGAACTCACATTACGGAGATCGCAAATCTAAAACATCTCTGGAAGTGCTCCATATGACACCAAAGTGCTATGGGTGAGTAAAACAACTTGTTTTATTGCCGAAATAAGGCTCAGATTGTAAAAAAAAACAAAAAAAACCCCTTTAATTCTCCTTTAAAGTTTCTATGATGAAAGGTGGAGAACCAATTTCACAAAAACACATTTAAGATCAGTTTATTTAAGATTTTATTAGAGATTTTACGTTTCTTTTCCCAATTTAGCAAGTTTTTGGTTTAAAATATTACTTCCTGGTTGGGAATGCTAGGGAATGCCATGTTACTGTGGGTGTTACTTTCAGGCGACCTCGTATTAGGAGTCTTGAGAGACTTGGTTGTATTTCAGTATAGGCACTTTAATGTTTAGCACAAGCAAAATACACAGGAAGTGATTCGATCTGATTCTAGCAGGCGTCTCACACAGTGGAACTGGGGTGGTGCAGTTTTAACATAACAGACTAGTTAATCATGAACTCATTTTCAGAACTTGTCCTTAGCAGTGATATATGTCTACAGAAGCACATCAGAGTTAAACAAACATAGTCAAAGTCAGAGAGTACCTCCTCTGTTTACTTTATTGATCACACTCCCCCTTAGCTTCCCAAAACAAGAGGGTACATGTCAGACTTAGCGGTTAAAGCACAGGTCACAGAACAGATATAAATATAACTGGAATATAGTTTGATAAATGATATACCATAATGTACACTGGGCCCAAACTCCTCTAGAAAGGAATAAATAATTGATGAATAAAAATATAAGAAAACACCTTTGTTTTGTTTTAAAATATCATAAAAATGTGTATCTTTTGTCCTCAATGTGGAATTCTCAAAATAGACCTCCCTACTTCCTATAATTTTCAACGTATTTTTCAACATTTCTTCATAAATTGCTTCTTGATTAATGTAAAACTATAATTTATATTTACAACCAGTATTATTCTAACAAATTTAAATTTCAGAATCATCAGAACCTTCGCGATATGCACTTAAAATCCATAAACTCACGGAGGAGCATGTATCATAAGAGGACTCATCTGTCTCACAATTTAATGTGCCTGTTGGACTACTCATTTCACTTCACAAATAAAAATGTAAGAAAACACGTTCATTTGTTGAAATAATGCTAAAAAAAAAAAAAAAAAGTCTCTTGTGTGTAAATTGTGCCGAACTTTTGGACAGAATTCTCCCTAGTGTGATGTCGTCAATATGAGACTCTCTAAAATAGAATTCTCCACTTCCTGTAATTTTCAACATATTATTTCTTGACAAATTGCTTCTTGATTGGTGTAAATCTATAATTTATATTTACAACAGGTATTATCCCACCAACTTAAGTCAAAATTAGATAATCATCAGAATTTGTCATAAGCAGCGTTGTATAGTAACGAAGTAATAATACTACTGTACTTAAGTACATTTTGGGAGACTTTGTACTTTTTTTAAAAAGTTTAAAAAAAAAATTATAACTTTTACTTTTACTTCACTACATTTCCGAATTTAATTGCATACTTTTACTCCGATAGATTTTCAATGTACCGTTTAGATACTTGTTACAAAAAAAAACCCTCTACTGACTGCAAGGAAGTCAGGACGTGCCTGAGCTTGTTCGCTACTTGCGCATGACAGTCAGCCTTTATTGAAAAGTAAAATATGTTTTTTTTCTCAAATTCAAGGCACAGGTATGTTTTACTGGTACACAAAATGAACCGTGCATTAACATCACTGTGTTCAGAAAAACAAAAACAAACCAATACAATACATGAACTCACAACAAAGTACATACCTTTTCACAATACCTTTTCACAAAGACTTTTTAATACTACCACACTGAAATGTTTTAATTTTTAACCTTATGTATTCCAATAATGAACTTATTGTATTTATGCTATTTATTATTTGCAACATTTTAACACACACAGACACATTACCTCATTTCCATCAGGCTACAATAATAATGAATATTTACTGCAAATCAGTGTGACTTCTGCTGTTGTCTTCACCTTGGCAAGTGCTACTCTCATGTTATTTTCACAGCAAAGTCAGTTCCTCTTAGTTTTTATGTCCAGCATCCTCAAGAAGGATTCCTCACAAAGATATGTTGTAACAAACAGCATAAAAATATGAATCGGGTGCGTGTCTTGACCTCCGCCGAACCCCTGAGACAGACTCACCGAACCCCTAGGGTTCGATCGAACCCAGGTTAAGAACCACTGTTCTAGATCCATGAAATTGTTAGCGTCTATATTCCAATTTCAGTAACCATAGCATGGACATTCTAGACACCGTTATGAAACCTTGAGCATAACATGTAGAAATTAACTTTGTGTGACATTGTTTCGGTTACACAAAGCGTATTTGACGATGTTGGAGCTAACAGGCTACCTAGCTTTTTCGGCTCAAGGGAAGGCATAGCTGTAGGCTCCATATGACACAAAACTACCATGGGTGAGCCGAACATGGTGTTTTACAGTAGAATTAAGGGCCCAAACCCTCTTCCTCCAAATACACTCCTTCAATGGTGTTATGTATGCCTTATTTTCAGCACTGTTATTTAAAGCCCCAGTGTGTAGGATTCGTGGCGCATAGGTGGATAGTCGCTATTGCACTTTCTGTTTTAGCTACGGCAGACCTCGAGAGTCACCCGGGCACACCACACCTCTCGTACCCGCGCACGAGCCGCGCGCCGCTACTGTATAAATAAAACGCGGTCCCGTTTTGTTTTGTTTTTTCTCATGAAAACACACATTCCCGATCATGTACCATGACACTCTACACATCAAATGAAACCTTACAGTCTCCTCTTTTTGACTATGCAATTAATTTCCCTGCACAACAATCACTCCCCGAGCACATGGGGCTTTTATAAGGAAAAGCACAAAACGAGGTTAGCTTACCTTAGAATGCTTTGCACAGGTCAAACTCTGTATTTCACCATAAACTTGCTCTCAATGTGTCCATAAGGATCCAGCGAATAAAATCCAGTAAAACAATTTAGTCCAAAACACGTGTTAGATCCATTACGACGTCTGATCCGGCAGCATGCTTGTGTTGTTTACCCAAAACCACGAGCCTTGCCGAAGGCGAAGGCGGAGCCCAAATGTCCTTCTGCGGCTCTCGTATTCAAAATGGCTGCCTCTATATGGGGAAGATCCCCCTTTTATGTGACTATATCTAAGTCCAAAAGAATTCATGATGGAAGTGAAAAGGCTTGGAAAACAATGTATTTTTGAATGGGTATGTTCAATTTTCAAAAAAAAAAAAAAAAAAAAAAAAAAAAGTTGGGGGGGTGAACATTAAAAAACATATTAAATTCAGACTGCCTTTGCTTGATACTTTTACTTGTACTTTTAATTACATTACTTGTGTACATTTATTTTTACATTACTTGTCATACTTAAGTACAAGAAGTTCCAGATACTTTAAGACTTTTTTACTCAAATAACATTTCAGTCAGTGACTTCGACTTTTACCAAAGTCATTTTTGGGAGGGGTACCTATACTTTTACTTGAGTTTGATTTTCCAGTACTTTATACAACACTGGTCATAAGTGCTTTAATGTGTTTTATGAAATATGTTCTTTAGTGATGGTTTAAAATTGAGTACTGACCCTTTAAGACACCCTCTGAGCTTAGCTGAGAAATGTGATCTGCACAAGCCAGCATGGACAAAATGCAGATTAAACAGATTAAACCTTTAAATGAGCCTAAAAGAGTCTGCAATAGGTCTACTTCCTTTGGCCATTACATCACAATTCTTCTTCAGTATTATTATGTATGGGATTCAAATCTACATATACATTCCCACTTATAGCAAAGGACTTCACAAAAAGACATTATTAGCTTCACACTCACAATGATGCAGGGATAGCTTACTTTAGCCAAACGAGCCTCTTTACTTTTAACGAGTGTGTATATCACGGATAGCCTGTATCCGCGGGCCATAATCGTTCATCATTATTGAGAAGACACAGTGGCTTTGGGGACCGGAGACGAGGGCCAATGCAAAACAGACTTCCTAGCTCGCACTATAGGCCCCAACTGTTAAAAGTGAAATCCGATTTGTACTTTCAAATAACTCAAATTTAATGTCTTCTAATCAATGCGGACAGGAACAGGAGAGCTGGAGCTGTTTTAGTACAGTGAGTAAAAAACACTTGGACTTATTAAGGTGTAAATCTTTATGGTACCTGATATACGTGCTGCGTAAATAGGCTTGAACACTGATTTTATAAGACCCACATTACACCATTTTCTGATTTATGTTATAATGTTATTTCCTCATCAAAAACATACCTGGAGTTGTGTTTTGTTACATTCACTCATGTGTTTTTCTCTCAAACAGAAAACACTCTCTTCTAACTTGTAATGTAATGTGATAATACAGATAGTGCTCCACTGTGTTTTTAACTCCATACACCTTCACTAGAATCATTTTGATCATTTCAGCCCTTTAATTGCTTATCTCTATTGATTACAAAATGGAGAGAATTAGGTAAAAGGCAGCTGTTATCACAAGGAGCATTTTGAGCTTTGGAGATGTAGACAAACTAATAATAAAAGGTTACTCAAGCATGTGTGAATGACACAAAACACAACTCTGAGTATGTTTTGGAGGTGGTAACAACAATATTACATGGCTTAAAGCTCACAATAGTCAGTTTAGCGTAACATAGTTTAGTTTAGTTTAGTCTTTATTCGAAAAGGGACAATGTACAGAGACATTAAGCTCATAAAACAAAGATGATCTGCACCAGATTATAGCTACATAGCTAGTTTCCATCTGCAGTCCCTATTACATTAAGAAATTACAGTGAAAAATCTCAATCAACAATAAGAAAGATTCACACTTACACATTCTCACACCTCGCCACACAGGAACACAGATAAAAACACTCTCACATGGTCACACATAATAAAAGTTCAATTTGTCAACTGGACAAAGTTTGTTTGGTTGAAAACGTTTCGCTATCCCTATTCATCCCTACACGACTGGGATAAACAGTCGTGTAGGGATGAATAGGGATCGTTATCTAGACGCCAGAGAAACAAAAGACGGAAACCAATGAGATAGTTCCGGAAAGTAGTTAGCTAGGTAGCTCCTCCCTACAGCAAGATATAAGCAAGTGTCTTACCAGTATTCTTATTAGAGCTGACGAAGCCTCTCGGATGAGCGGTGAAACGTTTTCAACCAAACAAACTTTGTCCAGTTGACAAATTGAACTTCTCCTTTTATCATGGATTCTACCTGGACGACTGAGGGACTTTTCACGCATGGTCACACATACATTTTCAAAGCAAAAACACCATACAAGGCACACATTTCAAAAATAATTATTTACAAAATCTTCATCTTTTAAAATTCATACTGACCTACCATTCTACATTTTAGTTATATCAGTCTTTACATAGCCTATTGTATATCAAGTAACAATAGAAACGCTGTTATATAAAATTTAGTGTTGACAGGTTTGATTGTTCTCCATTTGATTGTTCTCTATAGGACCTTTAAGCGGATATTACAGTGGGTATTATACAAAGTCAACTTTTGGAGCTTTCTACCATGTTATAATATTCTATTCTATTATCTTTCTGTGTGGAGTTTGCATGTTCTCCCCGTGTCTGGGTAGGTGCTCCGGTTTCCCCCATCAACCCAAAACATGCACCATAGGTGAAATCCTCCAGCTGTGGTCCTGACCAAGCCTAAGCAGTAAGATCATGGAGATGGGTCCCAGGGTGCAGCCATGTGCTGCCCACTGAATAAAGGATGGGTCAAATGCAGAGGACAATAAGTGATATAAATAAATAAAATAAAGTGCCCTCAGCAAAACTTACCAGGAGTTGTATTTTTGCTTCATTCAAGCTTGTTTCGTTAAACCATTAATCCATACTTGTCTTCTCTGAGAACTCTCTGAGAAAAATGCTCCTTTGCATCCAGTTCGTGATGTCATAGATGAAACTCCCGAAATCAGAATGAAATCAGATTACTTATATCAGATCCAACTGTTCACAAAACATTTCAACAATCAGATCATTTGTGTGCATGTAAACATAGCCACTGTTTAGTTCACTCACTGATTCAGCTGGAGTCTACAATGTTTGTGTGGTTGTGTGTGTGTGCGTGGGTGTGTGTCTGTATTTTTTCCTTGTAAGCAGCCATATTTGGTTTGACACGAACTGACGATAGCCGTTTTTCAATTCAGAGAGTGCACGGTTCGGAGTGTGGTCTCAGCCTGCAGTCAAGGCAGTGCATACTCGCTCAGCCATGAGTGCAGTCTGTGGACCGCATGGCCGTCTGCGAAATGGAACAGGTCCCGCCTCAGCTCAATGAGCCGGGTGGTCTGCTCCTTGTTCCCTAAAGACAACAATATTATTCTATTGCGGCTACTAATATTTCGAATTGGGACATAGTTATACTGTAGAATGTCCAGCATTACAACAGCAAAGGAAATATAGAAGTGTAAGGGAAAAAGCATGTGAACGGTAGGTGAGGTGAACTAGTACACACATTTTATAGATGTTGCTGGCAAGTCCATCTTTGTAGTCACATATCCTGCCGCGCTATGCATGCCGGGGCTTTTAAGTGTGCGAAGTGCATGTTTGCACGCTTGGTCCATGCCCTGATTTCCATGGAAACGACTGCGCTGTTCGGACCGCGTCTTAACTGTGCATGGGACAAAAATGAAATGGAACAGCAGTTGTCACGCCGGATATGACGCACATCCCCCTCCAAGCACGGTCCAAACCGTGCACTCGCTGAATTGGGAAACGGCTCATGTGTTTCTCAGATTGACGCAAACTAGACATCTTTGTATAGAAGGGAAAGCACGCAATCTTGGCTGGCCAGACAGTCAGTGACAGGCTTTTGAACTCGCCATCGAACCACCAAAATCTCATTCTTATTAAAACCAAGAATGCTCATTTTGTCTTCTTATGTACTTTAACTTCTTGGGTTCAGTAAAGCGTATTTACCACACCTCAGTCTGAGCGACCTGCCAGGTCCATCAGGCTGACCACACCTACAGGAAGTAACAACATCTGATATATGACACCAGTGACAGTTCTGAAGATGGCTTGCAGCTAGCAGCCGAAACATGTCAACAAGTTCAATACACGTCACTGTACTGTCTTTAAAAATGAACCCAAAAAGTTAAAACACCAAAATCTCAACTTGTAAGAATTCTTTGACCTGCACGCCATTTCCATTAAATATTGCAGGCGTACAGCAAATTTTAATATCTGAACCCCAGGACCAGCCCATCAGTCCTAAAGAGGTTTGTAATAAATAGGTTATTTTTCAAAGTTCAGATAAAAATGAAGAGTTGAAAATTTTTGTGAAAAGTTGGTGGAATATTCATTCTCCCCCAGGCGACAGAAATCATTGAAATTTGTAATATTATATTTTGAATAAAAAAAATTCAAAGTGCTCTTTTTGGTCAAACAATTTAATGAACTACATATAAACTGCAGAAACATTACGGGGGATTAAGGTAAATGGAAATAAAGTTCCTTATTATTATACCAAAACAGCTTATACTATAACTTAATGCTATTTTACTTTTCTAAAATGTCCAGTAGAGTAAGTATTGTGTGCATTTGTGGATGGTAAAGATGTCTGTTCTCTCAACTGGACATCTGGAAGTTTCATTTCTTGTTCTGGCCAATCAGATCGAAATATTCATCATGACATTCCGTCTTTTCCTGATCACTTTCAACAAGAGCTATTCAAGATTTATGAGTAGAACACAATTCTAGTGTGACACATATCAGTCTGCTGTTCGCCGGGTTAATGGATCTAGTATAGATAAGACAATTTGTGAATTGCAAATGGGATTATACAAACTAGAGTACCATCGATAAATAAATCAAAATAATCCTTGACAATTGTAATATTTGACCAGTCTAATTAAAACTAATCACTGACTACATGACTACTAAAATAAGCTGGTCTGGAATTGTTATTGTGCAGTGATTTGACATAAAGTGATATGTAATTTTTTGCTTTTTAGCTCCTTAAATTATTCTAATATATACTATATGGTTTAGATGTAATATAGACAGTAGTACTTAGTGTGAACTGCAAATGTGAATATTAAAATGGAACTTGGTAGAAAATAGTCTATTGTGTTGTCTTTCTTATATTGTATCAAAATAGGTATTGAGAATTCCTTCTTTAGTGTCAAAATCGAGTTTAAAACTGCAGTATTGCGAGAACACTCTCTTACAGCAGGCCTGATCTCAAACCCGAGTGCTCCAAAATAAGCCTTGTGTTGGATTGTCCCATCTTGTGCGTTGGCGTGGGTCCCACAGCGTAAGGTGAGAGGCTTGTTCTGCTCCTGCCACACTGAGCCAGACTTTTAATTGCAGTGCAGCAGCAGTGGTGTCGCTGCTGTTGTTACCGCACGGGGGGAGAGATAGGAAGGGGAGGGGGGTGTTGCCGGGACGACTCGTCACCCTGCTGCTGTGGGCTGGGAGTCTGGGAGTCAGGGCAGGTCCATGATCCTTTCCCCGGAGAACGAGGAGGGGGCGGGGAGCCGGGCAAACTGTCACCTCTGCCTCCTGATGCTGCACACCTGAGGCTCTGGTCGCTACAGACACGCCCCCCCCAGGACTTCCGCTCAGGACCTCACCATGCTCGTTGTTGGATGTGGGGGGACATGGAAGGACAATTTGAGCTTAAAGATGCATTATGTAACTTTCTGGTGGAAGGTCCATCAAATGCTTTTCTTCATTGAGATGTTTTTTGCGTTGTCTGGAATGTTTCACAGTATGGTCTTAAACCTTTCTATCTTCATGGAGACCAAACCAGGCCAAATTACAAATCAGATCTGTGGAGAGGCGACCCCACTCCCAGTCAGAATGCTTGTTTTTCTAAGTACTGTATTTTTGAGCTGTAAAACCACCTGTAATTGAATAAATGTAAATTATAGCTGTTTAATGTCATACCATTCCAGGCAGAGCAATGACATAACCAAAGAAACAAGAAGGTGACCAACCTACGAAAAAGTTAACCAGTGCACCTTTAAGGGAAATAATATTTATTTATTTATTTATTTATTTATTTATTTATTTATTTATTTATTTATTTATGTTATCAATTGTATTGCATCAGTGGTTTTCAGATTCTACAGTGCAATGATGTCATACTCCCACATGGGGGGCAAGAGCCAGTTTTTCCCTATTGATTGCAGTGTACTTTCCCATGAAATATACCAAAGGTAAATTCACAAATGTTCAGCATAATCATCATTGACTAGAACTACAAGGAAACTTGTCATTTTAACATTAATCTAAGCTACCTCCCCCATCTGAATCATATTATTGGCCTATAGAATGTTCTGATCTCATGAAACTATGGCATGTACAGAATGATGTCACTATGTGTTTTCATACAGAGGGATATCAGTCTGGACACCACTCCCTCCATCAAATCTCGAGTCAGGTCCAAACATAATCGTCCAGTCAGATTTGTTTATTTCAGTGACGCATGTGAAACAAAGGGTCGCCCATCATTTTGAACAAAATCATTTTTTCCTCTCACCTCAAATGTGTGTCCTATCCCATGGACACACTCTGGTTTTGTTGTTCATCCCACACTCCATGTGTACAGTGCATCCCTCCAGCTGATGAATGCAAGAGGGTGGACTGCTAACTTAAAATTTGCTAATTACTAACTTTTTTCTGTGATGACACATTCATCTTATATAGCGCTTTTGTGGATGCTTAAAGTCGCTTTACAATTTGGTGCATTATTCATTCATTCCACACTCGGTGGTGGTAAGCTACTATTGTAGCCACAACTGCCCTGGGGCAGACCGACGGAACCAAGGATCCCAATGTGCGGCATCGGTCCCTTCGACCACCACCATCACTCACACACACACACACACACACACACACACACACACACACACACACCACTTTCATACTTGGCAATTTGAGTGAAGTGTCTTGCCTGAGGACACAACAACGCTAGCCCCCAACTGTGGCACCTGGAATTCCCAGCGGTCTCCCGTTCAAGTACTAACCAGGCCCAGTCCGCTATTTCCTTGGGATCAATAAAGTATCTGTCTATCTATCAAATTAACAGAGTGCTTCACTAATCAATTCGGCTGAAGTCTACAATGTTTTTCAGTCGCCTGTGATATTTTTACTCAGCCATATTTGTTTGGATGTGGACCGTGAATAGACGATGCATGTCTAATCCAACTGTCAATCACATCCAGCTGAACTTCCCTGGCAACCAGATTCACATCCCAGGAACCTGAAACCCAGCTAGAGGTGCCACATAACAACCCTGAAAACACACAAAAAGTCTTCATCATTGAGAGAACGATGCAAATGTATGTGATATGAATGAAATGGACAATGGACAGGGGTCTATATCTCTGAGGGAGGGCCAGGTGGTCACCCTATCTCCTCTCCCTGGCCCTGCCCCTCCCTCTCGTGTTCTCCAGCTCATAACATCTGTCTGTGTGCGTCTGTGTGCATCTGCTGGTCAATAGGCCTGACTCGGAGCGTATCGACGGCGGGCGCGCGCTCATTGATCACATCCAGCCTCGCCGCTCGCCTTTTCAAACATAATTGGGCTGTGGACCTGCCTCTTTATGAGTGACAGTGCGCTCAAATGATAATCAACTGGAGTCCGGCCAGCACAGTCCCAGCAGGCTTCTGGACCCGGGGCACCGCGCAACGCTTCCGATTTTTAAAGGAGCCTTTCACTGGAGCTGTAGCCTCCAACTGCAGCCGGAGCTCATGAATACAGGCTCTGTGGTGGAGGGGGGCAGCGCTCATATTTACAGTAATGCTCAAATGTGTGGGCTTTCAAAGAGGCTACTTACCAGGCTTGTTTGGTTATGACTTTCATGAGCTAAAAATGGCTAGAGCTTGTCTCGGCTATATGTGGCTTTGTTGATAAAAGATTAAGGAGAGAAAAGTAGATGAACTAGTGCTGTAATTTTTAAAATATAAACAAAAACACTGACTAGGAAAAGGCTAATTCAACGTGTGTTTTCCACAAATAATAATCTTAGAATGAGAATGTTGTATTCAAAATCAGAAAACTTGAGTCGTTCATATGTTGATTTGGTAACACTTTATAACAACTCCACCTTAATTAAACTAAATAAAGCATGAAGAAAGACTTATAAAGAGCAAATAACCACGATTCAAGCTTAGTAACAATTTACTAAGTCATTCCGTTAAAGCTCTGTACCCGATTTTCTCCATGTATTTGAGAAAAATGTGTCTTATCAGAGTTCCGATATATTGTATGAGCAGCTCTTAAGGTCAAAATCAGCTGTATACTGTGTTTTATTGTCCAGTCATCAGGAAGTGTGCATTTGTTTGCTAGTTGTCATTAGCTTTACCATGTTTATTTTATGTTTATTTATTAAATATTGGGTAGTGCACCTTAATTAACATGTGTACGTGATAGTTAGGAAACTCAAAATTGATAAGGTAAGTGAGGAATACATTTGGACCACTGTGAACCGTTTAAAATGAACTTATTTTTCACATGTTTAAGACAGTAAAACTTGAACTCCTTAATTAAGTCATCACTAATAAACTAGGAGTATATTAAATCTATTAAATGTGTAGTACTACCCATAAATCTCTACTCTCTTTGCACTGTATTTCTATAGACGTGGTCCATTAAGTACAGCACTATGCATCCCTGTGTACCACCCTGCATTGGCACAGGTGACATAAAATAATCCCCAGACATTGATTAAACACTTAACACACACACTGCAACAAACAGGACTCCAAAAATACCCCCTCTCTGTCCCCCTGGACGTGTCTGCAGTATGATGTAAGGCTTTAATAAAAGGCCAGCCTGCTCATATTGATATTCATTATTACGTGGCCCGAGCTAACCCCATTATGTTCCCATTAGGACTAATAACATACGCCGAACTCATTTGTTTCATTTAGCCATTCACTATATGGAAGGAAATGACACAGCACGGCGACAAACACAGACAGAGTGCTCCCACTTGATTCACAGCACATTTTGAACTTGTATAGGAGCAAATCGAGTCATCTGAATATGGGAGCAGATCTGCGGAGGATAATGAGTGTGCTAAATCAATATTTCATCTGTGAAGAGGGAGATTTATAGCGCTTTCTGTGCCAAGAACTTGCTTATTCTCTTCTTCCCCTCTGAAACACTTTGCAGCAGGTAGCCACAACATAGAGTGGGGCATCAGAATAGCTGGTGAGGTAGAGCTGGGGGCTGGTGGGATACGGCAGCGGCGGTGAGCCCAGGGCATAGGCCTACATATTCAGACACAGAAGAGGACTCAACCTGCTTTTGGAGGATGAAGGCTGCTAAAAATAAGCCAGAGGAGCAGGCATCACACAGAGAGGAGCTGCCATCAGTGCGGGGCCCGGTTTGAACTGGAGCGGCCCCTGTGCTGAAAGCCAAAGCCCAGGAGCCCCCGTGGCCCGGGCTCAGCCTGTGCTCTGTGCTCTGCCTGTCAGGCCAGCAGCAGCAGCACAGACTCACACCAGAGGCATTATGCTAATGGGAGGGCCTCCTTCCTCTGTCTGTGGCCCCTGCGCTCTGGAGCCTCTCGCCTTAGGGCCCTGCTGCTTGTTTTGACAGAGCCTCCCCTGATAGTTGGGATTAGTCCAGCTTGTTTGGCTAAACTAGGAGAGGGAGATCTTAGGCTACTTTGGAGTTTTTGGAGCTCCGCTGGAGCCAGATGCCTCCTGCTTTTATCCCCACCAGGAGAGGGCCTGCCCCCCTAAGGCCTGCCCAGAGCAGTGCACAGCCACAACCATCAGGCAGAGTCAGGACCCACAGACTCTGCACTGCCTCTGCCCGTATCCACCAGCAAAATATTCAGCACATAAATAGTAATAATAGCAAAACAAGTGTGGAAAAGAACCTTCAACCTGTGAGCCTCCTGCGATGTAACCCTAGACTGGAACACATCCGAGATACAGCTCCTATCAAACAGAGCCAAAACACACTAATACTCTTTTAATTTGAATCACTACAGTAACTGGCGGGGTACATGAGGACAAAGTACGTGAATCAATACAAACTTTGAGAATAAAGTTCTGTTCTTCACAGAAAATCACTATTTGGTCAAACACATGATCCCCTGTGATAATGAATTCAAACTATTGTTCTTCCATTCTGTGCAGTTTGGCTGTTTCCTTCTCTTGTTCAGAGCAGAATAGACTCAGTAACACAGCACCAGACAGATAGAGGCACACTCCTGGTCCACACAAGAACTTTCGTGAGGTAAATGTGATTAGAACTTACAGCTTTATGGGTCAGAAATGATGTAGCTAAAATCATACTGTAATTAACACATAGATCTTACAAAACACAAATAATTATTCATTTTACTTCACTTCAAGTCATTTTTCATTTCAAAAACAAAGAAATTTAGACTTAGAGTTAGACTTAGACTTAGACAAACTTTATTGATCCACAAGGGAAATTGTTTTGGGTACAGTAGCTCACTCATCAAATATAATATACAATATAAAAACAGAGGGTGAAAGAACAAGAAGAAAAATAGATGGCATAGCAACCAAAGAACAATAGACCTGTGTCAGATGAGACACAATTATATACATAAGATAATGGTAATAAATATATATATATGTGTACAATCAGATTTAAATAGAAAAGTAGTAGTCAAATATTTAAATTTGTCACTTTATTATAACTACACATTAAAGCATAAACGAAGAGTTTGCAATAATAATTCTAATGCCTTACACTTATAATGCACTTTACTCTCAAGGCTCTACACTGTTTTTACAGTTCATTCACTCAATACTGGTGGCTGTAAACTACTATTGTATAAGTCGGCCCCTCTGCCTAAGCCACCACCAACAGGGTATCAAAGCTCCTACTTCCAGGTTAGTAGATGAGTTAGGATGAGGTTATTAATTAATTAATTAGTAAGCTTGAACTACTTGCTCATAATGAATTAGCCTTTGTTCACGCTTTATTAAGACCGATATATAAAGTATTGCCTTCAAACTCTCTATTTTAAGTGCACATCTCCCTGAGGGCCCGAGTTGAGACGGGCCTGTTTTACTGCCACACTCCTGGTCCACATTAGCTCAGCCCCGGGACCGCTGCTGGACCTGTCTGTTAAATGGCTGACCTGTGCTCGAAGGTTCAAACAGCCCGGCACGCATTACCGTCACATCTCCGTTAGCTTGTGCTCCGTTAGCGTCCGAAGCCTGAGGAAAAGAGAATAAATAAAGAGTGAGGAGTAGTGATCTCCCTTTCAGCGGACGTCCCAACACTGGCCCTGTGCACATATTTTATTCACCGATGTCAGGTGGGTTCAAGCCTGTTCCCGCCATTCATCAAGGTCGGCCCTGTAAAAAATACAACCAAGTGTCCGTCAGAGCCCAAGCACAAATGTTGAGATAAAACAGAATTGAAGTGCTTAAAACCACTGGAGCCTTTTGGATGGATCGCACACAAGTCTGTAGTTAGCGTTAGAGAGATTGTATAATGGAACGTGTGGGAGACTGTAGCAACAAGTACATACGCAAACAAGATAATGTTGAAAATACTTGAAAACTGACAAAAAGGTGCCAAAAAGCTCTGATGACAGAAATAGATAAATATACTGTATCATAAAGAAAAAGAAAAGAATTAAAAGCCTACATATCTACACTCTATTCCACCTTGTGATGTCATACAAGAAGTGCTTCTCTGTGTTTTTAAACTCCATACACCTTCACTAGAAGCACTTGATGATGATTTCAGACCTGGAATTGCCAATCTCTACAGAACTAAAGGTAATGGATAGCTTTTTAACTTGAAAACTACCACTTGATGACATCACAAAGTGGAGCTTTGAAGATGTAGACAGGCTAATAATAAAAGGTTACTCAAACATGTAAACTAAAAACTAACAAACTAACCCTAACCCGAATGAAACAAAACACATCTCCAGGTATGTTTTTGATGATGTAGTAACTTTCTAACATGGCTTAATGCTCACAAGTCAATATGGCGTAATATGGAACCTTTAATCTTTTTTTTTTTGCCAGTCATGTACCAGATTCTACACAGACATATCGAAGAGGAGGAGGGGCCCTTGTATCAGGACTCCATAAGAAACCTAGATAGACGCAGCAACAGGAAATGAATGGAGACGAGTGAATCAATAAAAAGAAAAGGCGTGATGTAACAGCGGAACACGCAGGAAGCAAATGAGGAAGTGTGCAGAAGGTGTAAGAGCGAGGGGTCTCCCAGGGGCCGGGTCAGGGGCCCAGGGGTGATGTCAGTCTATTAAAGTGATTTCACAGGTTCCCTTAACGAAGCCCCCGGCATGTTAAAGGCCAGGAAGAGTCCTATTTCAGCAACGCCTCCTTTCCTTTCTCTTCTATTCTTTTCCTTGTTCTCTCTCTCCCTCCTTTGTTTTAGTCACCCTCTCTTGTGTTTTCAACCTCTCTTTCCCCCTCTAATATCTCCTTTGCTCTCTCCTCCTCTCCTGCCTGTCCCGGTCATATTCTCTTTTCCTGTCTTCTCTCCTCCTCTCAACTCTTCTTTCCTCGTTCCCTTCTCTCTCCCCCTCTCACCATTCCTCTCTCCTCTCTTTCCTCTTTGTATCCTCTCTCTTCTCTCCTCCTCCCACCTAATCTTTCCTTCTTCCTCTCTCTCCTTTGTTTAAGTTTCCCTCTCTCTTTTTTTTTCAATTTCTTCTCCCCCCCTCATTTCTCCTTTACTCTCTGCTTTCATCTCTTTTTTCCTCCTCTCATCCCATCTTTCCCTCTTTCTCGTGCTCCCCCTCTGCCCCTCTCTCCTCCTCTCCCCTATCTTCTTTCCTCTCTTCTCTATTTCCCCTCTCATCTCTCCCTCTCTCCTTTCCTCTCTTCTCTCCCCCTTTTCCTCTGTATCCCTCTTCTCTTTTCCTGCCCCGATGTATTCTTTCATGTATTGCTCTTATGTGTTCCTTTCTTTCTTTCTCTTTCTTTCTTTCTCTTTCTTTCTTTCTCATTCTCTCTCCTCTCCTCTAATCTCTTCTTTACTTGTTCCTCTGTTTACCTCCTCACTCTCTACTCTTTTCCTCATCTCTCCTTCCTCTCTTCTCTCCTCTCCTCCCTCCCCTTTCTCCGTCTCTCCCTCTCTTCTCAGGATGTATTGACAGACCCTTGACAACAGTAGTGAAGGAGGACAGCTGTGGGACCTTCGTAGATGTCCTGGGACAGCGGTGAAGGAGCACGAGAACATCTGAAACAGCAAAAATATAACCTGAGATGATCAATATGTGGAGTTACTGGAAGATATTTTTGGAACAGAGGAACATGGGACAATTTAAAGGGTCATGAGAGAAAGACTATAGGAAATAATCAATTCTAACAGAACAAAGTGACTGAGGGGTCTCGTGAACAGTACTACAGATACTAGATGTATTTTTAAAAATTGATCAATATACACTGCCTGACAAAAGTATTAGGACGATTGTGTATTTCTGAACTTTCATAATGATAACAAGATGTATTGGTAATGACAACAAATCAATTTATTGATATATTAAAGCAAATTTCATCACGTGTAAAGGCATATTATTGCAAACATGTAACAATATCAAGTTAAAAAGCTTTTTCATCTAAATAACCACCTTTAGCCTTAATCACAACTTTACAAATTCGAGGCATTCTGTCCAACAATTTTTGAAGATATCCATCCTCTATAGTTTTCCACTCATCCTGAAGACATTTCCACAGGTGTTTAACGTTAGTCGGATTCCTGGAGCGCACTTTAATATCCAAATAATCCCACACTTTTTCAATAGGTGACAGGTCAGGAGACTGGGGCATGTCATAACCTGCAGTTGATGACGCTGTTCACATGTCTCCAAATGACCCTTACACAGTTTGGATGAGTGCTTTGGGTCATTATCTTGTTGGAACCAGAAGTTTTCGTCCAGAGTTCAGAAATACACAATTGTCCTAATACTTTTGTCAGGCAGTGTACATGTAACCATCAAAGTATCCTATCTTGACTATCATTGCTATGGAGTTCAGTTGTAGACTTATAGGAATCTCTTTTTCTTTATATGCAATCAAGAGGGGATAACATTTGTGTCAGATGCCCAAACACATACAATTTTAGATTTGAATGTCAAATCCACTACCACCACCACCACCACTACTGCTACTACTACTACTACTACCACTATTACTACCATTTGACCCCATTTGATTCACTTTGTACTGAGAAAATGTTGCCCCTCTCCATGTCACTGCTGCTGTGAGCCTTGTCATTTTGCTCTTAAAATGTTCATATTTATATTATCCGTTTTTTTTTTTTATTTTGCTAATTTGTCTGTAAATAAAATGTCTATTCCTAATATGGAACTGGTTCCAAATTCGTTCCTATAACTACTAACCTCTTGAGCTTCATTTGACTGAAGCCATTAATCCTCCCTTAGTCCACTTCTTTATACAGTCTATGGACCAGACGCTGCTATTACTTTGTATAAAAAATACAGCGATATCATTCTGTACAGCCAGGTAATAGAGGTAACCCAACTGTGGAAAACTTGCAAACTCCACTTTAAAAGCTCCCTGATTACACGGGAATCAAACCTGAGACCCTGTTTCTGTACGGCAAGAAACTTTGTGAAACGAGTCAGCTCTTTTGAACGGTTCCTTAATGTGAACGGTTGGAATTGTTTTTCATTTTTTAAAACAAATAAAACCTTTTTCTTTGTAGTTTTTACCCATTTTTCAGACTTTAAGTGTAAAATAAATACATAAATTCAAAAGGGGATAAACACACTCCCACTCTCAGTTCTCAACCATTTCTGAGCCTTGGTCATTTCTAATCATGATTAATTTGTTGTTAAAGGCAAATTAACGCTTTTTTCTTTTTTTCTTTCGGCAATAAAACAAAGGTAGTTTTACTCACCCATAGCATTTTTCTGTCAATTGGAGCAGTATCGCAGAACTTATGTTGAGCCGTTCTGTTCTACTAATGATCCCGTATCCGTTAACACATGGGGCTCGTATCATATGCTCGGGGCATTACTTTGCGGTGTCCAAATAACACAAACTTTAGCACTTTTCAAATCATAGAAGCATCCGATAAAACTCTTAATGTAAGATTTCGCTTGAAGCAAAAGTGGCCTGTAATCCGAGATTTAGCCATAGTTTTGAGTAGATGAGGACGCCTAGTGCGCATGCGCAGATTGTGCTATCAGCTCCCGGGACCCAAACATGAAACGCAAAGCTGAAAACTATGGATAAATCTCGGATTACAGGCCACTTTTGCTTCAAAAACAAAATCTTACATTAAGACATCGGGCTTCTATGATTTGAAAAGTGCTAAAGTTTGTGTTATTTTGGACACCGCAAAGTAATGCCCCGAATACTCTAACGGGATACGCTACAACATAACTTTCTTCAAAACAGCCTCCAAATGACACGAACGTGATATGGGTGAGTCAAACGACTTGTTTTGATAATTACCGAAAGAAAGGCTCAGATTGTAAAATAACGTTACTTTTCCTTTAAATCAAGTTTTCACATTTGAACGGCTCTATGAAGTGAACTGATCCAAAAGATTCAGATCCCATAAAAGAGCCAAAAGTCCCAACACTACTTGCAACCATTCTGACCAGAATAAATACATGAAAAAAAGACAATTTACAATCTTTTCAAAAAGTCTCCTTTTTCTCATTCCACACAGACTCTCTCAAAGCAACAAAACATCAACACGACAACAACGTCGACAACAACTGCTCCATCAACACCCCTAAGGCTGAAAGTGATGTGGCTCTCCTCTAACAAGCAGCATTTTCATTTCAAACTACAGATGCTTTGGAAAGTAAATGGTCTAAAATAAATACCATAAAAGTCTTTGCACCGCCCAATATAAGCGCTCGTGTGCAATGTCCCTTCTCCACCCGAAACATACATCCAAGCTCCAATCTGCTGAAGGCATCTGGCACCATCTTGCACCACAATCCCAGTCCCCACAGCATATGCTCCAGGTGTGCGTCTCTCTCCGAACGAGATCCTCCATCAAGGTAACCCAACAGCAGACAAAATTAAATTAGGAGAATATCCAGGTCAACAGAGCTGGGCGTTCCCCGAGCTGGAGGTGGGGAATCAAAGCATGAGAGCCAGATTTCTTGGCTTCTGTCACCCGTCCGCCGAACATGTCTCCTGTGTAAAGTCTCTTTCTTTCTTCCAGATGCACGTAGATGGCGGTCGTGGCAATGGAAGGAAGGTAGGTAGGGTTGTTTTTTGTGGGTTTGACTTGGGTTGGTAAAACTACTAATGAAAGAGAAAACAGGATTCTGAAATAGGTGTTAAAACTGCAGTCAGTGTTTTCTAATAAAAAACATAACAGAAAAATATATTGATTTAAAAGGTCCTATATTACGCAAAATTGGCTCTTGTGAGCTTTTAGCGATAAAGTTAGAATGTTATTACTTCATCAAACACATACTTGGAGTTGTGTTTTGTTTCATTCATACATATCTGTCTACACCTCCATGTAGCTCAAAATGCTCTGTTCTGTTAACAGCTACCTTTTACCTTTAGTTCAGTAGTGATCGGAAAGGGCTGGAAATCATTCAAGAAGTGATTCTAGTGAAGGTGTATGGCGGGGTGCCCAACCAGTCAATCGCGATCTACCAGTCGATCGCAGGCAGAGTGTCAGTCGAGCGCGTATGGCTATGTTCAGGCTGCAGGGCTTAATGCTCAATTCTGAATTTTCTTTTGTGAAATCCAATTTTTTTGCAAGGTCGTTCACATTTCCAATTAAATACGACTTGTATGTGATCTCCAGTGTGAACTTTAAACGCTCCCAAAAGTGTCCCACATGCACCGTGGAGGACGCGACGATGCCACATGCAGTGAGCGTGCTCAATGTTTGCTGTCGTACCGGAGCCAAAACATGTACAGTTTATTTATCGTAAGGGAGGAGACGGGAAGGAGAAGGACAACGTTTTTGGGCATTTCTGCGTTTTGTGGGGCAGTGGCAGCAACGTCCGCATGAACGTGTTGGTGCAGAGTCGCAGCCAAGAGTGGTGGGATTGCTACGTGCTTCGCCACTTCACTGACACGGAGTTCATATACTATTTTCGCATGACGAGAAGAACGTTTGTGTACATTTGTGAGCGCCTACTTGTACCACTCTCGCTGAAAAGGAATGACGTCGAGGTCGGATGAATGAATTCATCCAACCTGGCCGTTCAGACTGAAGTCGCATGCCAAAAGATCGGATATGTATCGGTTTTAGGACCACATATCTTGGGCTACATCTACACTGCAGCCTGAAGTGACCCAAATCCGATTTTTTTCACCCCTATGCGACTTTAAAAATAATCTCACTCCAAAAGCCCATATTTGCCAGGTCATTCTAAAATGATCTAGAATGCAGGAAATCACATCTAAACCCCCGTCCCCCCAGACCCCCCCCCTCTTGGTAGATCTTGGCACATCATCAATCTCAAAAGTAGATCTTGGTTAAAAAAAAAAAAGGTTGAGCACCCCTGGTGTATGGCATTTAAAAAACACAGTGGAGCACTTGCTGTATTACCACATGACATCACAATGTTGAACAGAGAGTTTTCAGTTTGGGAGAAGAACAAAACATGCAGGGTTTGCTTATTAAACATGTGGTCCTTGTATGTTTGCAATGAAAAACATGAGAAAAATGAGAAATTAGCTTAATATGGGCTCTTTAATCATTGAAACATTTTAAAATATTAGATCCCAAAAAGTAAGTCTGAATAAACCACTCTGGCGTAAAGATACTACCAGAACTTGTTTATCACACATTAATATCGATCCAAATCATTCCTCTAAAATTACTACATTATATTAGTGATTAAAAAAAAAAAAAAAATTGGTCAGAATCAATACTTGCACAACAACAAACATCTCTTTTTGACAATAATAACAACAGAAAATCCACCATATAGTTCAAACCTAAACAAAATTATAGCGTATCCAAAATTCAAGGAAAAATCTCTCCAGTGGACTCAGCAGCCATTTGTCACAGTGCAGTCCTACCTGTCCGGGTCATGTGGAGGTCTGGGCAAGTTCAGTGCCCTTTTGTGCTCTGCAGATTTAATTTTAAGAGCTCTTCTAACCTCTCCTTCCATCCATTCATTTCTGTGCACTTTCCCTTGACCTCAGCCAGCATCTGCACCAGAAGTAGAGTTTTAGGAAACCGTGCCTGTTGGAATAGTTTTATTAATGAAATGTATTTGTTCAAAAATAAAATACATGACCGATAAAGTAATTTGTAATCTGCTTGAGGATACAAAATAGTAAGCAATAGATATTCCCCCATCTATGCAGACTAGAGTTAAGTATCGCGATCCAGATACTAATTGATACTAAAACTAGTACTAACTAAAACCATGGAGATGTTATTCACTATGTCTGGAATATTTCAACAAACTTTTCTGTCTTCATGGAGACTAAACCAGACCCAGTTACAGGTAAGATCTATGGAAAGGCTCCCAAGCACAGTCAGAATGACTGTTTCTCTAGGTATCACCAAACAACCTGTAATTTATAACAAATGTAAGTTAGAGCTCTTTAATGTCATAGAGGGTAGAGAAATGACATCCATACAAACAATCAGCTGACGGATCCCCAACCAAAAACTTACACAGTAAATACACCTTATAATAATGCTCTTGAGCTGTATCAGAACAAGTATAAGAGCACAGGGGACTAGTATACTTCATGGACCACTGTGGGAATCTACCGACCACTGAGGGATTACACAGATAAAATCCCACATGGAAATATAAAAGAAAGCACGGAAGTCGACAGAGGCCATATTCATAAGCAACATTTTTTCTTCCTTGTTATCCTGAGATAACAAGATAATTAATCTCTGGTGATCTCAAGAAAACAATAGTTATTTCGAGATCACGGTAAAACAAACAGTTATTCCATGATCTCGA